>CM024245.1:10941054-11052829 GCA_013421045.1 Propylea japonica
TTTTCGATTCATATTGAAGGAATCGATTAGACTAGAATGAGAATAATTCAGCCAACTTTTGGCTATATATCTCGAGCTATTTTTGAAATTTTTGTGAAAAACACTTTTCCCGATGAAATTTTTTTTCCATAATGAAATCCAAAAGTTTCGAATGTTGATTTTTTATCTTGGTTTTTTACTATAAAAGGAACAGATGTACAAAAAATAGATTAAAAAAAGTAATACTCGTCTTTCGTTTTGGCAATAATTATCGAAAATAATTGAAATAAAATGCATAAAGTCCTAGAGCAATAAGTTCGAAGAGAATATAGATACTCTTAATAGAGCGGTAACTCAGTGTTTTTGTAGTGACAAAAGTGACATGAAGGTAAAATATTTTTGAAACTTTAGGGGCCTACTTTTACTGAATTAAGACAGATCGCCACTTGGTTTTTGCACTAATATTGTTCAGGTAGACAATATGAATACGCGGAGGCAGATTCACTAATTCACCATTGAAACCCAGATATACCCTTTGTTGGAGGTTTTCAACACCAGAAACTTCAACAATCATGAGAAAATGAAAAAAAAAGCCAAGGGGCGTATTTGGAAAATTGGGTGTTTCTGACAGGTTTGAAATGTATACCCTGTGTATGTCTTAGCGAAAAAAAACTGTGGGATGAACAATCAAAGGATCACTCTCCTAATATAAATGATTTCGCAAATTTGCACACCTATGCGGAAAGAGTTATACAGGGTGTCCCATTACTCGACGTCAACCCGGAACCGGGTGAAAAGGCAAGTAATGCCGGATGTCAGAAAAATATAAAAAAAAATCTAAGTTGCATGATTTTAAAATAATGGGCATTTAAAAAAACACGCAAAATTCCACACCCTGTGACAGTCTTTTCGCTACTGTTGCCACAAATATCAACATTTTCCAACTTTTTTTTTTGCTGTGTAACCTTGAATAATGCTTGTCTAAACTGTAATCAAAATTTAGATATTAGCTGCTATAGGTTTCATAAAAATAGGGCTTGCTTCTCAGAAAAAAAATTCAAAACAAACATTTGCCTAGTTTCAACTGACTGTATTGAAAAAAAAATGAACTACGCAAGTTTGGCATGTTTTGTCAAAAGTTGGCGCATTTAGTAAGGATTCCAAAATGGTATAATACTTGTTAAACTGTAGCTCCCGTAGTTCAAATTTATTTTCGAATGCCTTTGATTACACTTTTTCTTAAACTGCTTCCCAGTAAAAAAGTCCAATGGATTCAAGTCCGGTGAACGGGACGGCCACGAGATTGGACCAGAACGTCCGATCCATCTTCCGGAAAAAAATGTTACCAGAAAAAAAAATTTCCAGAGAAATTTCTGCGGAAAAATTTTTTCTGGAAAAATTATTTTCTCTGGAATTTTTTTGGTAACATTCTTTCCCGGAAGATGGATCGGACTTTCTGGTCCAATCTGGTGACCGGCCCGTTTACCGGACTTGAATCCATTGAACTTTTTTACTGGGAAGCAATTTAAGGAAAAGTGTATTCAAAGGCAATGGAAAATAAATTTGAACTACGGCAGCTACAGTTTAACAAGCATTATACCATTTTGGAATCCTTACTAAATGCGCCAACTTTTGGCAAAACATGCCAAACTTGCGTAGTTCATTTTTTTTTCAATACAGTCAGTTGAAACTAGGCAATTGTTTATTTTGAATTTTTTTTCTGAGAAGCAAGCCCTATTTTTATGAAACCTAGAGCAGCTGGTATCCAAATTTTGATTACAGTTTAAACAAGCATTATTCAAGGTTACACAGCAAAAAAAGTTGTAAAAAGTTGATATTTGTGGCAACAGGAGCGAAAAGACTGTCACAGGGTGTGGAATTTTGCGTATTTTTTTAAATGCCCATTATTTTAAAATCATGCAACTTAGATTTTTTTTTATATATTTCTGACAACCGGCATTACTTGCCTTTTCACCCGGTTCCGGGTTGACGTCGAGTAATGGGACACCCTGTATTGAATAATTTATAGGAATATGGTTTTTTGAACAAAAAAGCTTAATCACCCTGTATCTCGAAACGGTTGTCTTCAGGCTCGAAATAGTTACGATTCCAAAGTCCTCTAGGTAAGTCTTTCACGCTAGTGAACTATGGCTGACTAGTTGTTGGAATCCCTGTGTACCCTGAAGCTTTCAAGTCAAGTTGAAGTTTTATAGATTCCCATGAAATTCTTTTTATAACAAAATCCTCTGTTTCACGAGTTCGAAACGTATTTAAATGTTTAAATGTTGTCACAACATATACTCCTGTAATTCTGTAACGTATTACCAATTTGGGTGTTTTATCTTATCTAAAAGACTTTTTTCGTAAGTACACATTAATAAGAGAATTATCGCTTGAAAATACTGCGCTTAGTGACTGTAATACATTAGAAGCTCCAGTCCTTTTTTCAAATGATAGAAAGGTCTAGTTCTACAATGCCTAAGACGGCATTTTTTATATGTTTTTTATTTTGTGGTAATTTTATACCGTCAGGTGAGATGAAATATTCATCATTGATGTAGTTAATTTGGTTATATATGTCTTTTTTCTATACTTTCTAGAAACATAAATTGATGAAAATTGCTCGGATAATCAACATTTCATCTATATGTTCTTGTATTTGTGAAACCATTTTTTCTTGAACCAGTCTACCTTATGTGAGAATATACCATATTTTCGACTTTTGAATAATTAAGAACATTCATTGGTTTTTTGTATTGACAATGTGATGTACAGGATGTTCAAAGAAAATACAGCAATATTCGAGCTAATGGTTCATCAGGTACTCAGTACTTATGACTATGAACATAATCCCTAGATCCATATGTTTAAAGATTGTTTAAATTCTTTGAGAAAATGTGTTTCAGAGAATCCTATTACTAATTTTTCTTGGAAAATTTGTAATAATAGTGAGTGGTGAGGGACGAATATGTCAGAATGAGGTCGTCAAGAATTTATCATTGCTTCGTCATCGTTTCTTTTGTAAAATTGCTATTGATACATTTCAAAGAATTAAGTGGTCAATCTGTCAATAGAAAACATTTAAAAACAGAACAATAAATTGTCGAAATTCTTTAGAATTTCATTCATTCTTCGAAGTTTCGCCTCATATACCGGGAATTCTTAAGACAATATGTTACATAAATTTGAACAATGCTGCAAGAATACAAACAATAGTAAAAACAGAAACATTGAGAAATTTATATTTTGGGACATTCCTTTATTCGGTTTCGTACTCATTTCTGTAAAATTGTTACACCTTACAAACCATTGTTATCCAGCTTACCATAGTCACATAAGTCGAATTTTGGCGATGTAACCCATATATAAACTTCTATACCGCTAACATGAATCCATCTATGTTATCTATGCATGAATCCACTTCTTTATTACAAATTGAAGCAGCGATCTTGTGGTACAATGGCCCTATGAATTCACTGCGCAGGCACCCAAACATAACCTCTAATAGTTTAAGTTATGACTTGTCAAATTTCGAGTTCGAACATGCGCAGATTATAGAAGGGGTCATCGGAAAGGGTAACTGGTAACTAGATTGCTTTAACTTTTATTTCACGTTAGCAGTACCTATAGAGTTTTATAGGTTAATAGGAAGTATTGCCGTGTAATCTATATTAAATTTTTATGGGTATTCGCCAAGGGGCCTGGTTGTGAACAGAGACAACTATTTGTTGTTCAAATATCTATATTTCGAGCCTATTGTTGGGCTCTTCATCAGGACACTAAAAATATACATACAGTTAGATGTTATATGCAATCAAAAAAGATGAACAATAATGTAAGAAGGTGCTTTACTCAGAGCATGAGCCATGAGGACATGAGTCCTCTTAGATCAATGATCTATTTGTGTAGCTTGCTCTTGCAATTCGGAAGTAACAACTGAGTTGTATGTATGTATATAAATGTTTGTCCAGTTTATGATGAAACGCCCTGTAATCTGTATGTAAGAGTTTACTTAGGGATAGCTCCGGATTCAGTCAGTTACTAGTCCGGTCTATTTAGACATTCGAAGTAACATAAAGTCCCAACAAGCTGAATTTCTGTGATGTTGTTCAAAACATAATTATAAGCAATGTCTAAAAGTTCCCCATCATTCCCCTGTAAGGAAAAATTTAATTCAAGGTCAAAGGTCAAAAAAATGAGTTTTTCGCGATTTTCAGCAAAACGGTAAGTTTTATCATAAAAGTACCTCAGACAAAATTGTAGATCATAAAATTATCTATAAAAATGTATCGATACTTTTTTTCTTACGAGCCACCGTTTCTGAGATATAACGATTCAAAAAGTTATAAAAGTCGTTATCGTCATAATATGCACACGTTTCCACGCCACCTATGAGGTAGTGTACTTGGCGCGTAGTTATAACTTTTTGAATCGTTATATCTCAGAAACGGTGGCTCGTAAGAAGTATTTATACATTTTTTATAGATAATTTTATGATCTACAATTTTTGTCTGAGACACTTTTATGATAAAACTTACCGTTTTGCTGAAAATCGCGAAAAACTATTTTTTTGACCTTTGACCTTAAATTAATTTTTTTCCTTACAGGGCAATGATGGGGAACTTCTAGACATTGTTTATAATTATATTTTGAACAATTTCACTGAAATTCAGCTTGTTGGGACTTTATGTAACTTCACTCTCATTTTTTGGTCTAAATAGACCGGACTATACGTAGCACGTCAATTACTTGTATTTGAATAAACATATTATGTAGGATCAACTGGACGGCAAAATTCTCCGTCTGATGCATCGAATATCGTATGTTTTCGATGTGAATTTCGAAACCTGTATTATGATGAATTGAAAAATATGTTTGAGTATTCACAATTTGGAGTCAGTGACTAATATTTCATTTTACAGGCAAAACAGCGGAGCAATGTCCGAAAAACCCTCTTTCTCCCACAAATTCTGGTGAGTCAAAAAATAGATTACCAAGTAAGTCTTTATAATGTTTATTATTTCCTTTCAGTTTCCGGAATAGTGGTTGGAACAATCGTTGGCGCAGAGAAACTCGTTAATGGAGTTATGATGTATTTTTATTATCTAGGGGAAAATTCTGCAAACCAAGTGATAACTCTAACCTCTAAATTGGGCGATGTCGTGACCAAGTACACGATCAAGATACAAGACTTCGCATCGGGACTGTTGGGGTCTATTGGCGGCCAAGTCGTATCGATTTATAATGGATCTGCCGGATCAATCAGAGTGCTCTTCGACTATGTGATAAAAATGGAGAATTCAGTCCAATCATTCGTGTACAAACAGGTTAACAGTAAGGATTCAAGGAATAATATCCTATTCTTTCATTTGAGAAACTTGGAAATATTGGGACTTGTTTGTGTCAAAGATTATAATTACACTCCAGTCACTTCCACTGCCGCTCGCGCTGCCTGAAATAATTCCTGAAATACTTTTGCGGCAGTATCGAAGGCAGTGAGCATTCACATTTACTGCAACGTTTCTCTCGCGATCAAGTTTCGGTAATGACGGACTAGAAATTCCACAACAGCCTAGTTAAATGTAATCATTTACAGCCGCTCGCTCTGCCGGTCCTTTAACTTCCGTACGAAAAACCGCCAATATAGTCGACTCTCGATAATTTGAAACTCAAGGGACCAACGAAAAAGTTCAAATTACCGAGAGTTCAAAATAAAAAGAGTTCAAATAAACAAGAGGGAGTAAGGATGAAATTCAATTAAACAAGAGTTTGATCAGAAGTACATAGGTATCTACTAATGATATTGTATATGCGATTATGTATTATATTCTACATACATGATCTTTATGTGTATATGATAACACGAGTATTTAATTTCGAAAAGAAATACGCAATTTTCATTTGAGTTAGTGACTTCCATCACTAGCATTGTCCAGGGTGTTTTCTATAAGTTGAGAGCTGAGAAGAATTCATCGTTTGTTTCTGCCCTGAGGGCAGAAACCGAGAGCCTGAGCGAAAGACTTTTTCCTCCAGACGAGGAAATTCAGCTTAACGAAGCCTTTTCTTCCTATACTGGAAA
Source organism: Propylea japonica (assembly GCA_013421045.1). Lineage (NCBI taxonomy): Eukaryota > Metazoa > Arthropoda > Insecta > Coleoptera > Coccinellidae > Propylea > Propylea japonica. The sequence continues at coordinate 10,947,113 of CM024245.1, forward strand.
CTCTTCCACTGATTCGTGTCTTATTCTTTAAAATCATGGACAATGTAGATGGTAGAATATCGAACTATTTCGCAACATCTTTTTCCAATGTGCCATTTTCCACCGCTTCGATAACACGTCTTTTCTCATTGAAAGACCCTTATTCTTTCTTTCACTCATTTTCACTTCGAAAATTCGAAAACCGGTTTTAGTTCAAAGCAATTCTAAGGAAGACTGCGCAAACTCAATTAAGACAAGTGCAAGATGAAACGGATCAAAGAAGAGTGGGGACTTCAAATTATAGAGTCTTTGGGTGATTTGACTTCAAATTAAAGAGTGTTATTGAGCAAGATGTCACAGCTACAACTTTAAATTATCGAGGGGATCAGAACACGTTGATTTTTTTCGAATTATCAAGTGTTATTCAAGGGAACTGAAAAGAACTTCAAATTATCGAGAGATTCAATTTATCGAGTGTCAAATTATCGAGAGTCTACTGTATATTATATATTATTTATTATTTTTGTGTGAAATGTTTTATTTAAATTACGTTATTGAGTATTTAATTATACAATTCATCGTTATTGTTAGCTGTCATTCTTATTGTTTTCACTAAGTCTTACTGGTGATTTTTGTATCTCTCTTGTATTTGTAGCCTTGAAAAAGTTCGAATATACGAACGAAACGTCGGCATTAAGTTAGTTCAGCTTAATCTTGTTCTTCACCACCTGGCCTAGCTCCTGTCAAAGTTGCAAAAACAGAAATAATTACGATACTTCTTCTCGATCCAACTCAACCTAAATTGTTTGACTGCATATTCTAATCCGAACGATGAAACAAACTTAGTTTCAATATTCCAAGTTGAACGTTTTTGATTTCACTTTTGTGAAATTCTACAATTGTTATTTGTAAGAATTATTACTCATAGGTGTCTTTTGAAGAACTTTCAGATGAAGTTGTAAGTGGAAAAATCACAGGAGATTTGAGTGAATTGTGAAGAGTCCTGTCAGATCAGTGTCAAGCGGTTTCAAAAAGACGAAGGAATTAGCTGCCAAAATAACTGGAAGCTTCCAGAGTGATATAAAGAGTGAGTTGTTTGGATGGAATTCTCTAAGACAAGTTAGACATAGTCATAATTGCTTAACCTATCCCAAATTTAATGAAGGCAATATAGTTATTATTGAGCGCTTGTGTCTGTAATTTTCGAATTTTGAGCTGAAACGGGTCACTACAATTACCGCTTTGTTGAGTTCAAATCCTCTTTGAACATTTTATATGAAGATTTGATTAATTTTATTTCAAATATATTCAATAATTATTGCAAAAGCAAAAGGAAAATTCGAGGGAATGCCCGACGTTCTTTATGGTATGCTTGGCACTACCTCAAAATAATTGATCCAAAAAAAATCCAAACAACTGGAAGCATCCAGAGTGATATAAAGAGTAAGTTGTTTGGGTGGAATTCTCTAAGACAAGTTATACATGGTCATAATAGCTTAACATATCCCAAATTTAATGAAGGAACTATAGTTATTATTGAGCGCTTGTGTCTGTAATTTTCGTATTTTGAGCTGAAAGGAGTCTCAAACTACTCGATTGTTGGTCTCCCATGATTCTTTCTTGCCGTCCATGAACACGATAACTTTCGAACTGAACAACGCTGTTAAGTTTATTAATGGGCCGAATCGGTCTAGTTGTTTCAAAGGTGTTAACAGATTTTCCATTATTTTTCTGATATTTACTTAACCATACATCCGATCAACTCGAAATTTGTTACTTTGAAAGTAAATATTGCCGCGCAAACTTCCACAAAATTTGGTGAGAACCGTGCTTTAGGGAAATTCTCAAAAAAAATTTTGCCAGTGCGACGTAACAAAGAAGTATAGCCGGGTTTCAATGGTAAATCCGCCACCGCTTCCTTTTCGATTCATATTGAGGGGATCGATTAGACATCGAACGAAAATAATTCAGCCAACTTTTTAACTTTTTATCTCGAACCATTTTGAGATTCCTGTAAAAACACTTTTTCTGATTTTTTTTTCTCTAGTGAAATCCAAAATTTTCAAGTGGTGTTTTTTTCTCTTGATTCTTTGCTATTAGAAGAATAAACGTGTAATTTTTTTATGAACATCAGCTGAAAAATCGATTTCTGAAAAAAATAAACCCATAGTAATTTGTTTTTCGGCGTTCTTCAAAAGTGTCCACCGCCAATTTTTGACATAAAATGGCTTCTTTGTTCATTTATACCTTGGAATTTTTTCACATTTTTAAAATTGGTGGAACATTTAGAGAAAAATGTTTGAATTTAGGGATTAGGGATTCAGCAGATATCCATCAAATTTTGGTGCCGTTTCATTCATATTGGCTCCCTGAACAATATTGTTGAAAAAAACAACAACCGATCTTTTTTAGTTTAGAAAATATGGGCCCCCAAAGTCCGAAAAATATTCCACCTGAAAGTCACTTTTCTCACTACAATTACCGCTTTGTTCAGTTCATTCAAATCCTCTCTGAACATTTTACATGAAGATTTGATTAATTTATTTCAAATATATTCAATAATTATTGCAAAAACATCGGGAAAATTCGAGGGAATGCCCGACGTTCTTTATGGTAAGCTTGGCACTACCTCAAATTATTTCGCTCGAATATGACACGATGTTTTCGCAATAGTTATTGAATATATTTAAAATAAAATGAATCAAATCGTCATATAAAATGTTCAAAGAGGATTTAAACGCAATAAAGCGGTAATTTTAGTGAGAAAAGTGACTTTCAGTGGAATATTTTTCGGACTTGTGGGCCCATATTTTCTAAGCTAAGACAGATCGCCAGTTGTTTTTTTACTAATATTGTTCAGAGAACCAGTATGAATACAACGGCACCAAAATTTGATGGATATCTGCTGAACCCCAAAATTCAAACGTTTGAATTTTTTCTTCAAAATGTTCCACCACTTTTGAAAAAGTGAAAAAATTCTAAGGTATAAACGATCAAAGAAGATATTTTATGTCGAGAAATGGCGGTGGACACTTTCGAAGAACACCGAAAAACAAATGACTATAATTTTATTTTTTTTCTAAGAATTGATTTTTCAGCTGAAATTCTCAAAAAAATTATAAGTCTATTCTTTTAATAGCAAATAATCAAGAGAAAAAAATCACCTTTTGAAAATTTTGGATTTCACTAGAGAAAAAAAATTGAAAAAAGTGTTTTTTACAGAAATCTCAAAAATGGTTCGTGATAAAAAGGTTAAAACTTGGCTGAATATGTGAATAATATGAATCGAAAAGATCACAGGGGCAGATTTACCATTGAAACCCAACTATACCCGGTCGCACTACCTCTCGAATGCAACGAGTTCGCAGTAGATTTAAGACATCCACATTTTCATTTGCATCAATGATATCATCAATGATATACTTACTCTAAACTTCGTCTCATTGATTTTTCAATATTATTGAAATTACAAATCCGATCAATATAAAACTAGACGTTCAGAACTGAGACAGCAACTCGCATATGTGTCCTGAGTTTCATAAGAATTGTATCATTAGAAGATATTCCAAAAAAATTAAAGTTGGTGGGAAAAGAATAGAATGCAGTATTTACTCACATGTCAATTATTCATTCAAGCCCTGGGCAGAAGCTTTTGAACACTCGTTCTTTGGTGGAGCAATAAGACTAATAGGTACCTTAAATTTTATATGGGATATGAGATTGATACCAAATATATAAATGCAGAATCTCAGCACAATCGAAATTATATTCTGGAAATTATTCAGAAAATGAAATATGTAAAAAATATAAATTAAAAATGAAATTTTGAGGTTCTGATGATGCGATCCCCTTGAAATTTTGCATTCAGTATGTTAATTTTCATTCTCAAAATGAATTTCACTCGAATCGGATATGAAAATATAGAGATTTCAATATTCCAATTGAATTTTCTATGATTCAGATAATGCGATCTTTTTGAAATTTTGCATGAATATTCAGTATATCAATCTGCATTCTTAAAATGACTTTCACTTTAATTGTATGTCTTGTTATTGAAATATGAAATTTCTTCTTATTTTTTGGAAAAAAAAGATTATTCTTTTCAATATTCCAATTGAATTTTCTATGGTTCTGTTCACACTATGGCCACAAAACTTTGCATGAGACTTGTTATGAGCGTCTCGCATTTAGCCGTAACATTTCATTTCGATTGGGTTCGGTTTTTCTGAGATATGGAGGTAGAAAATTTTGAATGGCCATACTTTATGAAACACTTTTACGATTTGGCTGATTAACGAACTTAACCAAGGCATTCGGGACCCGAACTCATCCTGAAAATTTCAAGTCTCTAGGACACTCCCTTCGAAAGTTTTTGTACTAACGGCTGGACGAACGACCTCACGGACAGAATTGAATTTGACCACGAATTCGTCATCAGGGTGTCTAATCCTATCGTTTGAGACCATTTCCGGCCCGAAATTCGAAAATTACAGACATATGGGCAAAACGATATAGCACTCATTTAAGTAGAACGAGGGCTCAAAAAGATTCTACTGGGCGTCCAAAAATGTATTTCGGTGTATATGGAAGTGACTTCATGTAACCAACCGATTACTTTTGCGTAATTGCATCATGCAATAGGGATGTTGACTATTTTTTGGAATTCATTTTATTTTGTAGATAAACCCTATACAAACACGAAAATATTACTTTTTTCTTAAAATATAATATTTGCCAATAAAAAATACGTTGAAGAAAAGAGAATTAATTTTCCCGCGGAAACGGCACGTTATGATGATTACGTCAATAGTCGGTAGACATCATAGACTAACTAAATTTTTAGTTTGTCAGTTTGTTTATGGTAAACATACTTTGACTTCTGTCAAAGCAAACTGATTTTGCCTGATTCTTTGTGGAAAAGTTCAATTTAAGCCTTCAAAATGAATATGTCAGTCTATAAAAGCTGAATGAGATGTTTCTTTTATTTGTAATAATAAATATGTTTGTAAGTTGTAATTTTGCTACTTACAGAGACAATTCTACGTTTTTGAGCTCCACTGCACAAAAATCTTTGTTTTCAGCAAAGACACTTGCGACCATCAGGGAATCAATCTTCGTTAAGTTACTACTATTACCCTTGATGAATCCTATCTCCATTATAAAGAAAATTGTAGATTATCGTTCTTGTAACGAATAATCAAACTATTCTGTTCTCTTTCAGCTTTCAACTTCTTGAGTTCGAAACATAGATATGATATTCTATATATTTACTATGGTTCAAGTCACAAAACTGTGGGTTTCACAAAGCTTGATTGGGCAATCAAATCGTTTGTTTTGAAGTAAGTCGATGGTTTATGTCAAAAATGAACTGAAAATTGCAGAGAAATGATGACATTTCAATAATCAAGGTGATTGGAGTTTTGTGGAACGCGGCCTATGAATGTATTTTGTTGATCTGAGCACCGAACATTCGAATTTGCAATGACAATATGGATAGTTTGACGTCACTTTCCGTATTACCTCTGATTGGCGTTCGCAGTCACGTGATAGTTGATAATAAATAACATAAATTTAAATCAGCTTTATTTAATTCAACGAGAATAATAAGATCACTAAAATGGTTTTTTTAGGATTGCAAAAACTCCCTTCTATGAGGAAAACCTTAATTTATATGAATTCGTAACATGAGTCAACATCCCTATTGTGAGGTGGAGGGAGAACGACTTTGTATAACTAAACTATCCCAGAATTATTGTTTCGGAAAACAACTTTCATGGTATTCATTGTTACAAAGATATCATAAATTTAATTTTTAGAGGTGGTAGATACAGTGAAAACTTCAGGTGTTCCATCTGATGTGAAGGATATTCTAGGATCGCCTATCAGGGGAGTCAAAATATTTGTGAAGGAATCGGAATCAGCAATAGCAGCCGTTAAGAATGAAACAACCGCAAAATTCAAGAGTACGTATATTGTCAGATAGACCAGGGTCGATAATTTTTGAAACAAAAAAAAATTGCAGTAGGATGAAACCCATTAAAAAAAGAGGGGAATATGATCAAAATGAAAGGAAAAATAAATTACGGTCGATCCGAGTCCGGGAAGTGGGAGGGGGTGTGTTTTTAAGGGTAAAAAATGGTTTTCTTTGATTTCCGGTAAAACTACAAGTCCTATGGAAAAAAGTTAAGAAGCAAAGTTGTAGGTAATAAAAAGATCTACAACTTTTGTATTTGCGATTTTTTTACATAACCTCAAAATTTCGATGAAAAATTAAAAAAAACAAGTTTTTGGTTTTTTATTTATATCTTTCTCAAAAAACAAATTTTTTCTACGAAATTTGGTGAAAACTCACCTTATTATATCCCGAATACACTGTAATTTATTTGATTTAAAATATTTATGTTTTCGTCTTATCTTAACTTAATATAAAAAAAGCACCCTAATTTTCAATCGAAAATTCTGACGTCAAAATATCAGCTTTTTTCAAAAAATTCGGGGGCTTTTTGTTCTTTGAAATATCTACTCTCTGATGGTGTGAAAAGAATATACATTACTATAGGAAGTGTTCTCAGAAAATGCAAAAAATTGAAAAAACTCAAATTCCAAAATTTTTTTTGATCACTATGTACAATTTCATCAAAAAAATGTGATTGCTGCATTTTTTTAGGATAAAGAGTTTATTTATTTAATTCGAATTACATTCATGTCATAGAAAATCTTATACAATATAGATATACAAGTAAATCGTACTATTGAATTTCCAAAATTAGAAATCCTACTGGTTGATTCGACAATTTCGTCGAATAATTCTGTGATTTGTTCAATCAACGATTTATGAAACCGACCATTAGAGTAACTCAGTCCCCACTTCTCTATGAAATAACTTACAATTGGTTGAAAATTAACCAAAGGTTACTCAGGTATATGATTTATCTTAAAACAGCAATAAATAGTCATCTAAAAACATTATTTAAACAAGATTCTACAACTTTTTCAAAATATTGTAGATGTCTTATTAAATATTAACTTTATTAACTTATTTTTTTGTTAATTATAGAAGTATATTTCAATTTGAAATTTTTTCGTTTATGAATGAAACAGGAAATCTTACGTTCTTTGAGTAATTAAAGAGTAAATTTTAATAAATACCTCAAAATTGTACATAATGATTAAAAAAATTTCGAATTTGAGTTTTTTCAATTTTTGCATTTTCTGAGAACATTTCCAGTAATGTATATTTTTTTACACCATCAGAAAGTAGATATTTCAATGAAGAAAAAGCCCCTAAACTTTTTGAAAAAAGCTGATATTTTGACGTCAGAATTTTCGATTTAAAATTGGGGTGCTTTTTTGATATTAAGTTAAAATAAGACGAAAACGTGAATATTTTAAATCAAATAAATTACAGTGTATTTGGGACATAATAAGGTAAGTTTTGACAAAATTTCGTAAAAAAAAATTTTTTCTAAAAAGATATAAATAAAAAACCAAAAACTTGGTTTTTTGAATTTTTCACCTAAATTTTGAGGTTATGTGAAAAATTTGCAAATACAAAAGTTTTAGATCTTTCCATTACCTACAACTTTGCCTCTTAACTTTTTTCCATAGGACTTGTAGTTTTGCCGGAAATCAAGGAAAACCATTTTTCACCCTTAAAAACTCACCCCTCCCACTTCCCGAACTCAGATCGACCGTAATTTATGTTTCCTTTCATTTTGATCATATTCTCCTCCTTTTCTAATGGGTTTCATCCTACTGCAATTTTTTTTCATTTTTTACCATTTTTGAAGGTTTCGGCCCTGGTCTAAGATTGAAGAGATGAAATCTAAATCTATATAATTATATTTATAGGTTACATAATAGATTTCCAAAGTGGAGGAATAATCAACAAATTGGTGGCCATCAGCTCTTTTCCAGTAGGAATCACAACGGAGTCATGGAGTTTAACTTTGAAGCTATCAGGAGCAGTGAAAACATCGATTTCTCAATCAGTGAAAGGTAATAAAGGGTTTTCCAATAAGAGGTGTTATTTTGAATAGCCCGCTATTTCGGTAGATGTCACGTTTGAAGCTGTAATTTTTTGACATTTGACAAGTAGAAACTACCCCATTAATAAAAATGGAACAATACACGCTTCAAGAACGCATTGAAGTTATTAAAATAGGTACACTAAAAAAATGGTGAAAATTTGACTGGAGCAACAGTTACGGTGAATGGAATGAGCTATCGAGAGATGATTAATGATTTTTAATGGCCGAAATTGGATAGTATTGAACTGGACAACGTTTACTTTCAACAAGACGACGCTACGTGCCACATAAGCACAAAACCATTGATCTTTTGCGGGAAAATTTTCCGGACCGTGTTATTTCTCAAAGAGGTGATCACAATTGGCTTCTTCCTTTGAGGCCACGCGAAAGAGAAGGTCTACGATAGTAGCCCAGCGTCGATTCCAGACCTCAAAGATGCAATTCGTGAGGCTTTCGGAGACAAAGTGTCAGTTGCAGGAACGTCCATTAAAATTTAAAGGTCCATTAAACTCTTAATCCTCCATTATTACAAGGAACTAATGGAGGATTAAGGATTTAATGGACCTTTAAATTTTAATGGACGTTCCTGCAACTGAGCAAAAGACTTTGCGATTGGGTTATGGAAAATTTCATCAAAAGGATATGGTCCTGTAAGGGTGGTCGTGGTGGTCATTCGCCTGATGTTATTCCCCCTGTTAACGGCATAGCTTCTTCTTTATAATGAAATAAACATCCGATCATTTATCATCATATCAGAATAACACCTCTTATCGGAAAAACCCTTTTTATAAATTATTGAATTATTTGATGATTGACTCAACATCCACTTATAAGATCCGGGTATTTCCGAACAAAGATCCATCTACAGGAACGAATAATATTTAAAACTCCTAGAATATGGTCACAATACTTTTCAGTTTTTAGCATAAAACAGAATGAACCTGTTGACACAGAAACCCGGTTCAACACTGAAATAGTTATTTTCCGCCGACCTCGAAATAAAAGGTGATTTTAATGTTATGAAATTGATCAAAAATGACCCATTTTAATAGTTAATGGCTATTTTAATGTGCAATCCTCATGGCAACCGTTCACAAAGTATTCAGAAGCACTACGAGAAATGTCAAACCTCAACTGGAACATAGATAGATAAAAATATTGTTGTCGTAAGTCTTGTGCAAAATGGGAATTTATTTCAATCAAGAATTCATACACAATTCATTTTGAGATCGTCGGAAAAATCTTGTAATCAACTCGGTTATTTATCGAGCGATCAGACCAACTTGATAGAGATATTGGATGAAATGCACCTGTCTAACAGATAAAATAAGATGTCTGGTTTCAAATGAATGGCTGTCCAGCACATTATTGTCAAAATGTCGAGATCTATTGAATGAATATAATGCTATACAATGGATTGGAAGACATGGTCAGATAGCCACCGAAGAGCCCTGACCTGACACATTTGGATTGTTATGTCAAGAATACTTTGAAAGAGGAAGTATCTTCAGATCTCATCGACAGAATATAATTGTGTTGTGCAGAAATGCTTCAGAAACGCGATGAACTTTGTAGAGTTGTATATTCAGTACCAAAACTGTGTCAAATGTATTAGAGATTTCGTAATTATTTTGATTCAAGAATATTGATGATTTTCATAAAATAACATCAAAATTCTATCACGAAGAACTCCAACATAAAGTAAATTCTGGTTCGGAATTTTTGGACTTTTTCGTTGTTATCATGTTACCCATGATATTGTGGCGGAGGATGAGCAGCTAACACAAAAGTTGATATGTCATTCGAATGCACATTAAATATGCTATTTTCTACTGGAAAGAAAACGTGTGCATAATTATTAATATTTCATCAAAAAAAATATTGGAAAATAGGGACTAATTTCCTCAACCGCAGAATCGTGATATTCACTTCCTTACCACGATCGCAATAAGAGTTTTCTCTGCACACATACTCTATTATCTTGTAGCAAATTCATTGCCCTTTCCGAATATGTTGTCAAATTTTATGAGACTACCAGGAAAACTGAATAATGATCATTTTATGGAAAAAACTCTAAATATTTCGTGAAATCAATAAATGATAAATTGAAGAATAACCGTCAACATTTTGACCAAGTGTTATATGACATTTTTTGTTGCAAATCACTCGCATAATCTCCCCTTGAATTTTGTCCACATTAAAGGAAGACAACCTGTATATTTGAAATGAGAGAAAAACGATGATTTTTTCGAGTAGAAATAATTTTTTGTTTCAATAAAAAGAAACAAAAGTTTATGTAAAAAACCAGGAAGGGAAAACCTCAGCAAAAATAAGATTACTCCCCTGGATTTCTATCAAAGAAGTGTCTCTATAATATGAACAATGGAAGTGGAGAATAATATCAATTGATTTAAAATCAACCAATATTAAACCCACACTTCGGAACTAACCCCGTCAACGCACAAAGAACATGCATGGTGGTAATATCAAACAGAGCATCCATAGATAGCTATTTCGCCCTATTTGGGGCTCTTCAGTATGGAGGAGCTCCGTCTGAAAGGCATGCTAGGTTTCCTTATTCGAAGAAATGTCGCCTAGCTCTGAGAATCAGAACCAAAACGCCATCTCTTGGGATCCTTACGAACACCTACCTCCATTGTTCATATTATGCCCGCGTTACTCTTAAACGCAAGAATTTTTATTTGTTACTATTATCACCACGTCTGGTTAACGACGAAGAAAAGAACGTTTCCACTTCATCGATTGAAGGTTAAGTCCACATAGTTGGACTACCACCAGATTGTATAAAAAACGGATAAACATCCCGCACTTCGTTCAGAGTTCATGCATCTGAGGTAGGTGTTCGTAAGGATCCCAAGAGATGGCGTTTTGGTTTTGATTCTCAGAGCTAGGCGACATTTCTTCAAATAAGGGAACCTAGCATGCCTTTCAGACGGAGCTTCTTCTGCTCCTCCATACTGAAGAGCCCCAAATAGGGCGAAATAGTTATCTATGGATGCTCTGTTTGATATTACCACTATGCATGTTCATTGTGCGTTGACGGGGTTAGTTCCGAAGTGTGGGTTTAATATTGGTTGATTTTAAATCAATTGATATTATTCTCCGCTTTCATTGTTTATATTATGCCCGCGTTACTCTTAAACGCAAGAATTTTCATTTGTTACTATTATCACCACGTCTGGTTTACGACGAAGAAAAGAACGTTTCCCCTTCATCGACTGAAGGTTAAGTCCACATAGTTGGACTACCACCAGATTGTACAAAAAACGGATAAACATCCCGCACTTCGTTCAGAGTTCATGCATCTGAGGTAGGTGTTCGTAAGGATCCCAAGAGATGGCGTTTTGGTTCTGTTATTCTCAGAGCTAGGCGACATTTCTTCAAATAAGGGAACCTAGCATGCCTTTCAGACGGAGCTCCTTCTGCTCCTCCATACTGAAGAGCCCCAAATAGGGCGAAATAGTTATCTATGGATGCTCTGTTTGATATTACCACTATGCATGTTCATTGTGCGTTGACGGGGTTAGTTCCGAAGTGTGGGTTTAATATTGGTTGATTTTAAATCAATTGATATTATTCTCCGCTTTCATTGTTTATATTATGCCCGCGTTACTCTTAAACGGAAGAATTATTTGCCTCCATAATGTTTTTGTTTCAAGCTTATAGCACAAATAGGAACCATTACCATTGACCAATATTAAAATTGCCCAAATATTAAATTTGGCTTATACCTCAAAACCAAAAGAATATGGACCAATGCGGTTGACGCCATCATGAGTTTCTCGAAAAAAGATGACAGCATTGTGCCATTCTTTTTTCTCTTACTCTTAGGGTTAAAAAGTTGAGGTTCAAAATCACCCTTGAAATTGATTACTTGTAGCCCACTCTGTAGTATACTGATATTCAAATCATAGACTAACTAAACGGAGAATAGATGAGACACTAGTAGAACAAGCTTCAACGCCATCTGTTTTTGTACAACATTACTAATTCGTGAAAAAAGCTCAATTGAAAAAGGAATTTGTATCGTGAAGCTGCCTCAAAAAGAATTCTGTAGTGCACATTTTGAATAGGTAGGTAGGTACTCCCATATACAAGAGGCAAAAAGTTTTTTGAAATTCAATTTCCAAAAGGAAATCAGAAATGGATTTGTGCAAGTTATCGATGAGTGAGGAAATTTATTTTCATGAAAATAATACCTGCAACGAACTTTCATCTGATTTTCTTTTGGAATCGAGAAATGAGGATCAATAATCAAATTCTGGATAGAATAAAAATTTATTAACTGAAATAGGTATCACCAATTGAAAATACAGATTTATTTCATAAATATCTAATCAATAAACTAATAATTGCATTGAAAACATTTTCAAAAACTAACAATAATGAATTCAATAATACAAAATATGAGTATTTACCTACTAAACTTATTGAATACATGAAAAACTTTTTTGAAAACTACGAGTATCTTAATTCTTAAAGGTAACAGAATATACATATATATTTTATAATTACCTTCTTGCATCTCGATTTTCACATCCAATAACACAGCACGTCTTCACTCTTGCAGGCATATCGAAATTTATTATATTTCAAAAAGAACGTGTCAAACCACTCCTTGTGTCAGTTGATAATTCAAAGGTTTTTTGATAATAATGATTTTACATACTTACTATTTTCTCAATAGGATTTCCATGAATGTAACGACATCTAACTCTCAAATTGAAAATAATTTTTTCGAGTATTAGTCTCCTCCTCCGACAGATGGCGCGGAATATACGAGTGGCTCATCTAATTTTTAGTTTGTCCATGATTCAAATATTTCAACTCATTGTATGTTTCTACTTTCCAGATGTTGTACAGCCGTTCTTAGGACAAACGTTGACTGAACGTTTAGGAAAAATTGTCAACTTACCTATGGATTTAACAGAAGGAGTCTATAAGAGTACAATAAATACCTTCTCTCAAGTCGGGGGTAAGTGATGAAATTTTCATTAAAATTTTCCAGCACTTTTCATTATGACACACATTTCAGGAGTAATTGCTAAAGTCACAGGAGGTGGCAGTGTGAGTGATCAAATAAACAATGTGATGATGCACCCTCTTACTATTGTTGAGAATGCTTGGAACACAACCAAACAGGAAGTGAAAGGTAAATATGGAAATAAGCCATTTCCAAGGATTATCAAGTGACATGCATCCAGTGAAAAACAATATTCGTATGTAAATTCAACAAAGAAATCATATAGACTAAGAGCCCGTGAACACCAGACCTTCGTTATTTTATAAAAGCTGAAAACTTGTCTACGCATGCTCCCAACACAGGTGAGAACGATGGACCATTATGAAGTTCGGGTTACCCTGGCTTTGGCAGGTAAACGGTACTAAAGGGGTGTAAAATACTGATCTAGTTTCGTCATTTTATAAAGTGTGATTTTTTAATATTACCTTCAGAATATCATTAAAATTCACGTCATTAATTGCCAGACACTTACTATAGTGGCAACCCCTTGCCAGACACCCTTAATGTTCATTAAATTATATGTAATTCTACTTACGTTATAGTATAAAAGCTGATTTTTATAGATAATACTTGGGTAATAATTAGATAATGTTTTCTCATTAGCCAGACATTTTTGATAGTGCCAACCCTTTGACAGACAAGCTTGTAGTTTAGCTGAAGGTGCGAGTGCGAGACAGTATATATGAGTGAGTGCGATTAAGACCGCATGATTATAATGACATGCAAATAAATTTTTTGGTACATATTTATATAACTTATCATTTAAGTGAATTTCAAAAACATCTGAAGAAAAGACATTCGATGCTACAACTGAATAAATTTGTTAAAAATTTTAATTTATTCTATTAACAATTTAATTTAGTTGTAGCATCGAATGTCTTCTCTTCAGATGTTTTTGAGATTCACTTAAATGATTAGTTATATAAATCTGTACCAAAAAAACCAAAAAATTTATTTGCATAAGTCATAATAATCATGCCGTCTCACTTACACCCACTGTTTCGCGCTCGAACCTGCAGCTAAACTACAAGCTTGTCTGGCAAAGAGTTGGCACTATCAAAAATGTCTGGCTAATGAGAAAACATTATCTTATTATTACCCAAGTATTATATATAAAAATCAGCTTTTATACTATAACGTAAGTAGAATTACATATAATTTGATGAACATTAAGGGTGTCTGGCAAGGGTTTGCCACTATAGTAAGTGTCTGGCAATTAATGACGTGAATTTTAATGATATTCTGAAGGTAATATTAAAAAATCACACTTTATAAAATGACGAAACTAGATCAGTATTTTACACCCCTCTAATACCGTTTACCTGCCAAAGCCAGGGTAACCCGAACTTCATAATAGTCCATCGTTCTTACCTGTGTTGGGAGCATGCGTAGACAAGTTTTCAGCTTTTATAAAATAACGAAGGTCTGGGGTTCACGGGCTCTGGCTCTAATACTCATACAACCATGTTCTCATGTACATAGTCTGAAGAACCAACAAAGTTATGCCATTGAGAGTATCTGGAGGGCTGGATTAAACTCTTTTCCTCCCCTAGGCCAGAAAAAATTTGCCGCCCCTCTGAGAGTAAAGAGAATAAAAAAATAATTTTTTTTTATTCGGGGTTTTCGCTGAAATTGATAAAAACAATTTTTATCTGGAAATAGAACAATCTAATATTTGAAGTGTATATTTCATTTAAAAAAATGGTAGCTTTATCTCTCTCTCTCTATTGTCTACGATTTGGCACAAAACTAGTGATAATTTCATCTGGCTACATTAATATCGGAAGGAATCCTGACGAATATCTTCCTCTACGTTGCAATAACCTTGAAAAAATAAACGATATATGTATAATCATGTTCAGATCGGCAAATTTAGATGTGTGTGAAGTTGGCCTAGCACTTTTTGATTTTAGAAAAATTTTTTGTTGTGCTGAATTGTGCTAGGTTTGTGCTTTGTGCTGATAATTTTTTTTTCTATTATAATTCCAAGTGGTTTTCGAGATATTTCCAAAACCGAAGAAATGAGCCAGCCCAGCACTTTTCGATAAATGGGATTTAAATGATTGATAAAAATTGTGCTACAGATGTACTGAGTTGTGCCGTTCGAATTTTCCCGAAAGTCCCTCTAATTTCCGTAAAAATCGATATTTAAGAAAAAAGATAGCCCAACACTTTCGTTTTTTTTCTCACAAACGAATGAAAAAAATTGTGCTACATTTGTGCTGCTGTGTGCCGTAAATATTTTCACGAAAAACATTCGCGTTTTCCTGCAAACTACGAAAATAAAAAAAACTCATCCCAGCATTTTCGTTTTTTTTTAAGGAAACATGCTCAAAACGTTGTGCTACTCTTAGGAAAAGTTATGCCGTAGTCATTTTCACAAATATCCCCTCAATTCACCCAAAAAATAAAGAAATTAGAAAAAAGTTAGCCCAGCACATTCATTTTTTTTCGACGAAAATTGTTTTATATGATTGTACTCTATTTGTGCCAACTTGTGCTGGTCAAAGTTTTAAAAAAAATTATCATTTTTCATTTTATATAGGGGAAAATAAGAAAAATCAGTAGGGTGGAAGAGAAACCAGAGAAGCTCTGAATCTGAAATCTATCCCATTCTCGTTCTTCCTTTCTGAGAAACTAACAAAAGTAGAATTAATTTTTAGCAAACTTCTTTCATCTCCGAGTTAAGTAAAAATTTGAAAAATGGTGATTTCGTGAAAAAATTATATCCGCTTATACTGATTCATAATTATAACATTACTAACGCACTCTTTTCGTTGCATCCAGTGTCGTGCTCTTCTTTTGAACGGGGTTTTTAATTACTGAGATATGATTGTCATTATAACTCGAAAACTAAAGAATATGAGTTTTTCAGAAAATGAGAAAGATAATGGTGCATTGAATTTCGTCTATCTCCTGTGCTAGTAGTGCTAAAACATCGATATTTGCTCACTCTGTACATTGCCCAAAGAACCAACAGGAAGGTCATGCTAATCATAGGTATAGGAAGAACCTATAAGGAGGTTATGCCTTATAATGCCTTTCGACAAATGGATTTTCCTCCTTTAAGGTTTCTGTATTATAAATTCTCTAAACACCTTGTGGGCTTTTTAGATGATGTACATTTTTAGCTCCGTAGTATGAGTTTAATATTTGTTGAATTTATCGACGAATAATATTCTCTTTCCAATGTAAGAAGTGGAAAGTTCATAAATTGATAGTATTTACGATTTTGTTCGAAAGTGATATTTTCGCAGATTTCTCCAAGGCTTCACTAGGCGCGGAACTAACAGAGCAATTGGCAAGTGTTTTGGGTTCTCCAGGCAAAGCCATATCTAGTAAGAAATGTTAACTGATTCACTAAGACACAGTCACAGCATTTTCGAGCTTTTACATTTTTATATTTTTTCTACTTTTCTAATTCCATTTAAGGTGTTCTTTCTTCAATAACCAATGGACAAGTAACTCTGCAGCTGGGATCGCTCATCGATGCACCAATGATGTACGTGCAAAAAATTTGGTCCCAAACAAAAATGACCGTATATGGTATAACTAAAGGCATTATTGGGGAGAAGTATACTGATAAAATATCGGAGGTTGTCAGTTCTCCTGGAAAATTCATCTCTGGTGAGTCATAATACACAATAATTCAAGGGAATTGATGTACGATTCCTTAACTATTAGCAATATTTGCTATAGATAGATAGATAGATTAGATAGTGGTCGATCGGCACGTTGATTACCCTTCTGCACTGCGACCAATAAGGTCTTTTGTGTGTTACCATGCTAAAACTACGTTTTTTCCCAGGAATCTAACCTCCTTAGCAAAGCTGGTTACTTCCTTAGGAGACTTCACTCTTATGTCGGCTGGCGTTAATAACGCGCCACCTAGTAGAGTGAGCCTGGTTTGCGCCAGCGCAAACATAGTATGTGCTCAGTGGTTTCAGTGGCCGATTCACATAACCTACAAAAAATGTCGGAGTTTTCTTTACTGATCTTGTGTAGGTGATATCTCACGGGACAATGCCCTGTGAGAAGGCCGATTAGCAGCCTTAACTCATTTTTTGACAACGATAGAGCTTGTTGAGCCTTCTCTTTGGAAGGTTCGATTAGTCTCTTTGCTTGTCTTTGACCGGATGTGTTTATCCAGTAAGAGTGTTTCTCCCTTTTTTCCCAAACGCCTACCTCTACCCTAATCAGTGTAGGTGATACCCAACAGGAGGGCACGGGTGCGGTGAAGGGTGTGTTTGCTTCTCTTTTTGCAAGGGCATCAATGTTCTGGTGGGCAGGTACCCAAGCTAAAACTAGCTTGTTGTACTTCGCCAGTGTTTTGAGGGACTGTTTGCAGCTCCAAATGGTCCTTGATCTACAATCAACGGCCATAAGCTGCCTCAGTGCCATCTGACTATCAGAGGCAATGCAAATTCTGGCTCCCTTGTACTGTCTGGACAGACAGACTTGGGAATATTTGCTATGGTAATGATCAACAGTATTTATCAAAAATCATACCTATAGTCCGTTCACGAAAGTTTGAGCCGTCGGTTGGCCATGGAAATTTGGCATATTCCACTGTGTATATTGAAATTTTAGGTTATGTTGTTCATTTTCTTGTCAGATTGATACGCAATGTTGTCAATATTGCATAGAGTTCTCTGATAACTCGCAAGCTCGTCGGACAATGCTGGGTACATTGGGCAACGTTGACTTAATCAATTTCAAGTGGATAACCGGTTATCACTTTGGCTAATTCAAGCGGTTTTGGTTATTTTTGGTTCAAAGTAGTGACGTCATGAATTAGCACTTCGACGTCATTAATTTGAACCGCAAATGACCAGACTCAAGAGCTGGGTTATTAGAAAAGTAGGGTTGTACGCGACAAATTTCAAAAGTTGTTGACTGACGAAGCATACTTGAAGAATATATGCATTAGCCACGTTACGATTTATATTGAGAAAACTATTTCAATTATCGACTTAGTTTCATTCATTTAGGAATTAAACTTATCTCTCGAAATCTCAAAGTTAGGTTAGGAAACTAACGCATCCAAAAGCTTCTGACTTGTTCTTCTTCTTCTCTGTGCGGTGCCTTTCAGGCCGAACAGAGGCCTAGTGGCCCATTGTTCACCCGCATCGTTCTATAGAGACTCAGCTCCTCAGACACTAAGACATAAATGTCGCGAGCCTGCCAGGAGTGGTCCCTCTCACCATAGGTATAGAAGGTGTTGCATTTCCTAGGTGTGTTGACCTTAACTCAGGAAGGTTCCCACAGTTGAACAAAATATGCTCAGCCGTTTCATCAGTACTCCTGCACCACCGGCATAGGGGGCAGCTTGTCAATCCCATTCTCTCCAAATGCTTGTTAAACAGGTGACCAGTCAATGCACCAGTCACCTGACCGAGTTGTTTCCTCTCCAGCAACAGAAGTCTTTTGACCTCAGATCGCGAGGACGGTCTCTCAATGAGAATCCTCGACCACCTCAGGCCCACCCCTGCGCTCCATTCCGAGGAAAATTCCCTTTTCAGCCGGTTCCTGAAGAAACTTCTGACAGATGTGCTGTTATATTCTTTCTCTAAAGAATAATATTTCTTGATCTAAAGAATAACACTTTGTTGAAAACAACTTCTCTCTTCACTTTTTATTTTCTGACTTATCACTATCTGACAACTACATACTATTTTAATTATTCTTTTATAAGTGAACATAGAACATTGGTTTCTTTCTTTCAATATGAATTTACATAATTTCAACACTTTCCCTTGTAAATGAATGTTGAAATGAAAGATGAATAAAAAACATAAAGAAAGAATGTCACTATCCATCCAATTGGCCAGTCACTTCTATTTACATAAGCCTCATCTTCTCGCTTTCCCTGAAATGAAGGTTGTAATCTTCCAGATGTCTCGGTTTCCTCAAAATTTGATCTATCCCTCAAACTTCTTTGTGATATCTCCAAATTTTCTTCTTTCTTTGAATGTAATTCTTCATCGTTTTCTTTGTCTTCTCTCTCTTCAATTTCTTCTTGATTTTCGTTCTCTACATCTTCCATACGTAGCTTAACCTTGCTTTCACAATCTCTCAGTTTTTCTTCTATATCTCTTATGAGCTTAACAGTAATGCCAAACTCTCTCTTGAGCATCTCTCTTACGTGTCGCCTGTCCTGATGACCCCACCTCTCGTGATATAACTGAAGTGTGGAATTTTCCGCCTCGACATTGTTGACCCTCTCCATTTTCTCTTGAATAATCGGTTCAATTGCCGCTTTGTATAGAATTCCACCTTCTTCTCTATTTCCACAAAGAACTATTTTTCCATCTACCTCCAGCCAACACTTGGTTGAAGTCGAGTAGAATCTGCTATTTTTGTTTCTATCTTGGGCAGCTAACACAGAAAATAAATTTTTAGATATTTTTGGAACGTACCATACATCATTCAAGGTCATCTTCAGTGTATAATCTTCAGTGAAGGATGTTATTTTTATAGTTCCTTTCCCAATGGCCTTGAGAGCTTCATTTCCAGCAGCTTTGATAACGCAGGGGCTTTGAAACTCTTGAAAGTCGACAAACTGGTCCAGACAATTGGTCACATGCTTTGTGGCTCCGTTGTCAATCCACCACACTGATGTTGTACTGGTCTCACAATCAGTCTTAAGCCAATCTTCACTACTAGTACAAAGGGCTACATTGGTATCCAGGGCGTTGCTCTGAGGAGGATTCTTCTTCCGCAATGGTCGTCCATCAGCAATCCACTTTCTACATGTCTTCACCCAATGTCCCTTCTTTTTGCAATAATTGCAAATATCATTTGCTTTTTCCCTCTTGAAACCTTGGTTCTTTGATTTATCACTTTTAGCAAATAATGCTTCTCCAGTTGCATTTTCTGTAGGTGTGGATCTGAAGTTTCTTTCATACATGCAGAGTTGAGTCACTAACTCGTTAAAGGTTCTCTCTTCATTTTTCGACAACAACATCCAACTTGACTTGAAGTTCTCGAAATGGCTAGGTAAGATTTCCAATACTTTGCAAACAAGAATTAAATCTGGTAAAGTATTTTCATTCTTCAATTTCAATCCATTGTTGAGTTCATTCCATAAACTTCTTAATTTTGCAACGTGAGTTGAAACATCCTCTCCAATAACCCAACTAAATGCGAAAAACTGTGTGCATATCTTGAAGAGCTGATCTTTTGAAGATGCCTCAAAATTTAACTTCAATGCTTCCCACGCCTCATACGCTGTTTCTTTATCCATTACTTTCTGATAAACTGCATCAGTCACTGAACTCGAAATCATTGACTTTGCGTAGCTATTTGCTTTACGGAATAAATCTGATTCTTTCTTATATTTCTTTATCTCACTATCTTTAGCATCATTTCTAATAGGTTCAGGTTTCAGTAACTTGCCATCAATCACATCTAGGGCTCCTTCGTGATAATCCAGCAAGTCTCGCATTTTCTGCTTCCAAATTGGCCAATCTGCCTCACCAGCCAAGGATTTATGTGTTTTGCAAACTCCATAACTTTGAAAGATGATTTGTGTCAACTTTGAAATATGCTTTGCGTCACTCCACACTAAACCCTGTCACAATAGTTTTTTTTTTTTAATTTTTCCGCTGAAACTTTCGCGGTTACTTTCACTCAATCAACTCGCGAATCCTGCGAACCTGGGCCCATAACCTGTTATATTCTTTCTCTAAAGAATAATATTTCTTGATCTAAAGAATAACACTTTGTTGAAAACAACTTCTCTCTTCACTTTTATTTTCTGACTTATCACTATCTGACAACTACATACTATTTTAATTATTCTTTTATAAGTGAACATAGAACATTGGTTTCTTTCTTTCAATATGAATTTACATAATTTCAACATGTGCGACAGATTGGCAGCGCAGGCTCCGGACCAACAAATGCTAATCCGGCTCCCCGCCTAGCCAGTTCATCTGCCTTGACGTTACCAGGTATATCCGCATGAGCCGGACACCAGATTACTTTCAAAAAGTTATCAGAGCCAAGCCTACGCAGAGCTTTCCTGCATTCTTCTACCAAAAGAGAGTCAACTCTAACATCGGATAGAGATTTCAGAGTTCCCTGGCTGTCGCAACATATGTAAATGTGCTGGCCAGAGTATCCCCTGCGAATATTTACTAGTGCGCATGAAAGAACCGCAAATAGCTCAGCCTGCACAATGGAACAGTCCTTCCCCAGAGGGATAGCCTGATTGAAGTGAGGACCCACAATTCCGGCACCAGACCCTGTTGCTGTGACAGAGCCATCAGTGAACCAGGTGGGACCATCAGGACTAAGAAGCCTGTTTGTTGAAGACCATAGGTCTCTGTCAGGAACAATTACTCTGTAGGGTTCGTCGAAGTAGAACTTACGGTCACCTCTTTGGAGAAGGGGAGCGTGAGCATCCTAAACCATTTTGAGGGCCCTTGCGTGCCCAGTGAAGAGTCCTCCATCGCGCCATTGTCCCTGTTCCCAGATTCTTAAAACTGTCTTCATAGCCACCTCCTTCACAACTGGGTGCAAAGGGGGGAGACCCAGCAGACATTCCATCGCTGCTGAAGGGGTAGACCTCAGAGCGCCTTTAATACTTAAAAAAGCTTTCCTCTGGCATTTAGTCATAATGTTCTGGTTGACGGCCTTCTCACTTGTTAATACTAATCAAAATAGTATTGTCGGAAGTTCTCAAAGATTGCTGATACTGTAAGAGTGAAACAAAACATTCTTTCTTTACTTGGATAATGGGAAAAGCTTTGTGTTACAATTAATAGATCTCGACTGTTTGAAAAAGATTATGAATTTGTGTTTGAGTTCCCAAGAAAAGTCTTATTAATAACAAACTTTGCCTTCTGTATACTTTTCAGTAATATTTTGTCTTCGAATCATTTCTGGCAGAACAAAAATACTTTTTTTTGTCAAGCGAAACATTCTGAAAAACATTATGTTTATCGTTACATTGAATCCACGTTTCAAACATTATTATTTTGGGATTCATGAAGTTGAACTTGAAGCATAATAATTTACATTTGCAAATCGAATTTTGTATGTGTTGAATAAAACATAAATAAATATAAATGTAACCTATATTGACAATTGACAAATAACCAGAAACCGCATTCAAGCGACGAGAGCCAAGGGCCGGTTATACGTTCTAGGACAAAAAGGGCATAACCAAGGGCTGAACTAATGATAACCGCAGTTATTATTGGTTATCCGCTTGAAATTGATTTTTATTTTACGTTATCACGCAAAATTAAGTCAACGTTGCCGAATGTACTCGGCCTCGTCCGACGAGCTTCCGAGTAATCAGAGAACTCTATGCAATATTGACAACGTTGCGTATCAATCTGACAAGAAAATAAGCAACAGAACCTGAAATTTCAATATACCTACACAGTGGTATATGCCAAATTGTCATGGCCAACCGACAGCTCAAAGTTTCGTGAACGGACTATATGTACAGGGTGGGCATATTTCGATGTTTTAGCACTACAACTTTTAAACCAGAGGAGATAGACAAAATCTGATACCCACCTCTCGGTCTCTTTTTCTTAGAAACTAACAACAGTAGTATTCATTTTTGTTTTCGAATTATTATCGAAAATTGGAAAAGTGGCAATATCGAAAAAAATTCATATCTCCGCTAATACTGATGATAGAGCTCTGAAATTAAAACATTATACAGGCACTTCTTTACGTAGAATCCAGTGGCGTACTCGCCTTTTTTGCACAATTTCTAATTACGGAGCTATGACCCAAAGTTATGTTTTTTAAATGGAAATACTAGATTTTTGTGGCATTTTCTTAAAGCTTAATTTTTTCTGATTTCAAAAATATATAACTTGTATGGTTTGTATCAATATGAGTATAGAAAATGGACAAAAAACCTATTTTCATTTGAGTCTCAATATTTTCTATGGTTGACGAGCACAGAAAAATGGAGCTTCCTATACAGTGAACTCTAAAATAACTATAACTTATTCTAGAGTTCACTGTTCCTATAACAAGAGCAGTCTCCTTCCGTCAATCTCATTATTTCTATGCTTTCAACTAATTTCTCCAAAATTCGAACATGGATATATTTCATAAAAACTTATATCTTGAAATGGATTTGGAAATAATAAAAAGATCCACATGATCCTCCGTTTCAATCGATATACTTAGTTATAATGAGATGGATGCAAGAGAATATTTTTATTGCACTCCAGAATAAATACGCACAAGTGCTTAGTAGTCTATTTCAAATCGCATATGAAATAACGCATATAGATATGATTGAAGTTATCAATTCAATCAGAAAAGTAATAAAGGAAAAATATTTCTCAATACCAATAGTGATTACAATAAAAGGTCAGTAGGTTATAACTGAGATGTCTTATTTTAGACATCTTAGTTATAACTTAGAATGAGGGATCAAGTTTCACAGCAGTTCATCTTGGAGAAATTGTGTAAAGAGCATAGAAATGAAAAGAATACTGGAAAGATATTGTGGTAATTATACGATGCTAAATTTTTCTGTGCTCATCAACAGTTGAAACCATAGAAAATATTGAGACTCAGATGAAAACAGGTTTTTGATCATTTTCTATACTAATATTGATACAAACCATAAAATGTTATATATTTTTGAAATCAGAAAAAATTAATCTTTGAGAAAATGCCACAAAAATCTAGTATTTCCATTTAAAAAACATAACTTTGGGTCATAGCTCTGTAATTAGAAATGGTGCAAAAAAGGCCAGTACGCCACTGGATTCTACGTAAAAAAGTGTCTGTATAATGTTTTAATTTCAGAGCTCTATCATCAGTATCAGCGGAGATATGAATTTATTTCAATATTGCCACTTTTCCAATTTTCGCTTATTCCTAGAAAACAAAAGAAGGTAGCCAATGAATACTACTCTTGTTAGTTTCTCAAAAAAAGAGATCGAGAAGTGGGTATCAGATTTTGTCTATCTCCTCTGGTTTAAAAGTTGTAGTGCTAAAACATCGAAATATGCCCACCCTGTACTTTCCAGCTTAGTCCGCGAAGCCCGAAAAATGCTACTTTCTCAAAGAAAAAGCTCACTTTCCGGACGGTTGCAATGAAAAGTTATTTTTAAATAAGTCAACTGAATAAGAATTCTGTGTATCCAACATTGCCATAACAAGGTACCTATTAATCTTGGGAGCTATCATCTGCATAAAAAACACACATTACAAATCTCACTGAAAAAACTATTTCTTCATTCAAAAAATAGAATTCCTTCATTTATGAATGGCGGTTTTCCTCAGTTACTGATTTTTTTTTCAATTTAGATTCGATTTCTTCAATTACTGGTGGAGGAAGTATCAGTGTCCAAATACAATCAGTCTTTTCACAGCCCTTACAAACAATCAAAAATTTGGCCAACACTGTCAAAACTAAAACAGGAGGTAGGTTTGAACATCATACTTTTCATATACAGGGTGTGCTGGAAAGAATGCGACGAACCATGAATCAAGGACATTAAGGAGGACTCGCAACAAGAGGTTTTAATCGTTTGAGGTATAGTATAGACTCGATAATCCGGATATTTAACTAGTCCGGATTGACGTCAAGATTGTATTATGTCCTTATAATCCGGATTGCAAGACTCAATAATCCGAATTTCCGATCGTTGCATACGTGGTTTACGGTTCTCACTTGTCGAAACTCAATTTCTATGACGACAATCGGGCGTTCTTTTGGTATATAATAGTGCACAATGGAATAAGACAAAAAAAGTCATACAAGAATAAATAATTAGTGAAATGGAATGGAATGTTTTTACTTCCAAACCATACAGCTTTGATACAGCATATGGATCATAATGATATTAAATTAACAAACTGAAATACCGAAAAGGCCTTTTAGCACATATTTTTTCGATCCTCGAAGACGGGGATAATGTTAGCAAATGCATTTAGAGCATAGATCAATTCGATGCAGTCTGTTTATTCCATAACTCATGGCAATTACTGATATTCAGCTTCTGAAAGATATACAGGAGAAAGCTTTTGTTCAGCATTCTTTTCCCTTACAGTAGAAAACGTAAAATATCTAATTATTCCAAATAATATATTTGTTTTATGGTTTCAATAATAAAGCCTATATTTATTTCAACCGTTTTTTTAAATTGCATCTTTACTAAATTGTAAGACGCGGTATTCCGGATTCCTCATTAATCCAGATCATCCCTTGCATTAATTGATCCGGATGATCGAGTCTCTACTGTACTTTGTTTGGGATATACAGGGCGACATTAATCTTTTGGGTGAAAATTTCAAAGTTCAATAACTCTTAAACTATTCGACCGAATGATTTCAAATTTTGAAGTTTTGTGACCCTTTACGATTGTCATCTTTCAATATTTCAGAAATTGAATAAATCAGATCCGGACTACAAAAATATCGGACTTTTTCTATTTTCATGACTATTGGAACACTGTACGTGAATATTATGTTATTATTATGTTTTTGTTTCATTTTCCTAATCATAAAGAATCGATCAATTGAAAAATTCAAAATCTCTGCTTGGCACGTTCATACAGGGCGATCAAGAAGTGATCAGAAACATTACCTTATGAGTAGAATTTCAAAGTTTACTTACTCTTGAATTATTCAACCGAATGATTTCAAATTTAGAAGTTTTAACACCCTTTACGATTTTCATCTCTCAATATTTCTGAAATTGAATAAATCAGATTTGGACTAGAGAAATTTCAGACGTTCTGTATTCCCGTGAATATTGGAACACCCTGTACGAACATAATTTTTTTTTCGTTATCGTGGCCACAAAGAATCGATTTATAATGAAAGTTTTAAATCTTTGCTTGGCACCTTTATACAGGGCGATCAATAAACATTCCTTTCAATGAATCTGTATAATATTATTTCAAATTCTATTGTTTTGTCACCCTTCCTGCCAGCCTTTCTCAATTTTTCTTAAACTGGAAAAACAGAAACGGACTACTAAAACTTGTGACTTTTTCGTGTGTGACATCACGATTTTCATGATTGAAAAAGATTACTTATGTTGAACAGAATGTTCAGATTGAGAAATCAAATCGTGAAGAAGAGTGTTCACTAATGAAACTGATTTATTCGAAGAAATCTTTCAACGAACAAACTGAGTAATAAATAAAACAAAAAACAGCAACAGAATTGGAAATATTCGATTTTAAAAACAAATTGAATGAAAAAATTTTCGGAATTGCGCAAAATAGTATCCTACAATTTCAAATCATTTTTGAGCACATTGATGAAGTTGTCCGTCAATTTGAGGAAAATTTCAAGGAAGGTATTGATGAGTGACAAAACTGAAAAATTCGAAGTAATGTCACCTCTAAGATCAAGATTTATCGAACTATGAAATTTCACTCATAAGGTTATGTTTCTTGATCACTTCTAAATCACCCTGTATGACAGTGCCAAGCAGAGATTTAAAATTTTTCTCATTGATTGATTCTTTTTGGTTACGAAAAAATCGTAATGTTTACGTACAGGGTGATCCAGTATTAACGAAAATGGAGAACGTCTAAAATTTTTTTTAGACCGGATGTAATTTATTCAATTTCAGAAATACTGAAAGATGTCAATTGTAAAGGGTGGCAAACCTTCCAAATTTGAAATCATTTGGTCGAATGGTTCAATACTTAGACTTCCTTTGTCTAAGGTTCAATATTTATTGAACTCTGAAATTTTACTCATGAGGTAATGTTTTTTGATCTTGATCGCCCTGTATGACCGTGTAAAGCAGAGATTTTGAATTCTTCTCATAAATTGATTCTTTATTGTTACGAAAACGAAAAAAACATAATAATGTTCACGTACGAGGTGTTCGAATATTCATGAAAATAAAAAAAGTCCTAAATTTTTCTAGTCCGGATCTGATTTATTCATTTTCTGAAATTTAGAAAGATGGTTATCGTAAAGGGTGACAAAACTTTCAAATTTGAAATCATTCGGTCGAATAGTTTGAGAATAATTGAACTTTGAAATTTCAGCCATAAGATGAATATCACTCTGTATAATCCAAACGAAGGCTCTCAAGCTATTAAACCTCTTGATGCGAGTCCTCCATGACGTACTTGATTCCTGGTATCTGTTGTCGCATTCTTCCCGGATACCCTGTATAATATGATTTTTCTTGCAGAGCTGGTATCTTCAATTACTGGAGGAGGCAGTTTGAGTGTACAACTTTCCTCACTTTTCACTGAACCCGTAACTTTGGTGAAAAATATTTGGAGTTCGACCACGCAATCTATTAAGAGTGGGTAAAATGGTTTTCTTATATGTTTTACTCAATTACATTTTTTTCAGGTGTGTCTAAATCGTTAATAGGTGAAAATTTAACCCAAAGTATAGGAACAGCTTTCAGTTCTCCAATGGAAACAGTAAAGAGTGAGTAAAAAGATGATTTCATAAGTTATTCTAGAGGACAGGCATACCACGGTGATTCTGGGATTAAAAGGATGAACCTGTTTTTCTATTTGTACAGATTCGATCTATGTATCTATCACAGAAAATGTTGATGAAGTTTCCTCTGCTTTAGTCAAGTTGGTAGATAGACTTAGTAGTCCAGTCAATTTGTGCTCAAAAGAACCCCTAGCAGGAAAGTTCTGGGGTAGTTTTGATTTTTTCTATTTTTTATGTTTTTTGGGGTGCTGAATCCGAATCTGAGGTTTGCTAACAAAATTTCCTGAGGGAACATTGAAAAAAAATACAAAAAAGAGAAAAAAGTCTCATTCTTTGGCAGTTTTTCTGCTTATAACTCGGAAACTATCAACTTTTCATGAAAAACCTTTCTATACAAAATGAAAGTACGTGAAATTTCCTACAAATTGTATTACCACAGCTTGTTCTGCGACAACCCGTTCTGGCTCAAATTATAGTTGAAAATGAGGTATTTTCTATGACTCAATAAATGAAAATAAATTAAATTCCGTGGTTCCGATAATGCGAACGTCTTGAAATTTTTGCATGAACATTCAGTTTCGAGACCACCCTATTTGCGGATGACACAACCATTGCAGTCAGAGCGTCTAATCTACAGGCTCGGAAGCGGCGCGGTTGAAAATTGTCGACTGGTTTACTTCCAATGGTCTGGTCATAAACGAGAGTAAAACCCATAATTTGCTAATGACTCTCAGGAAAACTGACGAAGATTATTACGGTAGCAACGATTCGGTTAGGTACCTCACGTGGAAGTCACACGTCGATTGTCTCGGTGTACATGTGGACGCCGCGCTAAATTAAGCCGAAATATTTTTGCGCTAAGAACTTTGTCTTTTTCCCTTTCTAGAAGTGTGTTGCGTTCTGTATATTTTGCAATGATTGAATCTCATTTGAGATACGGTGTGACGCTCTGGGGTGATTGCGCATACCGCGAGACGGTTTTTAGACTGCAGAGACGTGCCATCAGAGTTCTGGGGGGTTTGGGCTATCGAG
Source organism: Propylea japonica (assembly GCA_013421045.1). NCBI lineage: Eukaryota > Metazoa > Arthropoda > Insecta > Coleoptera > Coccinellidae > Propylea > Propylea japonica. The sequence goes on from CM024245.1 coordinate 10,975,616, forward strand.
ACTGCTGCAGAGGTACATTTAAAGTTTTGGGCATACTAACTTTTCCATCACTGTTTATTTTGGAAAACCTTATTTATGTACAGGAGAATAAACACAGCTATCTGCTGCAGTCGGATGTTCATAGTTATGACACCAGAAATAAATCACTCATTAGGAAAGATTTTCTAAGACTGAGTAGATCTCAACGTGGCCCCGATTTCGGTGCAGTGTCTCTCTATAATAAACTTCCTGGTGGGGTGAAGAATTTGGCTATGGCTGAGTTCAAGGCCAAAATAAAGAGAATGCTAGCAGCAAAAGAGTTTTATTCTGTTGACGAGTATTTTCATTCGACTCTGGATGACCTTGACTTTGTGTGAGCTCGGATTTTATGATCTTTAAATAATTCAATCATTTCTATTTGTGACCTGTGAAAACAATGTTGTATTTGTATTATCACCAATAAAGATTATTATTATTATTATTATTATTATAGTATATCAGTCTCGATTCACAAAAAAAATTATCTTGTTATGGAAATATAAAGATTCTTCTTTTCAATATTCCAATTCAATTTAAATGGTTCTCTTCACACTATCGTCACACAATTTTGCATAAGGCTTATTATGAGCATGTTGCATTTGGCCGCACCATTTCATTTCGATTGGTTTAGTTTTATCTGGGATATTGAGGAACAAAAATTTTGAATGGCCATGTTTTATGAAACATGGAATATGACCATTCAAAGTTTTGTTCCACAATATCTCAGACAAAACGAAACTCATCGAAATGAAATGTTGCGGCCATATGCAAGATGCTCATAAGAAGCTTCATGCAAAATTTGGAGGCCATAGTGTGAATAGAACCATAGAAAATTGAATTGGAATATTGAAAAGAAGAATATTTACATTTCCATAACAAGATATCCGATTCGAGTTAAATTTTTTTTGTGAATCGAGACTGATATACTGAATGTTCATGCTGTATTTCAAGACGTTCGCATTATCGGAACTACGGAATTTAATTTATTTTCATTTATTGAGTCATAGAAAATACCTCATTTTCAACTATAATTTGAGCCAGAACGGGTTGTCGCAGAACAAGCTGTGGTAATACAATTTGTAGGAAATTTCATGTACTTTCATTTTATATGGAAAGGTTTTTCATGAAAAGTTGATAGTTTCCGAGTTATAAGCAGAAAACTGCCAAAGAATGTGATTTTTTCTCTTTTTTTGTATTTTTTTGAATGTTCCCTCATTAAATTTTGTTAGCAAACCTCAGATTCGGATTCAGCACCCCAAAAAACATAAAAAACCGAAAAAATCAAAACTACCCCAAAACTTTCCTGCTAAAAACCCTATTTGACTGTACTATAGGTAATCAGTAAATTTCAATTCAATCATAAAATTCGGAAAAAACCTTCATGAAAACGTCAAAAATATAGATGATTCTTCAAGATTTTATGTGTATACGATTCGATGAATGAATAAATACATGTTTTCAGATCTAACAGCATCGATAACAGGAGGTGGAAATTTGAGCGCACAATTAAAGATGGTAGTGACCAAACCTTTCGACGTTGTCAAGAGTGTATGGGAGACAACGAAAAGCAAAACAGAATGTAAGAACTGAAATGAAAATTCAACAATAAATGAAAATTTATGCGTTTAAGGTTAACGCGGGCGTAATATAAACAATGAAAGCAGAGAATAATATCAATTGATTTAAAATCAACCAATATTAAATCCGTAATCCCGTTAACGCACAAAGAACATCATATTGATGATATTGAACAGAGCATCCATAGATAGCTATTTCGCCCTATTTGGGGCTCTTCAGTATGGAGGAGCTTCGTCTGAAAGGCATTCTAAGTTCCCTTATTTGAAGAAATGTTGCTCTGAGAATACCAGAAACAAAACGCCATCTCTTGGGATCCTTACGAACACCTACCTCCGATGCATGAACTCTGAACGAAGTGCGAGATGTTTATCCGTTTTTCATACAAACTGGTGGTAGTCCAACTATGTGGACTTAACCTTCAGTCGATGAAGTGGAAACGCTCTTTTTTTCGTCGTAAACCAGACGTGGTGATAATAGTACAAAATGGCGGGAGATGGCGTTTTGGTTCTGTTGTTCTCAGAGCTAGGCGACATTTCTTCAATTAAGGGAATCTAGAATGCCTTTCAGACAGAGCTCCTCCATACTGAAGAGCCCCAAATAGGGAGAAATAGCTATCTATGGTTGCTCTGTTAGATATAACCACTATGCATGTTCTTTGTGCGTTGACGGGATTAGTTCTGAAGTATGGATTTAATATTGGTTGATTTCAAATCAATTGATATTATTCTCAGCTTTCATTGAAAATTTTATCGAATTTTCTGCTTTTTAGCTCTAACCAAGACGCTGTTCGGAGATGGTACGAAACAATTCATTACCAGCTTGTTCACATCCCCAGTTCAGAGCATTTCAAGTAAGTACCATGATTTTGAAAAAAAAATTGATTACTTTTAATTGACGATTCATAATAGAGAGCCTCATACTACGAAATTGTCCACAATATTCTGATACGAGGACTGCTTTTCGAGCGCTCGTTCTACTTAAACGAGTGCTATATCATTTTGCCCAAATGTCTGTATTTTCAGAACTTTGACCTAAAATGGTCTCAAACGATAGAGTTCCACTTCCTGATGATGAATCAGTGGTCAAATTCAATTCTGCCCGTGGGGCCGTCCAGCCGTCCTTCCGGCCATAAGCACGATTACTCTCGACGGGATTGCTCTAAAGATATTCAAAATTTGTGTTCGTCAATATCTCGGACAAAAGGACACAAATCGTAATAAAATTTTGAGGCCACATGCAAAATGCTTATAGCCTCATGCAAAATTTTATGACCATAGTGTTAACAGAACCATGGAAAATTCGTTTGGAATATTGTAAAGAAGAAAACTCATACTTCCATAACAAAATGCCCGATTCGAATAAAATTTATTTTGTGAAAAAAATTGAAACAAAATTTCAAGAAGATCGCAATGTCAGAACCATAGAAAATTAACATTTTTCATTTTTGAATCATTTCCAGAATATAATTCCGATCGTGCTGAGTTTCTGCATTCATATACTCAGCAGGAATCTCAAATCTTATACAAAACTTTGAGGTAGTAGCATAATTGCTCCACCAATAAACGAGCACTCAAAAGCACCTGCTCAGTGATTTTCTTGAATTTTGATATTTCGGGATCAAAGCAGAACAACATAAATTGAAATCATCGAAAATTGCTTCATTGGAGTGGTGGCTCGTGACAGAATAAAATGATAAGGCGCATCAGATAATAGTTAATTATTATACAAGGGAAAAAAGTATTTGATTTTAATCTAACATTTTTCCCGTGTATAATACACTATTTTTTTCTGTGATAAGAAAAACAACGATTTGATAGTAAAAGAAATATAACTCTTCACGAAATTACTTTTTTTCCGGGAAAAAAAGTGAGTACTTTTTCCCGATATATAGACACTCATTTTGTTGACAGGGAAAAAAGTAATTTCATAAAAAGTTATATTTTGTAACCTGTCAAGAGATATAAAAACTCACATATTTTTTCCGAAAAAAATATTATTAAGTATTATGTACTAGTGAAAAATTTATCTAATGAACTCTACTTTGTCAGTTGCATACTAATCGTTATGAAACAATGATTTATAATAATTTAAATTTGTGAATCCAATAGAAATCCTCATTTTATTATGAGGATGAACATAACCATGGAGGTAAAGAGAGGGGAGGGAGCACAATCTATATTTCCCTTGATGCCAAAGTGTCACATAAATTCGGCCATATTTGTATGGGCAACTTGTTGTGGGAATTTTTTGGATTCATTAAAGCACCTAATCACTGAATAAGAAACCTTTTTTAATTAACACTGATTATCTTTCAGCTACAAACTTTAGAAAAAAGAACAAGAAATGAAACACAAATAATAACATTCATCGTTTAAAAAGTTCGAAGTACGCCATATTGGTGTGTCCCTTCTTTGTTTTGTGTTTTTTTGTTTACGCGACACTTGTCAAACGTTAGGCACATTGTCAATATAGCCATTATGGAATGAAGATTTGTATTGGATTCAAAAATCAACTCTTGTATCAATTTAGCGACTAATGGTCTCGAAGGTATTTGAGCGAGTATCTTTTAAGTATCGGTGAGGTTAGAAAATCGAATTGGTGGTTTCAAAATACATATGAAAAGTAAAACAGGCAGGCTAACTTTAAATGAAATATTTTGTTAGCAGTACATTTTATTCGAGAAAATTATATAAATTCCGATAGGAGTCAGTCAAAAATTGGTTATAGCGAATTGAAAAGCTTATCTTGGGGCAATTGCCACTCAACAGGCATTAAGCATTAAAAGATTTTTATGAGTGCAAAAAAATCTTCGCTATTAATGCTTAATGCATGATTTCAGCGTGTTGTGTGGCAATTTCCCCGAAATGAGTTTTTCAATTCACTATAACCAATTTTTGACCGATTCCATTAAAATGGGTTATTAATGTTCAATTGCGTGCAAATTAAACTCACCTTTTATTTTGAGATCCATGAAATAGTCATTTAATCAACTAGGTTATTAAAGACAGCGACTGATGGTCAAGATATTTTAATGCGTGAGCGGAGCGAACGCGTTAATAGTTCTAGACCATTAGTCGCTAGATTAATAACCGTGTTGATTACAAGATTTTTCCGACGATCTCAACATGAATAGTGTACAAATTCTTGATTAAAATACATCTTCATTTTGCACAAGACATACATTTGACAAAATGGAATTTCTATGTTTCTATGTTCCAGTAGAGTTTTGACATTTCTCGTAGTGCTTCGGAATACTTTGTGAACGGTTGCCATGAGGATTGCACATTAAAATGACTAAAAAATTGAGCATTAAAATGGGTCATTAATGATCAATCTCGTACACATTAAAATCACCTTTTATTTTGAGGTCGGCGGAAAAATATTTTAATAAACATTGGATTTATCCGAAATTACATTTTTTCCATTTGATTAAGAAATTCTAGAATTATTACTTAAAATGTTTCACATAATTTTTTTTTCAGAACTTTCCTCCTCGATCGTGTCTTCAGTAAAGGGCTTATTTGGCAGTTTTGGTGCTTCGGTCAGTATATCTGCAGATGGATCTGGCGGAGGAGGAGGAAGTATTTCTGGAGGCATTAAATCGATCATTCAAGCCCCTCTCGATGTATTGAAAGGAACATTCAATGGCCTTAACTCGGCACAAAAATCACTCATTGGTGGTGTAAAAGGTAAGAGTATCTGTTTAATACAGGGTGTTTCATTGGGAAAGGGAAATACTTCACAGGTGCATAGGTGGCACCAAGACGGTTCTAGAGATACCCCATTTATTGGGTCTCACTGTCTTTGTAGCCGAGATACAGGGTGTTTTATGAATTTTGCCCGGTTCTTCCTGAGGCCGTACCAGACGAACCACCGGGTATATTTTCTTCATATTTGGCAAATACGAGTATGTTTCTAATTGAAAGCCCAAACATATCATGCAATAACCACCTCAAAAATCCAGGTCCGGGTTAACAAAAAATTATGAATCGTTTGAATCCTCGAAACAACACCCTGTACATCGGAATTTTGAAAATCTGTTGTAATATGCGAAATACCACTAAAAACTGAACTGAGACGTACACTTCAAATTTTTGTGCAGATAGTTTCAATGCACAAATTTTCAACGTAAAAGTGAAGTTTTTAAAAACTAAGATACCTGAAGTGGTTTGAAGTGACTTTTAACAATGAATTATCAACAATATTGAATCCATAATTATTTCAACATTACTTTGTAATTCATTTCCACATTAGATTTCATTATTGAGGAGTGAGTTGCATTATTACGTATAATAATTATTATGGATTTCAATATTTTGATAATTCATTGTTAAAAGTCACTTCAAACCACTTTCAGGTATCCAAGTTCTTAAAAACTTCACTTTTACGTTGAAAATTTGTGCATTGAAACTATCTGCGCGAAAATTTGAAGTGTACGTCTCAGTTCAGTTTTTAGTGGTATTTCCGATGTACAGGGTGTTGTTTCGAGTATTCAATCGATTCATAATTTTTCGTTAACCCGGACCTGGATTTTCAAGTATACGGCTATAAAAAGGAAAACCAATGTGAAAATGAATTACAGAGTAATGTTGAAAAATTATGGATTCAATATTGTTGATAATTCATTGTTAAAGTCACTTCAAACCATTTTCGGGTATCCAAGTTCCTAAAAACTTCACTTTTACCTTGAAAATTTGTGCAGTAAAACTTTCTGCGCGAAAATTTGAAGTATACGTCCCAGTTTAGTTTTAGTGGTGTTTTCGCATATTAAAACAGATTTTCAAAATTCCGATGTACAGGGTGTTGTTTCGAGGATTCAAACGATTCATAATTTTTTGTTAACCCGGACCTGGATTTTCGAGGCGGTTATTGCATGATATGTTTGGGCTCTCAATGAGGAACATATTTGCCAAATATGAAGAAAATACACTGGGTGGTTCGTCTGGTACGGCGTCAGGAAGAAACGGGCAAAATTCATAAAACACCCTGTATCTCGGCTACGAAGACAGTGAGACCCAATAAATGGGGTACCTCTAGACCAGTTTTGGTGTCACCTGTGCACCTGTGAAGTATTTCCCTTTCCCAATGAAACACCCTGTATAATATCCATTCGATTGAAGTTCATATGGAGCAATAAACTAATACTGAACTGAATTCTCTCAACACTATTTCTTTTTCGTGGCGCATGGACCCAGGATTATTTTGAAGATTGACGCTCACTTGGACAAAGAGGCTCGAAGCGAGACGAAGCGTTGTTTTCCGCTGGAGACGTTTGCACTGAATTAAATGGGTAGACACTCACTTAGGAGGCGCGAAGCGATAAGCCGAATCGTTAGACGCGGGGCGGGGCATATTAGACACTTGGACGAAGCGAAGCGCTCGGAAGGAACGCGTCGTTATTCGCCGGAGAGGTTTGCATTGGAAAAATGGCTAGATGCTCACCAAGGAGGCACGACGCGAAGAGCAGCGAGGGGGCGAGTCGTTTGACGCGTGAATGATCTTTGGGTCATGTTAGCGACAAATTTCTCGAGGCGGTCCTCAAGTAGGTACTCGAAGTCGGAGGCCGGAATCGGGTTCGTGACCCAAGTTCGGCGCGCTGTTTTCCCAAGTCGAGGAAAAAATTGCGATTTTTATGAAAATTATATACTCGAAAGGACCCCGCACATTTACTATGGAAATTGGCTCCCGGTGGATTTGGCTGAAAATTTGATATGATGTTCTACTAATCCTTCTGATCAAATGTCTGAACAGTCACGAAGCTGAAAAATGCATATTTCTAGGAGTTTTTAGCGATTTTTTGTATCCATTATGGCTTACGTATTACCGTTCACACAGAAATGTTTGAAAATATTTCGTGATTATTGAAAGCAGATTCTGTCAATTCGAAATATTTTCAAACATTTCTGTGTGAACGGTAATAAATAAGTCATAATGGATACAAAAATCGCTAAAAACTCCTAGAAGTATGCATTTTTCAGCTTCGTGACTGTTGAGACATTTGATCAGAAGGATTAGTAGAACATCATATCAAATTTTCAGCCAAATCCACCGGGAGCCAATTCCCATAGTAAATGTGCGGGGTCCTTTGTCAATGGAAAAATAAATAGTTATTTTTGTATTTGTGTGATGAGTTATTTTCATTGGCCCATGAGAGTGTTGATCAGAATTTTCTCGATTGAGTTCAGACTATACCATCAATTATTATCATTACAATAAATGTGATTTCTTATTATGAATAATAAATTAATTGGTAATTAATTTTTTAACATTATTCCGAAACTGAATTCGATATTTAGGATGAAATACCACTATTTAAATCTATGGGAGATGATTACCCTTCAATATGGTCCTGTAGCGGTCTTAGAAGAACAGAAGATTCGAAAATCATCACTTGGAACGCCAGACCTGGTTTAAAACACCCTCCTGGCCCAAGAGCAAGAATTACGTATTTTGTATCTGAATATTGAAGGTATTTATTCGAATAGTTTTTAGTTTCAATTTTGTAAAAACGGTGACGCAGGGTTTTTTCTACTGAGGTTTTTCCCTGTGCTCTGGTATCATACGACAGAATAGTATGATACCCCGTTTTGCACCAACCTCAGCTAGGGACTTTCTTGTTTCATGTATTGTATTTTGTTAGCTCTCAATTCAAAAGAATATATATAATTTGTAATTGATTGTGTTGAAAATAATTCTTTCTTCAAGTATTTCATGTTTATTTAGTGAATAATTTTTTACGGCGAAAAAAAGAATTTTTTCGATGTTGTCGTAGAAAAATGTATTTTTCCTGAAATCACCAAAATGAAGGAATTCGATTACTACTTTCTTTGATTTTTTTAATCGATTTTTTTTCTGTATTCCTGGATGAAGGTAGGACGACGAGGATTTCATTGGAAAATTCGCAATTAGAACAAGATTATGACCAAAAACATGATTCGAACAATAGCTCTACCCTTGTTCATGCAGGTAGGCGGCATGCAACAAGGGTGATTAAATTTATTGCGGTCAAGAGATAGGGAGAATTTCTTCCGATTCCTGCTCTTCGCTTCGTCCAAGTGCGCGGTCCTCGGCGAACTTACGCTTCGTCTCGCTTCTTGCCTCTTCTCCCAAGTGAGCGTCAATCTTAATAGCTATTTCTTTTGTGAAACTGAATAAAACTTGTTACATATTTTCCCACTCAATCGTAGGAATTTCGTGCTTTTTCATGGAAAGAGTATAACCGGGTTTCAATGGTTAATCTACCCGCGGCCTTTTCGATTGATATATTAAGGGGATCGATTAGACATTGAATGAAAATAATCCATCAAATTAAGGAGTCGTATTTATATTAGCTCCCTGAACAATATTAGTGAAGAAACAAGTGGCGATCTGTCTGAGTTGATAAGATATGGGCCCACAAATTCCCGAAAATATTTCACCTTCAAGTCACTTTTTCCACTACAAAAACAATGAATTAGGTACCGCTTTATTGAGTTTATTGCCTCTTTGAACATTTAATACAGGGTGTTTCATTGGGAAAGGGAAACAGTGGAGAATGAATAAAGCACCTCTAGGTGTTTCCGAATATACTATATTTTATTGGTCTAGAAAGTTTCGTTACAGAGATGCTGGCCGATTTCTTTGAGTGGCCATAACTAAAGAACCATGCAGAATATTTTTTATGATCTTTGGTAAACGTTATACTACTTCTACACAAGAGACCTAACTATCTGTCACTTTGGAAACCCACGTCCAGATAAAAAAAAATTGTCTATGCCTTCGCATCCCGAAAACAACACCTTGTATTTTTGAATTTTCAGAATACGGTTTGATGTTTTGGAACATCACACAAAACTGAGGCGAACTACAGAGTTTTCCACTAAGAGGTGTTATTTTGATATTCAAAGAAAATGCCATTTTTCAATATAAATGATCGAATGTTTATTTGCTATAAAGAAGAAGTTATGCCGTTAATAATGGAAAATAACATCAGGCAAATGACCACCACGACCACGCTTACAGGACCATATCCTTTTAATGAAAATTTCCATAACCAAATCGCAAAGTGGTTGCCCTATGTCCTCGATAGCCTCAGGAATTTCATCTTTGAGGTCTTGAATAGACGCTATTGGCGTAGATCTTCTCTTTCACGTGGCCCCAAAGGAAGAAGTCGCAAGGTGTTGAATTACAAGATCTCGGTGGCCAATTGTGATCGCCTCTTCGAGAGATAACACGACCCGGAAACTTTTCCCGCAAAGATCAATGGTTTCGTTGCTTGTGTCGCACGTACCGTCGTCTTGTTGAAAGTAACCGTTGTCCAGATCGATACTTTACAATTTGGACCATAAAAAATTATTAATCAATGCCTAATTCCAAAGAACGACAAGAAATGGACAAACCTGGGTTTTTTCAACACTTTCGGCTACAGGAGCAATATTTTCGGCTGTTCTTGAACAACGTGCATGGGTTTTATCTTCACATCACTAACTTGTCCCAACAGCTCGAATGTTTTCTCCAATTTCTTTATCGAGGTGCGACAAGGTGCTTCACGACGACACAAGAATGTACGAGAATAACGAACCGTCTCTGCCAAATTTTCACCGTTTTTATAGCGAATTTTAATAATTTCAATGCGTTCTTGAAGCGTGTATCGTTCCATTTTTATAAATGGCATGTTTTCTACTTGTCAAATGTCAAAAAATGAGAACTACGTGACATCTACCGAAATAGCGGGCTACTCAAAATAACACCTCTCATTGGAAAACCCTTTATGTACTTCTCATTTTCGCGCGTGTTCTTTGTCTACTATCTTTTTAACTTCGCATTTGAGATTTATGCATTTTGAGAATGATAAATAGGTGATTTTCTACTTTAGTAACCATCCGACATATTTTTGTTTCTGATTTTCATGGGTAGGTAGTAAATTATCATCACTAAAAGTAGAAAATCACCAATTTTTATGCTCAAAATGCATAAATAATGATAAATATTTTGGGATTTCAAAAATACACCGTGTTTTTCTGGGGATTCGAAGGCATATACAATTATTATTAATTCGTAGCAGGATTTCCCAAGTGACAGATAGTTGGGTCGCTTGTGTAGAAATGATAAAATATGTGCACCAACTATCATGAAAATATTCTGCGTGGTGCGTAAGAAATGAGCCAAAGGGTATAGCCGGGTTTCAATGGTAAATCTGCCCCCGCGGCCTTTTCGATTCATATTGAGGGGATCGATTAGGCATTGAATGAAAATAATTCAGCCAACTTTTCAGCTTTTTATCTCTAGCGATTTTTGAGATTTCTGTGAAAAACACTTTTTTCGATTTTATTTTTTTTCTTTTGTGATATCCAAAATTTTCGAATGGTGATTTTTTCTATTGATTCTTTGCTATTAAAGGAATAGACGTATAATTTTTGTTATGAATTTCAGCTGAAAATCTATTTTTAGAAAAAAAATAAAGTTATTGTCATTTGTTTTTTTAGTGTTCTTAAAAAGTGTCCTCCACCAAATGTCTTCTTTTTCCCTTTATACCCTAGATTTTTTTTACATTTTCAAAATTGGTCGAACATTTTGAAAAAAATTTAAAACTGTTTGAATTTTAGGATTCAATAGATATAATCAAATTTTGATGCCGTTGTATTCATATTGGCTCCCTGAACAATATTAGTTAAGAAAACAATTGGCGGATCTGTCTTAGTTTGGGAGATATGGGTCCCCAAAGTCCGAGAAATATTTCACCTGAAAGTCGCTTTTCTCACTACAGAAACACTGAATTACCGCTTTATTAAGTTCAAAGCCTCTCTGAACATTTTAACATGAAGATTTGATTCATTTCATTCTAGATATATTCAATAATTATTGCAAAACATGGAAAAAATTCAAGGGAAAGCCCGCCGTTTCTTATGGTAAGTTTGGCACTACCGCAAATTATTTCGCGCGAATATGACACGATGCATACCGGTAAATCCCGCTATTATTTCCTAATGGCACTCGCTGAAAGACCCGGTAGTGCCAAACTTACCATAAGAAACGGCGGGCTTTCGCTCGAATTTTTTCCATGTTTTTGCAATAATTATTGAATATATTTGGGATAAAATGAAATATTTTTCGGACTTTGGGGACCCATATCTCCCAAACTTAGACAGATCGCCAATTGTTTTCTTTACTAATATTGTTCAGGGAGCCAATATGAATACAACGGCACCAAAATTTGATGTATATCTATTGAATCCTAAACTTCAAACAGTTTTATTTTTTTTCAAAATGTTCCACCAATTTTGAAAATGTGAAAAAATTCCAGGGTATAAAGGGCCAAAGAAGACATTTTATGTCAAAAAATGGCGGTGGACACTTTTTAAGAACACCAAAAAACAAATGACAATAACTTTATTTATTTTCTAAAAATAGATTTTTCAGCCGAAATTCATAAAAAAATTATAAGTCTATTCCTTTAATAGCAAAGAATTAGCAGAAAAAATCAACATTCAAAAATTTTAAAAACGAAAAAAGTGTTTTTCACTGAAATCTCAAAAATGGCAAGAGCTGAAAAGTTGGCTGAATTATTTTCATTCAATGCCTAATCGATCCCCTCAATATGAATCGAAAAGGCCGCGGGGGCAGATTCACCATTGAAACCCGGCTATACCCTTTATAGAATAGCCTGTATCTTTGTGATGAAATTTCTAAAACCCTTAAAATATCAGCTTTGTTCTGTTTCCCAGTTCAGAACTGTCCCAGGACGGTTAGCACATGCGCCGGAACCGCCGCGCATGTGTTTTGGTTTATTTCGGAACCGGTTCTGAATTTCAAAATTCAAATCCAGTTTGATTTGAGCATCGGTGTATATTGCATCAATTCGGAACCACCTGGAGAGGTCGTCGACTTCTTTCCGTTTTCTATTGAAACACCCTGTATGTACACTCAAAAAATCAACGATACACTTACAGCTTACAGACACAGGAAAGGTATTATGAGAGTTTTATTTCAGGACTTTTCTCTAGTATTCCGATAATAGGAAAAGGATCCATAAACATCAAGTTGAAAGAAGGAAATCAAAAGTCAGAAATAAACATTGGGGCAGGAGGAAAAGGACAGGCTAAATCCGGAGGTAAAGCAAGTGTGCAAGCAGGAGGAAGTGCAGAAGGAGGCGGCAGCTAGAAGTTTATTAGGCGACTTCGAGAAAGTTGATTCTAGCAAAAGAGTAATAAAACGCTATGTATATGTGTGAGTTATAATAAAGTATCAAACCACCTATTATGATATCTTTCTATTTCCTTCAAAGTCGCATATGAATCATAGACAAACTAAAAAATTAGATGAGCCACTCGTATATTCCGCGCCATCTGCCGGAGGAGACTAATACACGAAAAAATTATTTTCAATTTGATAGTTAGATGTCGTTGCATTCATGGAAATCCTATCGAGAAAATAGTAAGTATGTAAAATCATTATTATCAAAAAACCTTTGAATTGTCAACTGACACAAGGAGTGGTTTGACACGTTCTTTTTGAAATATAATAAATTTCGATATGCCTGCAAGAGTGAAGACGTGCTGTGTTATTGGATGTGAAAATCGAGATGCAAGAAGGTAATTATAAAATATATATGTATATTCTGTTACCTATAAGAATTAAGATACTCGTAGTTTTCAAAAAAGTTTTTCATGTATTGAATAAGTTTAGTAGGTAAATACTCATATTTTGTACTATTGCATTCATTATTGTTAGTTTTTGAAAATGTTTTCAATGCAATTATTAGTTTATTGATTAGATATTTATGAAATAAATCTGTATTTTCAATTGGTGATACCTATTTCAGTTGATAAATTTTTATTCTATCCAGAATTTGATTATTGATCCTCATTTCTCGATTCCAAAAGAAAATCAGATGAAAGTTCGTTGCAGGTATTATTTTCATGAGAATAAATTTCCTCACTCATCGATAACTAGCACGAATCCATTTCTGATATCCTTTTGGAAATTGAATTTCAAAAAACTTTTTGCCTATATGGGAGTACCTACTTATTCAAAATGTGCACTACAGAATTCTTTTTGCGGCAGCTTTACGATACAGATTCCTTTTTCAATTGAGGTTTTTTCACGAATTAGTAATGTTGTACAAAAACAGATGGCCTTGAAGCTTGTTCTACTAGTGTCTCATCTATTCTCCGTTTAGTTAGTCTATGATATGAATGTGATTTCTCTGTGCGTTGATCAAAATTGAGTTCCAGCGAATTTGCTTAGGCTTAGCTACCCATAATACATACAGTGTAACTTTAATATAACGAACCTCAATATGACGATTTCATCGATTTGACGATTAATTTCTAATGAACTCGATTTGACCATAAGAGTCAATGAAAAATATACTTTTACATTACGAAAAATTTCACCGACGACCTCTTTACAACGAATTTTCAACTATCAAAGAAAAGTTAACCTTCGGTTAACGAATTTTGTCTTCTCAAAACCTCTATACAGGGTGTCCAGTCAATTGAGGTCAATAATTTTTTTTGAGACTCATGAGATCTTTGGCTACCCAAAAATACCCCATGTATATAGGGTATACAGGACGTCAATAAAAAAAAACAGGTTCCTCATGTCATGGGGTATTCGAATCACCCCAATGTATATTATCCGATTTTTCACGGTTTCCGAGTTATGATTTTTTTTATGAAATCTGAGAATTTGCAACTTGAACATCTTCGAAATTTTTTTAACTCACTGACTTTGAAGGCTAATTCAAGCAAAAGTAGACTGTTGAGTACCATTTTTTACTAATGATTCTGAGAGCTGAGTGTTGAGCGCAGTTTTTGAGCCTACTAAGAAACCATGAAGTAACCTGTTTACATTTTTAATTCAAATTTGAAAATTTAGATCATGATCCAAAATACGTAACTTTCCCACTTGAGACCATAATTTCCATAATTTTTATCAAATTTACGATGCTGGTTATTTTATGTATAAAAGTACAATTTATGGCGATCTATTTACAACAAAAAAATATCAGAAAAGTCTTTTACTTTTCTTTAGAAAAATGTTTGAAGATGTTCAAGTTGAAAATTCTCAGATATCATAAAAAAATCATAACTCGGAAACCGTGAAAAATCGGATAACATACATGGGGGTGATTCGAATACCCCATGACATGAGGAACCTGTTTTTTTCTATTGACGTCAATCGTCCGGCCACCCTGTATATGTGACGTCTTTGTGTTGACTGGGTCCGGACACCTTATATTTTGGCCGGACACGCAATCACAAAGCCTAACTATTTTATCCGGGCGTATGATAATCCTACCATGTTTGGTTATTTTTAATATCCACTCCCTTTACACTGCATCGAAACCGAGAGCAGCCCCTTGAAAATATTTAAGTGTGTTACCATATTTTGCATTTGAATCATTCGAACACGAAACAATGTGACATGTGACCAGAACAAAGAAAACAATTATGGAAACATTCATATTTATTTTTTTCAACAATTGAATTAAATACAGTTATTTTCGTGTGGAAATAAGGATATTTCAGTTAAGAGAGACCTGAATTTCCGAAATATTATTTCTTAGTTTGGGCAAAGTCTTTGCTTCATATGTGATATTTGTGATACCGGTAAGTAGTAAATAATGATTCAATTGAAATGACTGAAATATCCTTCTAGTCGTAACCACATTATACCTAAAAAGGAGTGTTATTATCAGTTACGATCATACTTAGGGCTCGAAAGTATGACAATAGCATAGGATAACAATATGTGCAATGAAGGGGATTATAATTCTATATCACAATTATCGTAATTAAGGGAAGCACTCATAAAATCTCCATTCACGATAAACTTTACACATAATATAATGATGGAAATATAGAGGAATATTTATTAACACTGGTAGACTCACGTGAAATACATTTCAAATTCAAGGATAATTTCGAGAATTCAGCAAAATATTGTAAGCGATTAGTTTAATTAGCAATCACGTGATATTTTTTTCATTTCTGCGACTGTTATGTATTTAGAAAACTTTGAAAATGAGCGTAAACAAATGCGAGGGACTCAGGGAGATGATTTCTCGATGAAAATAAGCCGGGGTAGTTCATATAAATTTTTTTCGAAATTACCCTCCCTTCCAACATAAAACCTTTGAAAGGCGATGACGAATTGAAAGTTTTAAATTTTTTTTAGGAATCCTAAAGAACAACGAGTCATAAAACTATACATATTATGATTCGTCGAATAGATGTAACTCACACAAATGTTTTTGATCTCATAATTTTATTATGAGGGGTTGAAAATAACAACCTTTTAGGATTTTTCGTCCAAACTTGTTTTCGTGGGATAGATTTTCGAAAAATAAAATTCTCCTATGGTTTCCCATTCAATTCTGGAGAAAAAAAGTGTCCTGCAAAATTTCTATACAGTCGATACTTTTCTCGGAAAAAATAAAAATTTACAAGCAGTTATGATCATTGTTCATTCCATTTCATCGTATGTTCCATAGAATGAATATTTCAAGATACTTGTGTTATTTATGCTCAAAATTGGTTTTGTCGATTATGCTTATTAATCTATTTGTGAAATAAAAATATTACAGATATAATTTTCTTCCAGAAATTAGTAATTAAACCTTCAGAAAGATTTATAGAACATCTTTATCTATGAACAGTGATCATAACAACTGCTTGTAAGTTTTTATATTTTTTATATCGAAATTTTTCAGGGTTTTTTTCTCCAGAACTTAATGGAAACCATAAGAGAATTTTATTTCTCGAAAATTTATCCCACCAAAACAAGTTTTGACGGAAAATCATAAAGGGTTGTTATTTTCAACCCCTCATAATAAAATTATGAGTTCAAAATCATTTGTGTCAGTTAGATCTACTCGATGAATCATACAAGGTGCGGCACGGAGGGCGGACGTTTTTCAGATGGGCATAACTTTCCCCCACTGTGGACGAGAGAAGTGGGGAAGGTGCCGTTAGACTCGTGTGTTCCTAGCATTTATTTACCAGTTGTCGTCATGGAGCCTTGGACGGTGGAGCATCGTGTTTTCGCCTATGATAGTTTCGTCCGAAATAATGAGTCAGTCACGGTCGTGCAGCGTGAGTTTCGTCGCCATTTCCACATTCATCGGAATAGAGCTATTCCCTCTCGAAACACCATCCTTCGTTGGGTTGAATCACTTCGCAGACGTGGTGAACTGATCAACAGAAGACCAAGAGGACCTGTGCGAACAGTTCGAACGCCTGAAAATGTTGAACGCGTTCGACAAGCCATTCTTCGCAGTCCGTCGCGATCTGCTCGGAAACATGCTGCTGCACTTCGCCTCAGTGATCGTTCGGTGAGGCGAATTTTGCATATGGATCTTCGCTTTCACCCCTACAAATTGGCCATTGTGCAACAGTTACACCCTCTCTTCCCTGGTCGCCTTATTTCCAGGTTTGGCGATGTTCATTGGCCTCCCCGGTCCCCAGATTTATCCATATGCGATTTTTTCTTATGGGGACACCTCAAGGCTAGAGTATACGAGACCAAGCCCCGAACTCTGGACGAATTGAAAAGGGCTATTCGCGTGGAAGTTGCCCAAGTTGAGAGAGCGATGTTGGAGAGAGTCTACGCGAACTTCCAAGAGCGCTTCCAGCACTGCATCACCGATTTCGGCCACCACATGCCTGATGTGATTTACCACACTTGACTGTCTTATATGCTATTTCCTTGAGAATCTGATTCCGTCAATAAATGTGTTTTTGAGTAAAAATGAACGCTTATATTATTTTTTTAAAACCATCCATCCTCCGTGCCGCACCCTGTATTATGTATAGTTTTATGACTCGTTGTTCTTTAGGAGGATTTTATTTTTCGAAAATCTATACCACGAAAACAATATGTGAACGAAAATCATAGAGGGTTGTTATTTTCAACTCCTAATAACAAAGTTATGAGATCTAAAAATTTTTATGAGTAACATCTAATTAGTGCTTCATGTTAATGTATAGTTTTATGACTCAGTGTTTCTGAGAAGCCGTTAGAAAATAAATGAACTGTCAACTCGTCATCGTTCTCCAAAGGCTGTATCTTGGAAGGGGAGTCGATTTCGGAAAAAAATTCATATAAACTACCCCTGTTTATTTTCATCGAGGAATCATTTCCTGAAGTCTCTCGCATTTGTTTAGAGACACCCTGTATAATTTGTGAACGGTGGTGATTATTTTACTTCACTTATAATTCAAAATTTGGAAAATTCATTATAGGGATTATACTGATTAATCCTAGGTTTTTTTGAATATTGAATATTTCGATAAATAACATGTTCTACAAGTCCAATTATTCCTACTAGTATGAATAGATAGAAATAAATACAAAGGAATATAAATTGCTGAGCATTGAAAAAATATTTCTCAATTAATTTCTTGCAATACTGATTACTATTTCATCACAGATTTCGTGAATTGAATATTGGGGCTATGAATTAATTCGGTGTACATGATTGTTCATAAAACATGCAGTTCAAACAACATTCTCTGAAACACAAAACAAACCACTTTTTATATATTTGGAGAAAATTTTTTCGAAAAGTTTTCGTTGAATTAAATCAAATTGAAATTTATCTTTGAATTCGATTTCTCATGTGGCTACAATGATTGCACATCACATTTGATTCCATAATATATATTTTGAGAGGTTATTGTATACATACATTCAGATATTTTCAAATTTTACATTTAGCATTTTGTACAGTAATATATCAACATTTATGTACAAATTGGAGATAGTTTGATTCTGTGTTGAACTCGTCATACAAATTGGAATAACTGATATTTCGTATGTTTCCTTTGATATTGAATCATTTTTATAAAATTTTAACTAAGGAAAACATGGTGAAAAGAAATATTCTGCTTTTGGAAAGACAGAACTCTTAGGTTAAAAGAATTTGAAATATCTAGAAATAACTGAAAACCCTGCTCTAGCAAGAAGTAGATTAAACCACTGGATTCCTATCAAAATGTGTCTGTCTAATGTTTTTGTTTTGAGTTTACAGCACAAACAGAAACAGAAATAATACCCAAATGTCAATATCCATACTAATATTATAAATGCGAAAGTAACTCTGTCTGTCTGTCTGTCTGCCTGTTACTCTTTCACGCCTAAACGGCTGAACGGATTTTGATGAAATTTGGTATGGTGATAGATGATAACCTAGAAATGGTCATAGGCTACAAATAATCACGCCATCGTTCTTAGGGCGTAGGCAGTAGGCAGATAACTAAATTGAGTTAGTGATTTTTAGTCGTTTTTGTTGGAACTTTTATTCTTTCACGTCTAAACGGCTGAACAGATTTTGATGAAATTTAGTAAGGTAATAGATGGTTACCTAAAAACGGATATAAGATCAAAATGATCACGTCATCGTACTTAGGGGGTAGATTGTAGGTAGAAAACTGAATTGAGTTAGTGATTTTTTTTATGGTTTTTGCTGGGAGTTTTGCTCTATCATGCCTGAACGGCTGAACGGATTTTGATGAAATTTAGTTAGGGGATATATAGTAACCTAGAAAAGGATATGGGCTATTAATATTTATGCTATCGTACTTAAGACGTAGGCAGTAGGCAGAAAACTAATTAAGTTAGTGATTTTTAATCGTTTGTTTTGAAAGTTTACCTCATTCACGCCTTAACGTCTGAACGGATTTTTATAAGACTTGGTTAATATCCTAGGTTAATGTCCTAGGCACGGACACAGGCTACTTTTTACGGCGGGAAAATACCTCATTCCCGTGGAAATCTAGCGTGATCGTGTCAAGAAGCGCATGACGCCATAGCTACTGAAATTATTTTGATGTTTTTTTTTAACTGAGTGTTACTAAGACAAGGTAGTATTTGATCACTTTTCTTAGACTTAGAGGGTCGGTAGGCGCCATAATTTGGGGAATTTATGATAAAATTTTGATGCAACTGTCTTTATTTAACAGTTTTACTTGGATCGAAACTAAGCGACATTCCATCACACTAATTAACTTATAGGGTAGGAAGGTACCAAAATTCAGACTACCTTTTACTTCGGGAAAATGGTTAGTAGTATTTTAAACCCATTTACATTATTTACTTTTTATATTTACTAAGGAAACATTCGGAACTATCCATTATGTAGCTTAGGTTTTGATGTGGAGTTGAGGACTGGAGGGGGAAAGTCGGGAGAAAACAAAAAACTTATGTGGACGAAGTCGCGGGTAAAAGCTAGTACTCTTATAAATAAAGAATTTCTTCGAATTTATAAGAGACCTATAGAAAAAATGAAAATTTTCACTTAATCCCATTCTTTCGTTGGGCTATTTAGTCTCCGTATTTATGATTTTAATAGAAGAATCCTGAAGAGTGAAGAAGAATGTCCATTGAAATTTAACTTTTTCTATGCTCTGATATATTCTGTTAAAAAAAAGACTATTATGATAGCAGAACGATGGCATTCATCTTACTGAATCATAACGGATTGTCTTACAATTGAAAATAACTGTAGGAGAAAATTAAAAGGTGTATATTATTTTATATTACTATGGTAGAGTTTCATTCATAAACTCACTAGAGAAACAACTTCTCGTAGTTTCCTTTTAAACACTAGAGCAGGGGTGGCCAATTCCATGGGGCCAGTGATCCCAGTAATCGACCAAGAGTTGGTTCATATCTCAACCTCAAGAGTTCGCGAAAAATCAGTTGTTCCATATAAGATTTACTAGTTATTGTTTCACGGAATTGGTCTGAACGTTGATAACGTACATGCAGAAAATCGATATAACTTTTGATTTTATTTAGCACATTAAGTTTCATTAACATTTATACCCGTTCTCCCAAGAACTGAACAGATTTTTCCTGAATGAAACAAATTTGGAAGACAGATTTTACAATCTGTAAAGAACCGGAAGATTACTTTCTAACCATAGACAAACTAAAATAATAGATGAGCCACTCGTATATTCCGCGACACCTGTCGGAGGAGGATACTAATACACGAAAAAATTATTCTCAATTTGATAGTTAGATGTCGCTGCATTCATGGAAATCCTATCGAGAAAATAGTAAGTATGTAAAATCGTTATTATTAAAAAACCTTTGAATTGTCAACTGACACAAGGAGTGGTTTGACACGTTCTTTTTGAAATATCATGAATTTCGATATACCTGCAAGAGTGAAGATGTGTTGTGTTATTGGATGTGAAAATCGAGATGCAAAAAGGTAATTTCAAAATATATATTATATATATTCTGTTACCTATGAGAATTAAGATAGTTTTCAAAAAAGTTTTTCATGTATTGAATAAGTTTAGTAGGTAAATACTCATATTTTGTATTATTGAATTCATTATTGTAAGTTTTTGAGAATGTTTTCAATGCAATTATTAGTTTATTGATTAGATATTCATGAAATGAATCTGTAATTTCAATTGGTGGTATCTATCTATTTCAGTTAACAAATTTTTATTCTATCCAGAATTTGATTATTGATCCTCATTTCCCGATTCCAAAAGAAAATCAGATGAAAGTTCGTTGCAGGTATTATTTTCATGAAAATAAATTTCCTCACTCATCGATAACTTGCACGAATCCATTTCTGATTTCCTTTTGGAAATTGAATTTCAAAAACTTTTTGCACCTTGTATATGGGTGTACCTACCTATTCAAAGGTGCACTACAGAATTCTTTTTGAGGCAGCTTCACGATACAGATTCCTTTTTCAATTGAGGTTTTTTCACGAATTAGTAATGTTGTACAAAAACAGATGTCGTTGAAGCTTGTTCTACTAGTGTCTCATCTATTCTCCGTTTAGTTAGTCTATGTTTCTAACTACTTTGCTTATTTATTCTAGGTAGAATTCGTCTATTCGGCTATTGCTTTTTGATTTTTATTTCAATCTATGTTTTTAGGTTCTAAGGTTAGTGCATCCGAAATGTTGTGCGCGAAACAAATTTCATCTACAGCTACCACAAAACATCGATACTCATAGTACGTATTTTGAAAGACTTGTGGTAAATTTTTCATTCAGAAAAACTGAAAATGATGCTTGGAATATTCACAAACTCAAATAAGTGATCGAAAAAACTTATCAGTAAACCTATTAAGTACTTAAAACTATTTACATTCATATACAAAGAAGACTTCTTATACTTAAGAAGTTAATATCGATTTGATAGGGCTTGAAAACGTCGTTGCTATAGGCACATTGAATAAATTCATTTTTGATGAGTGATACAGGTGTAAAGTTTTTCACAATTTTGATCGTAAATAAGATTGTCAGGGTCGAAAGATTTCTTGAGAGGGTAGTCCGGTCTATTTAGACCAAAAAAATGAGAGTGAAGTTACATAAAGTCCCAACAAGCTGAATTTCTGTGAAGTTGTTCAAAACATAATTATAAACAATGTCTAAAAGTTCCTCATCATTCCCTGTGAGGAAAAAATTTTATTCGAGGTCAAATGTAAAAAAAATGAGTTTTTCGCGATTTTCAGCAAAACGGTAAGTTTATCATAAAAGTACCTCAGACAAAAATTGTAGATCATAAAATTATCTATAAAAATGTATCAATACTTTTTTTCTTACGAGCCACCCTTTCTGAGATATAACGATTCAAAAAGTTATAACTACGCGCGCTAAGTACTTATACACTACCTCATAGGTGGCGTGGAAACGTGTGCATATTATGACGATTACTTTTATAACTTTTGAATCGTTATATCTCAGGAACGGTGGCTCGTAAGAAAAAAAGTATTGATACATTTTTTATAGATAATTTTATGATCTACAATTTTCGCCTGAGGTACTTTTATGATAAAACTTACCGTTTTCTGAAAATCGCGAAGAACTCATTTTTTTGACATTTGACCTCGAATGAAATTTTTTCCTACAGGGGAATGATGGGGAACTTTTAGACATTGTTTATAATTATGTTTTGAACAACTTCACAGAAATTCAGCTTGTTGGACTTTATGTAACTTCGAATGTCTAAATAGACCGGACTAGGGTTGGAAGCGTTGTGATGATGTGCAAAGGAACAAATGATGGATAACTGTGAACTTTTTCGTATTTTTATATTTCTCTGTTATTTCTGGAGAATCTTTCACCATTTCGCTAGCACTATAATTGAATGGTTTGCATTTTACTGGTCCCAAATTGAAATTCAAGATATTCATGTCGAAACAGTTCCAGAAATAACAGGAGGGTGGTAAGTATTTCTAATTCGATTTTCACTTCGCTGAATATAATGGTTATCTTTAGTGTTACATGACCTTGAAATAGGATTTTATCTAGGAAATAACCACATATGTATAATAATTCATTATTTAACTAGGAAGTTATGGGAAAAACACATATCTTCCGTTTCACAATATAATCAATAAGTAGAAGTAATAAACAACTCTCAAATTATTTCTATTCATTTCAACAGGTTTGTTCCAACTCAAGAATTGACCGTACAATGATCGTCAGGATTCTGCGCCATAGATAAAAATGTGTTCCAACTGAAAATGTATCGTTTGAGAACGGTTTCGTTTTGTTCCATCCTGCTTCGGGACCGTGAGTGGAACGGTTTTGTGATCGTCATTTCGATCCTGGTCTGAGCAAGTACTGTTTGGACGGTTCTTGTACGGTCAAAGTTTAGACATGCGCATAAGATCGATACTAACAGTTTCGTGACCGTCAAATTACCGTACAAAAGTCAGCTGTTGGAACAAACCTAACATAACAACTCAACCTTTTTCAAATTTCGAAGGAAGATATAGGTAATGAAGGCAATGATAATATGTACAAGCTTAAAATCCATTAATTTTTCATATTTGACTGATATCCTTTTCTCTATACGTTCAATGATACCCATTGGAAGAATGTACAAGAATATTTGTCGATTGAAAGAATTGTTGATTTTGTTCTCGAGTTAATTTTTTCCAAACCAATCATTCGATGTTTCGTGATATTTAGGGATAAATAGAAAGTTGACCTCTAGTTTGGAAATACGCTACGAGCCAACAATCTGAAATATGACAATATTTGATGTGGTTTTGTGTTTTTTTACATAAATGTTAGTAAATATGGCAGTTATTCGTTTTATTTTACGTTTTCAACAATATCCAGGGCACGAGAAAGATTTTTATCTCGGCGTTGGTTATCTACCAATAATAACTTTTCACTTACATTTTTCTTTTGATTTATATAGTTTGAGAGCATTTGAATATTGACTACTAATTTTTTTTATGCGTAATGCTAGTTATGAATTCAATGAAATTTTTCTAAGATGATTGCTGAATCTATATTCATCTCAATTATGTCTGTTAAGTCAAAAAATGGACTTAACAAAAAACCCAATTTATTCAAGGAACATTTCGTCATAATCATAATATAATCTATTATGCGGATCATCACGTATGGATCCGTTATAGTTGAAAAATATCATAATATTAGAAGGTTAGTTTAATCAGACTATTTTCATTGTAACATCGTCTGGCTTTGCAACAAATAAACGAAATAAACAATGTGCAAGTAAGCAAGGTCGGTACGGTGAATCATTATCAGTAGGACCAGAAAACTTATTGTTTACTAATTGTAATAATTGTTATACAGGGTCTTTATGAATGTTTGTAATAGCCCAGTTGGCTTTGGATTGCAGAGTACCAATCTCTAACCAATCAGAGCATAGCATGGTCACAGAATTCTGTGGTTTGCACAATCCAAAGCCAACTGCGCTGTTACAATAATTTATAGAGACCCTGTACATATATAAAACAACAACACCTACAGATCAAGCGAGACAGCAGTTAGCTAGTTCAATAAACGGTTGACAGTGAAATCTCCACCTTTTTCCTCCATCCCTATACAAACTACCCTAGAATCAGCACCTGATTCTACAATGTCATTAAATCACCGTTTTTTTCATGTAAACGATGTTTTTATGATATGTGGATCCAATTTCCTCCGAATATGTTCATACAGAGGAACTTGATGATTCAGATATTCAGTTAAATAAAAACTTCAAATATCGACTTAATTATTTCTTCCATCATCAAGTACAATATTAATAGTTATTGTGTAGACATTTTTGAAGGTAATAGCCGGGTTTCATAAAACTCCACGGTGATTAATGAAATGTCATTATTTCTGAGCAATTTTCTATTCATTTTTGACGTAAACCATCTAATTAATTCAAAATCAACGATTTGATTGCCTGATCAAGCTTTGTGAAACTCGCGATTAATCTGGCAAATGGTGTCCAGTATTTTCGTTACACTGCCTGAATCTGTTTCGGAAATGTCGGACAACGAATTAATTCTTCAAGTGGGCTGGCCGGAACGATCCTTATGAACATGTAATTTTACACCCCGATTACACTCAGTTCACTTCCGCGGTATGGAGCAGGGAAGTGGGCAGCGCGAGAATGAAATCACTATACTTCCTGCTGCCTCACATTGCCACTCGTGGTGCTCTACGCTCCCTGAATTGGCGGTTTTTCATACGGAAGTCAAAGGACCGGCAGCTTGAACAGCTGTAAGCGATTAATAGGCCAAGCAATAGAGATATTTCCTTGACAAAAATACTACCTGGAAGCCACCTGTGCCATTCCGAGCAGGACAGTCCGTAGTTTATTCCCACCATGTCCTCAACACGAAAATGCCATTACTTATTATTTGTTATTAACAAAAAACCAAGCGAGAGTGGTCGAGTGGTGAGGGAATGAGCGAATCGAGGGGAAACGCCGCGGAAGCCAACGGTCGCCGAGTTTAAGTGCCGTTTCACATGGAGCGTATCATCAGCGCTGACTGTCAGCATAGGAATTCAGCGCTGATGATCCGTTTCGATGTGTTGACTTCACATGCGGCGTATTCTCCGTTGTCAGTTGTAACCTTACCTAACCTAATCTGCCGGCAATCGGCAATACAGAAATCAATATGAGCTCGTACGCAACTGATCGTCAGTGAATCATGTGAAATCCCTCATAACAATAATGGCTCGTGCGTTAACTGACATACGCCGAGAGCAAGGGCTCGTCGTATGGCCGTCGTATGGAATCAACCGCTCCGATCATCCGCGCTTCATGTGAAATGCTACATTTATTGCACGGTGCTTGGTTATTCGTCCGGATGGTAAGCGCTGATGATACGCTTCATGTGAAACGGCACTAAGAATTGTTGCGCGGACAGCGCACCAAATTTTGTACACATATACGTTTCCCCTCGATTCGCTCATTTCCTCTCCACTCGACCGCTCTCGCTCGGTCGGCCGTTTTCCCTCATGTTATCACTAGTTTTTAACACACTTAAACGCGTTTTGTGAAAAATCAGAATAGACGTTTTGTTACTGATCACGTCTTCTTTCCAAATCAATTTTTTTAATTTCAATCGGACGACCTCAAACGCATTCAGCTCTCCGCGAAAATATGTCCAAAAAAATTCAAATGGGAATTATGTGAAAACTATTTATCCGACCGAATCCAATTTTGGCACACATGATTTGCACGTCAATAGCTACTATCGTGTGAAGTTTCAGTTCTTAATATTGCAAAATGGCAGAGTAAAGTTATGAGTTAAAAGAAAAAACACGCAATTTTCCGGTTTTTCCGCTTTTCTCCAGTTTTAATTATTCGATCGAATCGTTTGACCCATCATTCTCTTCACAAAGTAATTCTCTACAATTCATCCCATTGCACGTTATCACTGCATCAATAGTTTCCATTCTGCAACGAAAAAACTAAAAAGAACGCGTATTTTTTTGTGTTTTTGTTAATAACAATAAAAAAAATGGCATTTTCGTGTTTAAAACATGGTGGGAATAAGCTACGGAGTGTCCTGCTCGGAATGGCACAGGTGGCTTCCAGTAGTATTTTTGTCAAAAAACTAATCATTTGTAGCTCTGTTGCTTGGCGTATAACTTTGCTGTGGAATTCCTTTGTCCATTGTTGGCGGCACTTGGTCGCGAGGGAAATGTTGCAGCAGAGTGAGAATGCTCACTGCCTTCTATGCTGTGGCAGAAGTATTTCGGGAATTATTGCCGGCAACGCGAGCAGCAGTAGGAAGGGCTGAGTATAATTGGGACATTAGATAGAGCCCAATAAAAAATCGCAAAGGGCTAAATCAGGCAAATGTCCTGAAGGGCAGAGAACCCCATGAAGGAGGGACTCTTGCATCATGTAGACATAATGGTCAGAAAGTAACTGGAACTGTTCCTTCGTTTAGTCGCGATAGTGGGTACACACCATAGAGATAGAATAGTATAGAGTTGCTATCAATAAATGAAAGTGGTATCAGATCCGCCATATTACTGCGATACGTCGAATTTTGACAATTATTGAATTTTTCTAAAAATAGTGATTTTTGTACATTTTTCAAGTTAATTGAGATTTCTTGTGCTTAATAAACAATAATAAAATGGTATCGTGTGCTGTATGCTTTCTACAAGCAGAGAAGGGACAGATAAGAAAATTAGAAGAAAAACATATCACAGGTAGGGATGAGTACTGAACAGATCCGCATTCGAAATTTTTGCTAGTATGTCTTGGTAATCTGATATCTTTTTATATGTGCATATTATCGCCTGAAGAAAAATTGTTTATTTGATATTCAATTGACCTTATTTGAACAGGATTCCTAAAGACCCAGCACGTCGTATTTTTTGGGTGAAATTCGTAAACAGAAAAAACTGGCAACTTAATTCAACCCTGAACTTTCAGCCATATTGGTAATATATAAGCCCCGCCCAGTGGTTCCATTTTTCCTTACACAATTGTATGTTATATTGTTATAGCGTCTCTTCTCTATTCTATCTCTATGGTACACACCAAACAGTTGTTTGGGTTTTTTAGTACAGTCGCCTAATTAAGCCCCTTGCGATTTTTTCTATGTAGATATCTGAAATTACATGTTTATAACGATCGTCCCAGGACTCTCGTTCAACTGAAGAAAAACATACCCAATGGAATTCGGAACCAAGTTGTAGAACATTTCCTCCGAAATTGATAAACGCAGTGTATTGATAATCATTATGGACATCATTGGCCAGATATCATCTAAAACTCACTAAATATAAATTTTGAAATTTTCACTTGATGATGGATAAATAATTAAATCCATATTCTTGTTCAATTGGATCAGCAAGTTCCTCTGTCTCACCCTGTGCTATACGGGCTATCACTTTAAGAAAAATATATCTTAAGATGGCTTTCAACATTTTTTTCTCATGGAAGAACGTAACTCATCAGATATAAGTAACTTCAATATGTATTCAATTGTGTACATTATTTTCACTTAGGAACGGAATAATTATTATCGGATCAGATCAGAACCTGAAATGCATGAAATTTTCGGATGGTAGCGAATATTTTGCAGAAAATAAATAAATCATCTGAATCGTAAACTTGATATAAAAGGTGTTACATAATAGTATGTCACAACTTAAGGGATCAAAGTATAATTTCAAGAAAAAAAGTCCATATAAACATGGATCCGCAAAAGCTTCGTTACGGAGCTAGAGGGTAAGGTGTTGAAATTTCCAAAAAAAATTGTTTTTTCTTCATAACACCTGCAGTTTTTGAGATATTCAATCCAAATTTTGATTGCGAGCTATTTTTAACAGTCTTGATCATTGCACTTCCTGAATCTTAAATAGCAGCTACAGGGTGTTTTTTTTCTGGAGCCATGTCTTATTTTTCGCTCTCAAACTTTTTTGCGTTCAATTCAAAAACTTTTTTAAAAAATTATTGAACAATTGTATGTTATTGGCTAAATAAAAAAATAATAGAAA
Organism: Propylea japonica; assembly: GCA_013421045.1. NCBI lineage: Eukaryota > Metazoa > Arthropoda > Insecta > Coleoptera > Coccinellidae > Propylea > Propylea japonica. Next base: position 11,003,958 of record CM024245.1, read on the forward strand.
TACCCAATAGGTATGCCCAAAATTTGCTTTCATTTTGATAGCTCGTCATCTGAGACTCAACTTAAGCTTAGTCAGCGAATTCACACAATCGTTCAATAATTTTTCACTCGAAAACGGTTAGAAATACGATAAAAAAGAAGTTTCTGAATTGAACGAAGATATCAAAAATTGATTTTGCGTTGACCAGCGCCACACAGCAAAAAAGTTTGAGAGGGAAAAAGGAGACAAGGCTCTGTAAAAGAAAACACCATATAAATTCTAGTTAATATTCAGAACATGCAATGATGAAAACTATTGAAAATAGCTCGCATTCCAAATTTGGACTGAATATCTCAAAAATTACAGGAGTTATGAAGGAAAAACCATTGTTTTTGGAAATTGCAACATCCTATAGCTTCGTAACGAAGCTTTTGCGGACCCATGTTTATATGGACTTTTTCTCGAAATTATACGTGGATTCTTTCCCTTAAGATGTGACATACTATTATGTTACACCCTGTATATTTCGTTTTGTTAATCGACTAATCCTAGTGTGTCTATTGCAATGGATTGAATCACCTCTGAAGAGGAGATATATGCAAGAAAAGAAAGCTTTCCCCATATCGTGAAAAAATCCTATTTCAAGTGAAACATTACACCATTTATGAGTATCACTAACACTTAAACTTCCACGTATTATTGGAATTATAAGGTTACATAAACTTTTGTGCAGTTAGAACAAAGACTTTTGTAGTAAATCACATTATACTTTATATATCTTCTAGGTTTTTTGAAGGTCCATTAACTATTTTTCGAATCCTCATACAAAGAGGCTAATGGATATAATAGGCACTTTGAAGCGTAAATTTTGCGTTGAACTTCGCAAGTTCAAACGAATGTACCGTTCGCCTCTAAGTTAGAGGTGGAATATAAGAACACCTATCATATAGAAAGTTTTAAAAAGAAGTATCCAAATTGGAATAAGTTACTCCAACTTGGTTGAGTATCCATAAATATCAGGCAAGGTAAAGGGTGTTTATAAATTACATTATATATATAAATACAATAATTTTATAGCCTCTGTCCAGCAGTGGGCAAAACTGTCCAGCAGTAAATTGATTGATTATGAGAATTTTTTCCTAGTTTTTTCTTGGGAAACCGTTTCACTACAATACGATGATGTATTATTTTTTTGGGAGGTCGCAAAATGGTAATCTTCTTCAACTTTATTGTTGATTGGCTATCCAATGTATATGTTTTTATCTAGCGAGTGAAAGTTGATTTCACTAAAAATTCTTCTTTATGATTCTTTGGGAACCCTTAGGTACTGCTGAGCAGATACTGAAACCAGAGTTAGTTCGTTGTGTCTGCCTATAGCCCTGAAGCATGTATTAGTTTCCATATATCCGTACCTCAATCTTGATGAATATGAATGTGTTGAATAACATAAATTGCGCAGAGCATAATATTCTTCGATAAAATCAAAAAATTTTTAATTCATAGTCCAGAACTACTATTTATGCATACTGTCCGAATAGTCTACATGAAGGTTGTGCCACCCAGAGAATCTGCAGATAGCTGTTCTTGCCTTTTGGCCGTCATTAGTGTAGAGAAAACTGTGACCTGAGGTACCTACTCTAGGATCGGTTTAACGATAAAGTGAGTAGTAGGGCAACCTTCGTTCTGGGGCAAAATTGACCTTTGACCTCCCGGTGCCGGGGTCAGATGACTGATGACGTCATTGGTGGTGGCGGCCATGACAGTAGTGATGACGTCATTGGTGCCAGCAGCCAAGACGATGAAAAAGTTTTGGACGGACGCGGGATATGAACCCGTGAAGTTTGGGTGAGAGGTGGGTCGTTTACCCCCCGGCGCTACAGAGGCTATGATAACTTAGGGTGTTTGGTGGTATAAAGCGGGCGACGCATGATTGTTTGCATAGAAGGAATATATGTGTGAAACTCGCTCCATGTTTTATGCCTTCTTTTTGTTTTCATACATGTCACAATATCCTTATAAGTAGACTTAGAAATTTTTAGCATTAATTTCCGATTTCTGTTTTTAGAGACAGACATTATGTTTGAAATTTCATTCTACTAAGAAAAGGGAAAACAATATTATGAATCGGGCTTCAGATGTCCACTCGAATTAGATTGGAGAAACTGAATAAAATGATTCACGAAAGGTTGAGCCGTTGGTTGACAATTTGGCACTGTGTATATTCAAATTTAGGTTGTTTATTTTCTTGTTGGATTGATACGCAATGTTGTCAATATAACATACAGTTCTCTTATAACTCGAGAGGTAGTGAGGCCAGGTACATTCGGCAACGTTTATATTACGTTGCAAGTAGTGACAACAAATAAACAAACACCTGCTATGCACTCAACCTTTCGTGAACGGACAATTCAACACGCGGACGAGAAAATAGAGGTAGTTCGGGGACGAATTTTTTTTCCGTATCAATTATTTGATTGGTGCTCATGGATGTCATTCGGAGATTTTTCAACATTTCAAGACGACTGATTGATTAAATTGAGATATCTCATTTAAGTCAGTTTCTACAAATTTCTTGACGAGTAGAATGGATTTACAGAGAGCATTCATTGACCCTTATTTCTTGGAGCGATCTCTCAGATAAATCCATATTCACAAATAATGTTCTTCTTTCAATCCACGTTATAGAAATTAGATGAATCGAACGTGGTACATTTCAGACTTGTAGGAAATATTGGTGATAGCAGATTGTTGCTGCGCCTAAGGCATTCTCTCCTAAGGCTCGCAATACCAAAGCATTCCGTGACTAGGTTACACTTGAGCGCCCTCTTTGAGACGACTGATGCTTCAAGCTTATAGATTACAGTTTTTCTGCTACGGCTGTTTCATGACACAATTTATTCTCATTTAAAATAATTTAATGTTTACTGTGAGTATGTCATTGAATATTAATTATTTTCTATGTTCCCTACATTTACTTCTTTGTTCGGGTTATAGAACATGTATATTCGGACTCTATGATATCATAACCTACAACAATTGTTAACTTAAGATCTACTTTTAATTAGGAAAGGATAATAACTATATTTTCAATTAAAATAATTATCCCTATAATATATGTATAGAAACACTAATTATAATTTCTACTATGATGTTTATTTGATGACAGACTAGGACAGAACCATAATAACATAATTTGTAGTGCGTAGTTTAAATAGACGATAGCTGCTTTAAGAAAAAAAAACAATTCGAAGAACAAGTATCATTGACTCAATGTTCCACATATTCCAATACCCTATTCTTGTACATACATTCTAGGATCATATAACAGATGACTACAAAAAAGCATCTTCGATCGAATTGTTGTTGGTGTTCTGATATCCAACAACTTGTAGTAATGATATTCGTAGATTTTTCAACATCTCTAGTCGATTGGAAATCAGTAGATGATTCAATTGTGTGATTAAGTCGGCCTAACTGAAATACATGCAGTTTCCATACTATATCAAAAGGGGGAAACATCTCGTTCTTTAACTATTTCAATCCGATTCATAAGCCAAATTCTATCTATTGTTAGGTAAACCAGTATCAGTACAACCCAGAAATATTTCAGACCAAAATGGTGGTTTTTGTGCATAACATTCCTTCTTATTCTTCAACGATTTCGATCAGATTTATCGTTATAGACCAAAAATAGATCGGAGGTTGTTTCGTATTCGGTAGTATCATATATACAGTCTGGTATGTGACAAATTTATATATATTTCAGAATTCGAACCAGGGACTTTCGTATTATGAGTCTAGGGTCTTATATACTAGACTAGCAATTTGGAATGAGCGGTGAATTGTTGGTCTAATAGGAGGTCGTTTCGTATTCGGCTAGCAGTAGTTCGGGGACGAATTTTTTTTTTTTGAACATCCGATATTATTTGACGTCCGCACCCATATTCGAGTGTATCTTCCTTCATACGTACCTAATGAATTCGATAGCAACTAAGCTGTATGTGTTGTTGTATAGATCGGCGGGGTTGACTGATTTATTTTATTGAAAACAATTTGTAGTGAGTAGTTTAAATAGTCGATAGCTTCTTTAAGAAAAAATACAATTTGAAGAACAAGTATCATTGACTCAATGTTCCATATATTTCAATACCTTATTTTTGTACATACATTCTAGGATCACATAACAGATGGTTACAAAAAGCATCTTCGATCGAATTGGTGTTTCGAACTAAATCTTTAATGATATCAAACAACTTGTTGTAATGATATTCATAGATTTTTCAACATCTCTAGTCGATTGGAAATCAGTAGATGATTCAATTGTGTGATTAAGTCGGCCTAACTGAAATACATACAGTTTCCATACTATATCAAAAGGGGGAAACATCTTGTTCTTTAACGATTTTGATCAGATTCATAAGTCAAATTCTATCTATTGTTAGGTAAGGAGTATCAGTACAACCCAAGAAATATTTCAGACCAAATGGTGGTTTTTGTGCATAACATCCCTTCTTATTCTTCAACGATTTCGATCAGATTTATTGTTATAGACCAAAATAGATCTGCATCAGTTAAAACTACAGCCGTCGAAGCTGTAGCAGTCAAAACTGGAGCAGTCAGAACTACTACATGCTACTTAAGAATTATGGAGCATCCAAACGGACGCAGTTGTGGGATGTTTTCGATATGTCATATGCTGGTTTTGCGATAACGTTATCGAGTACCATTCCCTCCATGAAATTGCAAGAAAATTAGTTAATAACGTTTTCTAATAACTATGGCGCTTTTCTTTATGGCTTAATAACATACAACTTGTGTGATTGAGAAGTGGAAACTGTTAAAAATCCAGGACTAGTATCGGGAGTTTTCTTTCACTGCACTCTAATCGAAAAGCCAACCCCTCTAAAGATCCAAACTGCAGTTTGACTGTTACATTTTTCACTGTTGTAGTTATGGAAATACTGGAGATTCTTTTTTTCGATATTGGTTCTAACACTATGGCCATGATATTTCATGTGAACATTCAGTAAATCGATCTATATTCACATAATAAATTTCACTCGAATCGGATATCTTTTTATAGAAATTTCTTTTTCACAATTCCAATTTAATTTTCTATCCATTTTTTTTCCTTAAGAAACCTGTTATAAAAACTTCTTCTTTGCTAGCTTCAGTGATAGCAATGTATTCAGCCTCTCTGTTATCTACAATGCTACACAAGATTGCTTTTTGTCTTCTAGAAAATTGATGTATTATTCATTTTAAACAATGTTTTGTTCGTAAGTGAAGATTTTGAGAATTTCACGTGATGTATTTAAAATACGTAAAGTTATACAGGGTCTCTATAAATGATTATAACAGCGCAGTTGGCGTTGGACTATTATAAATATTAATATTCTGATGTAACTTAAATTTAAACAAAGGATACTGCGAGATTTTGCTGGTCATTCCGAAAGAAATTGAATAATGTGACTGAAATTACAAATTTTGTAGACTTTGCATAGGAATCCATAAGAAAACAAAATTTCCAAAGCAACCTACGATGTTACAATCATTTGTGAAGACCCCGTATTTGTCAGAAATGTGTTTATAGAATGGAATGTATCTAGTATGGTGGTTTAGATGTGAATATATGAAAATGTTTATAAAATCCCAGGTCAACTCAAGTGGCTTCTTCCCCATGTGCGTCCGGATCTTGCGTTCCCCCTGCTCCCCGCCTGTATCCCGATGCCATGAATAGGAAGGCGTGGGTCAACTCGTCACTATGTCACAGGACAATTGGACAATAGACTTAACATAGCGCTCGCCTTGAAACACTCCAGGGTTTCAATGAAGACCAATTATTGACTAGGAAGTACACAGATTTTGACCACTGGACGTTTGAGCTCGCTGTCTTGATGGTTACTGTGCGTATTACGTCATCCGTCCCCTTGTGGATTTGTAGAATTCTACCTAGTTTCCATTTCAGAGGTGGAAGGCAGTCTTCTTTAACGAGTACAGTTTTCAGAATATTGGGATGCTTTTTTTTTTCCACTTCGTTAGAGTTTGCAAAGTGGACACGTACTGCTTGCTTGGTTCTTCTCTAAAAAAACATTATAAATGTCATATAGTTTTCAAACTTTTTTTTTTTTCCTTGATACCCTTCCAGGGGCCTGTAACACAAGCACTACAAGTCCTACAATTGTAAGAATATATTCTACACTTGTAACTTTTTGATAACACAAACCATCTTGTAATTACAAGTACGGCACTAGTAATTACGGCAAAATTTCTACATATGTGAACTTTTTCTGTAACTTAAAGTTCACACTTGTATGATTGTGTTACAGAATTTTCTACAAGTGTAGATAATGTTTTACATATCTTCAACTCTAGGTAAATACAAACATAGCCAGAGAAAATCTACATAAAATTATTTCGTCAGAAAACTAATTTTATTGTTGTTAGGATATATGAATATATTTATGAATCAAAACGTTTCAATGTATTTGCAAAAATTAACAAAAAATCACAACTAAATAATTATATGTTCCTTATAATGAGAGTGTTCCTATCTACTATCACAAATTGAAAAAGCAGCAGCCATTTTCATCTACGTTATATTCTGGTAACGATGCCGTGAACTGTGACATGGGCAGTTCAAGCTCTTTTTCTAATTTATAATATATTATATATATATTATATATATATATAATTTCCAGTTTAGTTTTATGGTTCTGCAACCTGAGCCACTTTTTTCGAATTGGAATTATTTGCTTTATCTCGCCTTCTTTTTCCTGTATAAAAATGCATTTTGCTATTATTATTCCTATTATTTTCGATTTGAGAATAATCACCATTGAATTGCTTTGGAATACATGGAATTTCGTGAGCACTGATTGGTCCACTTTTATTGGCAATATCTTCAACATCATTATTCTCTACGGCAGTTTCACGGCTCAGTTGCTTGGGTTTTCGGAAGATTCCACCAGTGCCAGTTTTCTCCGCATTATCAATTTTTATCAATAAATATGTACCATAAGTCGATAAGAATAATGCTTGCAAGTTCCAGTTTTACTCATTATTGCAGTTTTCTTCAAATTTCGCCATAATGTATCCCTTACATAAGTCTAATCTTTATCCGCTGGTACTAAACAAATACTTTGAGCCAAATTTGCCATTTCTTTCCACTTGTCTACTTTATCCTGCTTTCTCAGTTTATCCGAGAAAGCTCCGAAGATAAGGTGTCTATTTTCTCTTATCTTAATTAAAAATTGCATTTTACGATCCAAAACAATTAGTTTTGAAGACATAATGCAAACAGAAAAGCCGCAATACTACTTATATTGACAAGTCATGTCATATAGTAGAAATCATAAATAATAATTAATTCTATGATATTTGCATTACAAGTGTAGGTACACATGTACAAAATTATTTAATTTCTACAATTGTAGCCATTCGCATTGTGATACCGAAGTGGGTCGGACTTGTAGTTACAGGCAAATTACTTGTAACTTGTAGACTTGTTACACTTGTATGGTTTGTGTTACAGGCCCATCTCATTAAAACTTCTTTCCGTTCATAGTTGTCTGTATATTTTTCTTCTGTCATATCATAATCCTCCCCTTGCTCTTCTCCAATATTGATATCTGATAAAGATTCAGTTATTTCATTAGTATCTGATTCCAGAGTGATAGTTACTTCAGGAACAAATTCTGACTATTTTTTTGCTTCACATTCATTCATTTTTTGAAAAGGTTGATTGACATTTTCATTAAATTTTACACAAACTCTCACAAACACATCATCTGTCTTGGGATCTGAAATTCTGTAGACCCTACTAGTTGCACCTATTCCCTCTTTAGCTTTCTCTACCACTTTTCTTTGGGAACAAAGATGTGAGCTTGACTTCCAAAAGTTACAGAACACATCAAATATGATTTTCTGAGTTCAAATGGTGTTTTTCCTTTAGATCTTGTAGCCAATCTGTTTGAAATATAATTAGCAGCCACACCAAAAATTTATACCTACATACATCTAGCTGATCCGACTAAAGTACGATTTTTTCGTTCTGAAACAGCATTTTGTTCTGGGCAGTATGGTACTGTATATTGAAACTTAATACCTAAATTATTCAGAAAGTTTTTCAAGCTGTTGCTAACATATTCTACTCCGTTATCCGAGCTGAAAATTTTAGGATACTTTCCAAAAGCATTCTTTAGTTCTACCTAAATTAACATTAGTTTATTGATTACTTCATTTTTTGAATGCATCGAATATACTGCTGAATATCCAGAGTAATCATCGGTAAAACTCACAAAATATTCTTTTCCAGATACTGTATGGTTTTTCATAGAACTACATACGTCCGTGTGAATCAAAGCGAAGACCACATCAGTTTTCGACTTTGAAATTTGTGGAAATGGTCTGCTTGAAAGTTTTCCTTCAATGAAGGATTATATACCATTTGACATTTCCTCAATCTTTGAGTTTCATACCAGTGGCTAAACTTTCCACAACTAAATAAAGCTTAACCTCGCATGTCAAATGTGTACCTAATTTGGATCTATAACTCTTCACATGGTTCAGGGTACTCAAAAGACTCTGTTTCTCACCAAACAGATGCAGCATTCTTTAATTTCCTATTGATTCTTCGAATAGCCAGGGAACAATTTTTCAGACCATCTTTTATCACATTTTCATCATATGTGTTCTGATGAACAAAGCAACTAACGACTGCATCAATTGTAGACAGCCTTTCATATCCGACATTCGCGATGCAGCTGAACAGAAATCATCTAATTAAAGGTATAAAGTTTAACGATGACACCCAAACGAAGATACACGAAGATGCTCGAACATTTTGTCAGGCTGCCCGTAATACTCGATTCAAGTATTTACTGTTGCCTACCATAGTAAAGAACTAAGCTCCTCTAAACGATAAAAGAGAGACAAGACTAGAATAATGAAGTAAGTCAACTGAATTCAGTGTGTTACAGCAAGTGATTGTCTCGACTATTCATCTGTGCAACTGGATGGAAAAATTCTCTGACTGAATAAAACCGATATAAAGCGGATACTTAGCAGCCTCATGTTATAAAATAAAGATTTTCAATTGATTTTTTTTTTTTCATTTAAAACCATTCATATGAATAAGAATCAAACGTGATGGAAGTCGAACAACACAGTAACGAGTTAACGATTGATAATTTTGACGAATTTGAAGATAAAATCAATAAACATGGTATTCCCATCTAGTTTTCTAATATGTGGTCCGAGTGACTGTGGAAAGAGTAACGTTTTTTCAGAATTACTTTTCCATCGTAATAGTTTACTGAACGTATATATTTTCTCTTAAAAGTTTATATCAGGCAAAATACAAGCTACTAAAAGATATTTTATCGAAAGTTGATGTTGAGAAATATTATCCATACCATAATGAATTTTAAGCCCGTCAGAAGCTGAAGAAATTCTGTTTTTATATCCGATGACGCGATAAACAAAATATGTGCCTACAACGCTATGGGGAGACACATTAACGTCACTAAGGATGATACCGAATGTTTTTTGATAAAACTTACTGGTACAGTGTAAGAATTTCATTTCAAAATGAGAACTGTTTCTAAACAGAAGTCTATTGAGTTTCAACGTAAATTGAAAATATGGAAATAAATTGAAGATGTTCATAAAAAATATTTATCACTCAAATTGGAAAGATCGCATGAAGACGAGAACGATTTAATTCCCCTCTAACGAATCAGCTTGGTTCTAAATTGGTAACCACATAATCATCAATGGATCCTGGGAAGATAGAAACTGACTCTGTTCAGTTTGAAAAAGATCAGTTAAAAACATAGCCATTTCAATCAACAGACTCTAACCCGTTTGAAACGGGTCAGTTGAAAACACATCAGTCAAAATCAGAGCATATGCAATTAAAAACAAACTCAACAACTTCTCAACCCCCTACCCTGAGCAATCGCATTATTCATTGAGATTATTACAAGTCCATACATCTAGCAAAATTATTCCAATTTTCTATTATGTAGAATATCTTGAAAACTATAAGTTTTAGCGAAAAATAAATCGAAAAACACCCACCATCACCCTCCTGTCGCTTTTTCAACTTTTCTATAGATCTGTTAAAAATCAAAGTGGTTTGCATACGTTTTCTCAACCCTCTACCTCGAGTATTACCATTTCAATTCTATGAAAATTCGCTCAAAACATGAGATTTCATTTTCCATTGATTGACTTTTAAAGACGTTAGCTCACAAAGTTTAAGGATAGATTTCTTCTACAAGTTTTGCTGAAGGCAGCATCAGAACACCCCATCAATGAAAGTTTTTTTCAATTCTTCAAGAAATGTATGTAAGTGCATTCGAAAAATGGTAAACAATAGGAATTGGTTTAATCACCACATCGATTTTATTATCAGCGCTACATGTATCATGTTACCATTATCGCGACGTTGCCACTTTCAGAAATAAATCCGGGCAATAGCGAACAAAATGAGCATGTATAATTTAGGTTCTGTGCATACTGATATAAAAAAACTATACGCATTATGATTTATTTTCTGATCGACATAAAACCCAATATCGATTCTATTTCGGAAATCGCTTTGCGTTTAATTGTTTGGTTGCTAGCTGATCTGCGTTGGATCTGCCAGGTGAGCTGTCTGGAGCTGCCATGTGAGCTGTTTGGAGCTGCAGGTGAGCTGTTTGGAGCTGCAGGTGAGCTGTCTGGAGCTGCAGTTGAGCTGTCTGGAGCTGCCAGGTGAGCTGTTTGGAGCTGCAGGTGAGCTGTCTGGAGCTGCAGTTGAGCTGTCTGGAGCTGCCAGGTGAGCTGTTTGGAGCTGCAGGTGAGCTGTCTGGAGCTGCAGTTGAGCTGTCTGGAGCTGCCAGGTGAGCTGTCCGGAGCTGTACGCTGAGCTGTCTGGAGCTGCAGCTAACTATAAATTTATTAACTCTATGGGTCAGATTTCACAAGACTAATTTATATTATAATTTTTAGATATTACGACTGAATTTGAAATTTTTTTTTTATTAACGCTGCTCCCACAAATCCAGCATACAGCTCCAGATAGCTCCAGACAGCTCAGCGTACAGCTCCAGACAGCTCACCTGGCAGCTCCAGACAGCTCAACTGCAGCTCCAGACGCTCACCTGCAGCTCCAAACAGCTCACCTGCAGCTCCAGACAGCTCAACTGCAGCTCCAGACAGCTCACCTGCAGCTCCAAACAGCTCACCTGGCAGCTCCAGACAGCTCAACTGCAGCTCCAGACAGCTCACCTGCAGCTCCAAACAGCTCACCTGGCAGCTCCAGACAGCTCAACTGCAGCTCCAGACAGCTCACCTGCAGCTCCAAACAGCTCACCTGCAGCTCCAAACAGCTCACCTGGCAGCTCCAGACAGCTCACCTGGCAGATCCAACGCAGATCAGCTAGCAACCAAACAATTAAAACGCAAAGCGATTTCCGAAATAGAATCGATATTGGGTTTTATGTCGATCAGAAAATAAATCATAATGCGTATAGTTTTTTATATCAGTATGCACAGAACCTAAATTATACATGCTCATTTTGTTCGCTATTGCCCGGATTTATTTCTGAAAGTGGCAACGTCGCGATAATGGTAACATGATACATGTAGCGCTGATAATAAAATCGATGTGGTGATTAAACCAATTCCTATTGTTTACCATTTTTCGAATGCACTTACATACATTTCTTGAAGAATTGAAAAAAACTTTCATTGATGGGTGTTCTGATGCTGCCTTCAGCAAAACTTGTAGAAGAAATCTATCCTCAAACTTTGTGAGCTAACGTCTTTAAAAGTCAATCAATGGAAAATGAAATCTCATGTTTTGAGCGAATTTTCATAGAATTGAAATGGTAATACTCGAGGTAGAGGGTTGAGAAAACGTATGCAAACCACTTTGATTTTTAACAGATCTATAGAAAAGTTGAAAAAGCGACAGGAGGGTGATGGTGGGTGTTTTTCGATTTATTTTTTCGCTAAAACTTATAGTTTTCAAGATATTCTACATAATAGAAAAATTGGAATAATTTTGCTAGATGTATGGACTTGTAATAATCTCAATGAATAATGCGATTGCTCAGGGTAGGGGGTTGAGAAGTTGTTGAGTTTGTTTTTAATTGCATATGCTCTGATTTTGACTGATTTGTTTTCAACTGACCTGTTTCAAACGGATTAGAGTCTGTTGATTGAAATGACTATGTTTTTAACTGATCTTTTTCAAACTGAACAGAGTCAGTTTCTATCTTCCCAGGATCCATTGATGATGTGGTTACCAATTTAGAACCAAGCTGATTCGTTAGAGGGGAATTAAATCGTTCTCGTCTTCATGCGATCTTTCCAATTTGAGTGATAAATATTTTTTATGAACATCTTCAATTAATTTCCGTATTTTCTATTTACGTTGAAACTCAATAGACTTCTGTTTAGAAACAGTTCTCATTTTGAAATGTAATTCTTACACTGTACCTGTAAGTTTTATCAAAAAACATTCGGTATCGTTCTTAGTGACGTTAATGTGTCTCCCCATAGCGTTGTAGGCACATATTTTGTTGATCGCATGCAACGTCATCGGATATAAAAACAGAATTTCTTCAGCTTCTATTCATTATGGTATGGGTAATATTTCTCAACATCAACTTTCGATAAAATATCTTTTAGTAGCTTGTATTTTGACTGATATAAATTTTTAAGAGAAAATATATACGTTCAGTAAGTTATTACGATGGAAAAGTAATTCTGAAAAAACGTTACTCTTTCCACAGCCACTCGGACCACATATTAGAAAACTAGATGGGAATACCATGTTTATTGATTTTATCTTCAAATTCGTCAAAATTATCAATCGTTAACTCGTTACTGTGTTGTTCGACTTCCATCACGTTTGATTCTTTATATCGGTTTTATTCAGTCAGAGAATTCTTCCATCCAGTTGCACAGATGAATAGTCGAGACAATCACTTGCTGTAACACACTGAATTCAGTTGTCTTACTTCATTATTCTAGTCTTGTCTCTCTTTTATCGTTTAGAGGAGCTTAGTTCTTTAGTATGGTAGGCAACAGTAAATACTTGAATCGAGTATTACGGGCAGCCTGACAAATTAAAATTCTATACGTGTAGTGCGGGTTCCCTACCATACTACAAGACTAGATTATTAAGTAAGACAGTATTCAGTTATCGCACTTGATTATCTTGCCTATTCATCTGTGCAACTGGAGGGAAGAATTCTCTGTCTGATGCCTTGTATATTGTATGTTTTCGATGTGAATTTCCAAATCGGTATATCCGTTTTTTTGTTCATGAGTATCTGTTTTCATTCTTGAGTATCTGTTTTCCGTTTTTTTGTTCATGAGTATCTGTTTTCATTCATGAGTATCTGTTTTTATCAATGAATATCTGCTTTATGTCCACTTTCCACTTATTCGAGTATCTCACCATAGTTTCATGATCTTCGAGCATCTTCGTGTATCTTCGTTTGGGTGTCATCGTTAAACTTTATACCTTTAATTAGATGATTTCTGTTCAGCTGCATCGAGAATGTCGGATATGAAAGGCTGTCTACAATTGATGCAGTCGTTAGTTGCTTCGTTCATCAGAACACATATGATGAAAATGTGATAAAAGATGGTCTGAAAAATTGTTCCCTGGCTATTCGAAGAATCAATAGGAAATTAAAGAATACTGCATCTGTTTGGTGAGAAACAGAGTCTTTTGAGTACCCTGAACCATGTGAAGAGTTATAGATCCAAATTAGGTACACATTTGACATGCGAGGTTAAGCTTTATTTAGTTGTGGAAAGTTTAGCCACTGGTATGAAACTCAAAGATTGAGGAAATGTCAAATGGTATATAATCCTTCATTGAAGGAAAACTTTCAAGCAGACCATTTCCACAAATTTCAAAGTCGAAAACTGAGGTGGTCTTCGCTTTGATTCACACGGACGTATGTAGTTCTATGAAAAACAATACAGTATCTGGAAAAGAATATTTTGTGAGTTTTACCGATGATTACTCAAGATATTCAACAATATATTTGATGCATTCAAAGATGAAGTAATCAATAAACTAATGTTAATTTAGGTAGAACTAAAGAATGCTTTTGGAAAGTATCCTAAAATTTTCAGCTCGGATAACGGAGGAGAATATGTTAGCAACAGCTTGAAAAACTTTCTGAATAATTTAGGTATTAAGTTTCAATATACAGTACCATACTGCCCAGAACAAAATGCTGTTTCAGAACGAAAAAATCGTACTTTAGTCGAATCAGCTAGATGTATGTAGGTATAAATTTTGGTGTGGAAGCTGTATTGGCTGCTAATTATATTTCAAACAGATTGGCTACAAGATCTAAAGGAAAAACACCATTTGAACTCAGAAAATCATATTTGATGCATTCTGTAACTTTTGGAAGTCAAGCTCACATCTTTGTTCCCAAAGAAAAGTGGTAGAGAAAGCTAAAGAGGAAATAGGCGCAACTAGTAGGGTCTACAGAATTTTAGATCCCAAGACAGATGATGTGTTTGTGAGAGTTTGTGTAAAATTTAATGAAAATGTCAATCAACCTTTTCAAAAATGAATGAATGTGAAGCAAAAAATGAGTCAGAATTTGTTCCTGAAGTAACTATCACTCTGGAATCAGATACTAATGAAATAACTGAATCTTTATCAGATATCAATATTGGAGAAGAGCAAGGGGGGATTATGATATGACAGAAGAAAAATATACAGACAACTATGAACGGGAAGAAGTTTTAATGAGATCTGGAAGGGTATCAAGGAAAAAAAAAGTTTGAAAACTATATGACATTTATAATGTTTTTTTAGAGAAGAACCAAGCAAGCAGTACGTGTCCACTTTGCAAACTCTAACGAAGTGGAAAAAAAAAGCATCCCAATATTCTGAAAACTGTACTCGTTAAAGAAGACGGCCTTCCACCTCTGAAATGGAAACTAGGTAGAATTCTACAAATCCACAAGGGGACGGATGACGTAATACGCACAGTAACCATCAAGACAGCGAGCTCAAACGTCCAGTGGTCAAAATCTGTGTACTTCCTAGTCAATAATTGGTCTTCATTGAAACCCTGGAGTGTTTCAAGGCGAGCGCTATGTTAAGTCTATTGTCCAATTGTCCGGTGACATAGTGACGAGTTGACCCACGCCTTCCTATTCATGGCATCGGGATACAGGCGGGGAGCAGGGGAACGCAAGATCCGGACGCACATGGGGAAGAAGCCACTTGAGTTGACCTGGGATTTTATAAACATTTTCATATATTCACATCTAAACCACCATACTAGACACATTCCATTCTATAAACACATTTCTGACAAATACGGGGTCTTTACAAATGATTGTAACATCGTAGGTTGCTTTGGAAATTTTTTTCTTATGGATTCCTATGCAAAGTCTACAAAATTTGTAATTTCAGTCACATTATTCAATTTCTTTCGGAATGACCAGCAAAATCTCGCAGTATCCTTTGTTTAAATTTAAGTTTACATCAGAATATTAATATTTATAATAGTCCAACGCCAACTGCGCTGTTATAATCATTTATAGAGACCCTGTATAACTTTACGTATTTTAAATACATCACGTGAAATTCTCAAAATCTTCACTTACGAACAAAACATTGTTTAAAATGAATAATACATCAATTTTCTAGAAGACAAAAAAGCAATCTTGTGTAGCATTGTAGATAACAGAGAGGCTGAATACATTGCTATCACTGAAGCTAGCAAAGAAGAAGTTTTATAACAGGTTTTCTTAAGGAAAAAAAAAATGGATAGAAAATTAAATTGGAATTGTGAAAAAAAAAATTTCTATAAAAAGATATCGATTCGAGTCGAGTGAAATTATTATGTGAATATAGATCGATTTACTGAATGTTCACATGAAATATCATGGCCATAGTGTTAGAACCAATATCGAAAAAAAGAATCTCCAGTATTTCCATAACTACAACAGTGAAAAATGTAACAGTCAAAACTGCAGTTTGGATCTTTAGAGGGGTTGGCTTTTCGATTAGAGTGCAGTGAAAGAAAATTCCCGATACTAGTCCTGGATTTTTAACAGTTTCCACTTCTCAATCACACAAGTTGTATGTTATTAAGTCATAAAGAAAAGCGCCATAGTTATTAGAAAAAGTTCTAATTTTCTTGCAATTTAATTCGATAACGTTATGCAGCATAGATATAGAACTTCTTATGCTATAATTCTAAGTGCAATTTGACTGCATTTTGTACAGCTTCTGTAGTTTTACTGATGCAGATCTATTTTTGGTCTATAACAATAAATCTGATCGAAATCGTTGAAGAATAAGAAGGAATGTTATGCACAAAAACCACCATTTGGTCTGAAATATTTCTTGGGTTGTACTGATACTCCTTACCTAACAATAGATAGAATTTGGCTTATGAATCTGATCAAAATCGTTAAAGAACAAGATGTTTCCCCTTTTGATATAGTATGGAAACTGCATGTATTTCAGTTAGGCCGACTTAATCACACAATTGAATCATCTACTGATTTCCAATCGACTAGAGATGTTGAAAAATCTACGAATATCATTACTACAAGTTGTTGGATATCATTAAAGAACACCAACAACAATTCGATCGAAGATGCTTTTTGTAGCCATCTGTTATGTGATCCTAGAATGTATGTACAAAAATAAGGTATTGAAATATGTGGAACATTGAGTCAATGATACTTGTTCTTCAAATTGTATTTTTTTCTTAAAGCAGCTATCGACTATTTAAACTATGTACTACAAATTGTTTTCAATAAAATAATTCAGTCAACCCCCGATATCTAAACAACAACACATTCCCTCTACAGCCTAGTTGCTTTCTATATCGAATTTATTAGGTACGTATGAAGGAAGATACGCTCGAATATGGGTGCGGACGTCAAATAATATTGGATGTTCAAAAAAAAAATTCGTCCCCGAACTACCGCTAGCCGAATACGAAACGACCTCCTATTAGACCAACAATTCACCGCTCATTCCAAATTGCTAGTCTAGTATATAAGACCCTAGGCTCATAATACGAAAGTCGCTGGTTCGAATTCTGAAATATATATAAATTTGTCACCTACCAGCCTGTATATATGATACTACCGAATAGGAAACAACCTTCTATCTATTTTTGGTCTATAACAATAAATCTGATCGAAATGGTTGAAGAATAAGAAGGAATGCTATGAACAAAAACCACCATTTGGTCTGAAATATTTCTTGGGTTGTACTGATACTCCTTACCTAACAATAGATAGAATTTGGCTTATGAATCGGATTGAAATCGTTAAAGAACAAGATGTTTCCCCCCTTTTGATATAGTATGGAAACTGCATGTATTTCAGTTAGGCCGACCTAATCACACAATTGAATCATCTACCGATTTCCAATCGACTAGAGATGTTGAAAAATCTACGAATATCATTACTACAAGTTGTTGGATATCATTAAAGAACACCAACAACAATTCGATCGAAGATGCTTTTTGTAGCCATCTGTTATATGATCCTAGAATGTATGTACAAGAATAAGGTATTGAAATATGTGGAACATTGAGTCAATGATACTTGTTCTTCAAATTGTATTTTTTCTTAAAGCAGCTATCGTCTATTTAAACTACGCACTACAAATTATGTAGGTTCTGTCCTAGTCTGTCATCAAATAAACATCATAGTAGAAATTATAGTGTTTCTATACATATATCATAGGGATAATTATTTTAATTGAAAATATAGTTATTATCCTTTCCTAAGTAGATGTTAAGTTAACAATTGTTGTATAGGTTATGATATCATAGAGTCCGAATATACATGTTCTACAACCCGAACAAAGAAGTAAATGATAGAAAATAATTAATATTCAATGACATACTCACAGTAAACATTAAATTATTTTAAATGAGAATAAATTGTATCATGAAGCAGCCGTAGCAGAAAACTGTAATCTATAAGCTTGAAGCATCAGTCGTCTCAAAGAGGGCGCTCAAGTGTAACCTAGTCACGGAATGCTTTGGTATTGCGAGCCTAAGGAGAGAATGCCTTAGGCGCAGCAACAATCTGCTATCACCAATATTTCCTACAAGTCTGAAATGTACCACGTTCGATTCATCTAATTTCTATAACGTGGATTGAAAGAAGAACATTATTTCTGAATATGGATTTATCTGAGAGATCGTTC
Source organism: Propylea japonica (assembly GCA_013421045.1). Taxonomy (NCBI): domain Eukaryota; kingdom Metazoa; phylum Arthropoda; class Insecta; order Coleoptera; family Coccinellidae; genus Propylea; species Propylea japonica. Next base: position 11,022,160 of record CM024245.1, read on the forward strand.
CAAGAAATAGGGGTTAATGAATGCTCTCTGTAAATCCATTCTACTCGTCAAGAAATTTGTAGAAACTGCCTTGAATGAGATATCTCAATTTAATCGTCTGAAAAATCTCCGAATGACATTCATGAACACCAATCAAATAATTGATACGGAAAAAAAAAATCGCCCCCGAACTACCTCTATTTTCTCGTCCGCGTGTTGAATTGTCCGTTCACGAAAGGTATAGCAGGTGTTTGTTCATTTGTTGGCACTACTTGCAACGTAAAATAAACGTTGCCGAATGTACCTGGCCTCACTAGCTCTCGAGTTATAAGAGAACTCTATGTTATATTGACAACATTGCGTATCAATCTAACAAGAAAATAAACAACCTAAAATTTGAATATACACAGTGCCAAATTGTCAACCAACAGCTCAACCTTTCGTGAATCATTTTATTCAGTTTCTCCAATCTAATTCGAGTGGACATCTGAAGCCCGATTCATAATATTGTTTTCCCTTTTTCTTAGTAGAATAAAATTTCAAACATAATGTCTGTCTCTAAAAACAGAAATCGGAAATTAATGCTAAAAATTTCTAAGTCTACTTATAAGGATATTGTGACATGTATGAAAACAAAAATCTAGTATCGAGAAGGCATAAAACATGGAGCGAGTTTCACACATATATTCCTTCTATGCAAACAATCATGCGTCGCCCGCTTTATACCACCAAACACCCTAAATTATCATAGCCTTTGTAGCGCTGGGGTGTAAACGACCGTACTCTCACCCAAACTTCTCGGGTTCATATCTCGCGTCCGTCCAAAAACTTTTTCATACAGATCAAACTGTCATGGCGTCATCCGCTAGGTGGCACCACCAATGACGTCATCAGCATTTAATCTGACCCCGGCACCATTAAGGGAGGTCAAAGGTCAACTTTGAGCCAGAATGAACATAGCCCTAACTCTCGACTATTCATCTGTGCAACTAGACGGAAGAATTCTCTGTATATCGTATGTTTCTGATGTGAATTTCCAAATCTGTATACTCAAGTAGGTAACAAAATATGATAATGCGTGGTGCGAAGAAGCCACCAATGTTGACATTGTTTACGCGCACTTCTACGACATTTAGCGATCGCTCAAACTTCAATTATGATATTCAATTCCCAAATTGCGAATATGATTTAACAAATATAGTTCGCCGAAGCGCAACATTTTTTATTCGGCTTTCATATCATTGCTTTTGATTATGTAGAGTTTTCCAATAGGGACTTGACTACTTTTGAATTCAATTTGTGAACGCACTCATCACTCAAAACTATTTGAATATTGAAGGATATATTCTTTATTGATCCAACCGAAAACCCTTCTCCAAGAAACCTTCGGAATTCTGAATCTGAAACCAAAAAATCTAAAAAAGAGGAACAGAAAAATAAATCGATTTAAAATTCGATTCAAATCGAATTTAAAATTAACAACCCAATTCAAAAACGACTCGGTAACTTCATGTATAGCCCTCAAGCCATCCTGAAATTTAAATATGGGACAATTATTTATCAGATGTTCTATTGTCTCCTCTGCTTCTCCGCATTTGCAACTAGGACTCTCAACTGAATTCCATTTGAAAAGCATGCTATTACAACGGCCATGACCTGTTCTTATACGATTAAGAACAGTCCAAATTTTCCTTGGAAGATCAAATCCAGGAACTTTAGTGGAGGGATCAGTTTTAGAATCTTTGTTTGAATATTACATGTGTGCCTCTCGGATTGCCAAATTGCTTTATCGCTTTCATTCGAGATCAGAAATAATTGGACCAAAATGTGATTTTAATCGAGGAATCTTCTTATCTGGAATAGAAAAGTATTTGATATAAATTTGTAGAAGAATTAAATTTATTCCAAATTTTCTAAGTTAGGGCCTGCCTGCGGATATGTGGAGGAACAATGTTTGAAAGAACCATGGTGTTGGTGTTGATTTTATTGTTCCAGTTACTATTATCAGTCTTAAAGTACACGAAATACGGACTTGGACTCCACAATTTAAGAGCGTTAACTCCTTAGTTCTGACCGTTGTAGACTGGCAATAATAAGTTTAGTGCAAAAATTGGAATCTACAGAAGCAATCAAAGCAGAGAATAATATTAATCGATCGAAATTAACCAATATTAAACTCATACTTCGGAGCTAATCTCGTCCTCATTCAAGGCAAATGCAAGGAAGTAGTATTACTACGGAGTCAACTGACGTTACCATGAGCGGTCCGCGTCGTGGACTGAGGACGTTAAATTTGCACACTGCAAGTACGCTTCGGTCAATGCGAAAAATGGTAATCATCTCGCTACTTCGTTCAAGGTTCATGCAACGGAGGAAGGTTGTTCGTATGGACCTGGAGATGGCGTCTTCGGTATATTTATACCTGAAATAAGGTGCCATTCGTTTAAGTTCCAAGAAATACCTTGTATCATTCAGAGCTATCCTGTGCTGATGAGTCCTAATTAGCACGAAATAGCCATCCATAGGTGCTCTGTTTGATACCACTTCCTGCATTTTGCCTTGAACGTGGACGAGATTAGCTCCGAAGTATGAGTATTGAATGATTTCGATCGATTAATATTGTTCTCTGCTTTCATCATTTTTATTATTCTCTTCTTTCTATTTTATACTTATTCTTATTAAATTAATACCCTGTTCGATTTTCAGTTCACTTGTCGCTATGAAGAATTAACCAAGTGTAGTTTGAACGCCACCACCTCAACAGAAGTGTTCGAGAATGATCATAGGGCATGTCCACTACCACAATACATAGTATTATCTTGCGCCCTTGGATATTTGGCTGTGGCAATATTTTTGAGACTTCCTATTCTACTGAAGGCTTCCCTATTAGTTATTATGACAACTGGTTATATTTTCCTCGTGGAATATTCACACTTGGAACTTTTTCTGTGCTACGATAAGAAAATCAGGTAAATATAGATTTTCATATTGGTTTTGAATGAATTAGTTTTGAATACATGGACATTAAACTTTTTGAGCGCTCGTTCTACTTAAACTAGTTGGCGAAATGTCTGTTATTTTCGAATTTTGAGCCGAAATGGTCTTAAACGATAGGGTTAGATTCCCCGAGGACGAATTCGTGGTCAAATTCAATTCTGTCCGTGGGGCCGTCCGACCGTCCGTTAGCATAATAACTTTCGAAAGGATTGTCCTAGAGACTTGAAATTTTCTGGATGAGTTCGGTCCCAAATGGCTCGGTTAGGTTCGTTAACCAGCCATATCGTTCAGGGTGTTCCATAAAATATGGACATCAAAGTTTGTTCCTCAATATCTCAGAAAATACTAACTAATCGGAATGAAATGTTACGACCAAATGCAAGATGCTGATAACAAGCCTCATGCAAAATTTTGTGGCAATAATGTGAACATAACCATAAAAAAATAAATTGGAATATTGAAAAAAACAACTTCTTATTTCCATAAAAGATATCTGATTCTAGTGAAATTTTTTTTGTGAATGGAGATCGATATTCTGATGTTCGTCCAAAATTCTTGGCCATAGTTTCAACAGAACCATAGAAAATTCATTTGGAATATTGAAAGGAAAATCTTTATATTCCATAACAGGATATCCGATTCGAGAGAGAATTTTGCTGTGAATAAGATTTATATTGTGAATCTTCATGCAAAATTCTGTGGCTATAGTGTTGACAAAACCATAGAAAATTCCATTGGAATATTGAAAGAAGAATCTTTATATTTCCATAACAGAATATCCGATTCGAGTGAAATTTATTTTGAGGATGAAAACTACTATACTGAATGTTCATGCAAAATTTCAAGGGGATCGAATCGAATTTAATTTTTGTAGTTATTCATTTTTTACATATTTCATTTTTTTTAATATTTTCAGAAAATAATTCCGATTGTGCTGAGATTCTGCATTTATATATTTGGTATCAATCTCAAATCCCATATAAAATTTTGAGGCAATAGTGTTATTGCTCCACCAAATAACGAGCGCTCAAAAGCTCCTACTCTAGCTTTTCTTGATTTTTTTCATTATTCTTTTTAGGTATAATGATTCGTAATTGATTATTGTGCTAACGGACGGCCGGACGGCCCCAAGGACAGAATTGAATTTGACAACGAATTCGTCATCACGGAGTCTAGCCTTATCGTTTGAGAACATTTTCGGCTCAAATTTTAAAATTACAGACATTGGGCAAAACTATATAGCACTCGTTTAAGTGGAACAAAGTTGTGAACCCTTCGTGGTTTTTCTCCGAATTTCAATCAATTATTCCTTGCTATACTATCTATCTTTCACCAAAAAAAGTAGGTGTTGCTATTTTTTTCAGTTATTATATTCAGTGGCGGCTGCTCAGAGGAGGCAGAGGAGGCCGGGCCTCCCTTATTTCACTGCATTTTATTCGATTTTAAATTCAAGTTCAAAAAAAACCACATTTTTGTATCTGTATTATTTCCATCATTCTATCTACTAACCAAATCTCAGAGTAATATACATATGTTCATTACTCAGCGACCTAAAACATTCATACATTATCCGCAACACACAATACAGCTTAACGGATAGCAGACAAACCGCTTAGTGAAGGAGGCTCGCCCCACGAGTCGAGATTCGTTAGAATGTAACATTTCCAACTTCTTCAGTAGATCACGTGTCGGAGGCCCTGCTCCGCGGCATTATTTTCGCTCTTAGGCGAACGAGCTAAGCCTAAACTGAACGTCTGATCGGCCCGAATCAACCCCGGCGATCTTGGATGGAGATCGGCTGTTGTTTTGATTCCCTCCCTTTTTATTTACGAAGTATTAATCCTCTCAGCGTGCAGTTTGTTGTTTTGTGACATTTTTCGGAAAAGTTTGTACCAAGTTTTTAATATTTCAGCAAGAAAGATGGAAACGGATACAAGAAGTGAGAATCATAATGCAAGTAGTGAACTAAAAGAACCGCAAGATCCCGTAGATTTCATTTTGAATAATAAAATAAATTCAGTAAAATGCCCCACGATGATAAAATTTTCATACCTCAAGTAATTAAGACACCTCGACCAGCAATGCCAAATTCAATTATTATTTCTGCTCATAATCGTTCGTTCTGCGTGAAATGGTATAATAAATGCCAGTGACTGACAGGAAGCCCAGTTCGAAATAATTATTTTGTTGGTTGCGTGGTCTCAGTCCTTCTCTGATTGAAATCTCACGAGCCGCCACTGCTTATATTAGAATATCATTCAGGAACTTCGGTTCATTAAGAAAACATAACATTGCAACTTTGATGATAAAAATTCATCAAACTTCTCTTCAGTTATCTAGGTCCTGTGATACCTCTACATGTGATAAGTGTTGTCCAAGTCATCATGTTCGTATTGGCAGTTCTACTCCACGGTAGGCAAGTGGAATGGACAGCACGATTGGATTTCCTCTGGCAAGTTCAGGCCAATGAAGAAAAACGCGAAATGGACGCCCTTCAACATTCCAATAAAAGAATCCTGTTCAATTTGTTACCTGCCCACGTTGCTGCCCATTTCTTGGATAATCAGTTCAGGAGTAATATGGTAAGACAATTTTACATTGTTCGTTTTTTTATGTTATTGAATACAAGATACATATTATGGGATTCATATGGCAAATAATGCTTAACTAGCTAAAGCTGATTTATAGAAAATGTTAGATTTGCTTAACATCTGACATTATAATATTAGTCGATATTGTCCAATAAGGAACAGATCTACAAGAAATAGATTAACGGGATTTAAAAAATTTCCAAGTTGAAAATGTTCTAAGAAATTTCAACTCAATGATTGTGAAATTAGTACGTCTGCGGGTAAAATCGGGCCAGTATATACTATACTGGCCCGATTTTACCCGAGTTATTGACATTTGAATTTTTTAATATTTCCGACACCATACCTATATCTGATCAATTCTAAATTGGGTCTTCAGAAGGAAAATAACTACCCGCAAATTCTTGCGAAATTTTATGAGGATCGTGCCATTAGAAGCTTTGAATTCTCATAGTAAAAAGTAATCTAGAGTTACCTTCACGCATTTGTTATGCAGCCAAATAGAATCTGTTTATGCGTGCGAACAAACCTCCGGCGTTGCGAAATCATGCTGTATGTTTATTCCGTATTGGTATAATTGGTTTACCGCTCCCCTACTCTGATACTAACGGCTTGCGTCTGTTACAGATAATTCTATCAGTTTGGCAACATGTCTGCTGGTGTTTAGTTTCTGGATGCGATGTGTTTACATCTTCATTTCGATTTGACGTCATAAACTGAATTATTTCAATGCCTAAGGATATTCCGTTAATTATAGCTAGGTCAAAATTACGAAAATGTTGTATTATATTCAGGAATTGTAGAAATGAAAATCTAACCAATTGTTTATACTTCACCTAGTGAAATGCATCCCACTCTAATGCTTGGTTGATTACAATGCAGTAATATTCACGCATAAGGGCATCTCTATGTTTATTTCTTACTGTGAGTTTGAATGCATTTTGTCTGTGCATTGTAGGCCGACAAATTTCAAGGCACTGTAACTCTCGAACCGAACCAGTGAGGCCCGATTTACCTTGGTAGAGTAAAGGGTAGAGATCCCTAACATACTTCCTCAAGAAATTACTCTACTCAACTCATTTCAGTAGAGTTGCTAGTATTTGAAAGGATAGTTCGAACTGAAAGTTGGCCAATTCACAAAAGGGAGACAAGGAAGAACCATTATGGTCTACTAAAACCAGGCAAGTGTCTGTTCAGATTGGTATAGTCAACCATAGGGATGGGGCGTTATTCTCTAACCTGTTATTGAACAACTGTTATTTATGGATAACTAACCGTTAGTAATCTTGAACAATAACAGTTGCGCAGTAACGTTTGCGCGGAATATCGTCAACCGTCTGAATAACAGTCGTCGTTCCAACAACATTTGTCGGCTTCAATAACAGTCGTCATTCGTTGAAATAACCAAACATCGTTGTTTGGAACCAGATTCGTTATTTGGTTATTTCAACGCTTAGGTAGTGTTATTGTTAGATATTCTTGTATTCTTGTATATAACCTGACAACTGACAACGTCTTTGGTCTTTGTCATAGTTATAGTTTAGTTTGGATTAAGATTATCGACAAGTCGAATGCGGTATGAGGTTCTCGGTACATTAACGTTGTTAAGGGTTAAGCTGACACTGCAGGGGCTAGGTTAGGTTAGTATTCGAAAGGTTTTTTTGATTGTTTTCTGTACTATGGATATAGGATACCGATATTCAATAATAGTTCATCAATGAAATGAGTTTTTTATGACCGATTCGATATCAAATTTGGAATTTCATCTGAGTAAATAGGAAAAGGATGTTTTGTCAACATTCGAAGGAAATAATTAATTTAAAACGATAGTTTTTATATGTTATTCTTGGTCGAATCAGAAACACAATAAGGTAAGCTGAAAAAAAATTCAACAAAGAAATCATTCACTCAAAAATACTAGAATACCTACTTCATACCAAAATCTCAATTGGTTTTTCCGAATTTTTCTGACCATAATATGATCTTGTTTAATTAGATAAGGTAGAAACAGGATATTATGCTTTGTTCCTGCTAACAGTCAACTACTACCAATAATAATAAACGCACGATATAAATAACAATGTGCTTCGACTGTTGTGTGAACGCCGGCTGTAATTCATACGAGTATATGAGTTTAACCAAATAACGTATTCAACTGTTATTTACAACCGTTATTGAAAATAACCATAACAGTTGATAACCGTTATTGAGAAATAACGTTATTGCCCATCACTAGACTCAACCAGTAAACCAGTATAGAAAGGTAAAAAAGTGGGGATGATATAGTAGAGTGTACTATTCCACATGTGGTATCCACTCTACAGTTATTATCTTCAGTTCACTACTGTCAGAAGCACAATCTATTTACTATTAGTCTAATGGGGGAATAGGAAGTCAAAAACTAACTCTACCATTTAGGTACTCTACCAGTGTAACCGGGCTTTACGGAAGTATTGCAGAGTCCAGAAATGTGTTGGTACACATAGCACAGACAATTTTTTTTAAATGTCTAATTTCACGATTCTTGCCCTGAAATATCAATTGACATTTTCCTTCTGTATCATGGCCGTACTGACGAAATTTTTGTAGATCTAATTCCATAGGATACACCATTCACTTTCATAAAGTCAATTGAAAGGCCTTGGAATATTTTCGTTACTAGAAGTTAGTTAGTAGAGGTCAGGTTAGCTAATTTCAACAATCTTCATTCTGTTCGAAATTATATTTGACAGCCCATTATCACATTCACACCAAAAATTCACAGACTTCAAATGTGGCTTCATATGTCGAAATGTATTTGGTGATTTATCAACTGCAAGAGGTAAACCATCGGTATAGGCATGTAAGATGGCGGCGATTTGTTGACAACGGAATGACGCATGCGCAGATTGCGCATAAGCTATATCTTTGCAATCGAATGTTGACTTGTGACTGGGATTTACGAAACCTTTTCAAAATAAATTATAAAATTAGTTTTAACAACTATTATCCATTCAGATGATCTGCGCAATATAACTGAAGGGAAGATCTAAGAAGGAAATAAACACGACCAGTTGTATCCAAAATTAAAAAATTACGCTATTACTCAAATTTTTGCAATTTTCAGGAAGTTCTGAAGTTTCTTCTCTTTTTATAACTTGATTACAAATAATTTAAATTGAAATATAAATAAGCCACCATTTTGAAATGTAATGTAAAATTGCACTATATATTTTATTCTTCACATAGCTGATAAAAAAATTAATAAATGTTTTTTTTTTCAATTAGAATTATCAGGATACCTATATTCACTAAATGGAAAGAAATGAAACAATTTAATTGATTCATTTTAGAGTTGCTTAGTTCTTAGTGGTGAGCACAGAATACTAATACCTATATGCTAAGGAAGAAAAGAACTAAGCAAGAAAAACCTACAAACACGCAACCAAAGATTAATTAATTAACCTTTGCACGCAATCATTGAAAAAATTTATATAATCACATTTCTATTCGACAAAAAGTTAAAGCAAGCTATTTCACTTGAATTGACTTTGTAAAAATTAATTTGAATTGTATAGTGGAACCTCGATATAACAAATCGAAAGGGAATTCAATTAACTCTTCAAATACAAGAATAATAGTGGTACCTGGCAGCGTTGCTGTTGCTTGGCGGACCGCCGCCATCTTACATGCCTAAACCGATGGATTACCCTGCAAGCTTTCATAAGTTTCACCTAATTTTCTAAATTTATTCTACGCGTTTAACCTCAAAATTCAAAATGATTTTAAAAAATGCATAATTTCCAGGAGTCCTACATTAACGATCAACGCTCCTTAGTTATCTGTCAGGAAAATTACTCTAACCTCACTATATTTTATTGTGCATTGTAGAATTCATTAAGCATTCAAGGGCACCCTACTGATTTTATTGAAGTGAAAAGAGTCTTTATAAATTTATTTCCAAAATGAGGAGTTTCAGGCATACAAACAGCCATCACAGCTCATTTGTATGGCTATTACAATCGATAAACGAAAATACAACCGTAAGATACTATATATACAATGCATGTTGAGTTTGATGTAGTAAATATGTAGTTTTTCGTTCAGTTTTAGTGTACCTTAGTTGTTTTAGTTCGAAGCTGTGCGCTTGTTTCATCTCGTAGATACAGAAAAACATTTCGTTCCATTACAGAATACTTTATCACAGGAACTCTACTACCAAAGCTATTCGAGAGTCGGTGTCGTTTTTGCTTCCATAACCAACTATCACGAATTTTATACAGAATTAGATGGTAACAACCAGGGCGTTGAGTGTCTTCGACTTCTCAACGAAATTATAGCAGATTTTGACGATCTCTTGAATGAGGACAGGTTCAAGGCCATCGATAAAATTAAAACTGTTGGATCTACCTATATGGCGGCTGTTGGGCTGATGCCCGATCAGAGGATTTTGGATGACGATGAAACTACGGCTGGGATACACTTGAGCACTTTGGTGGAGTTCGTGTTCGCTATGAGAGATAGATTGCTGAATATTAATGAAAATTCATACAACAATTTCATGTTGAGAGTTGGTGAGTGTTAAACAGTTTTTCTTTATTCGTTCACACATGCATTAAGTTATAACTTTTAAAAACACGACCGTGTCATTCAAACCTATTCATCCAATTATATTTCAAATATAAACTCAAACATTCGCCCTTTGAGTTTTTTAGTTTTGAGCACGAAATTCTTCAAATCGTCGTACATTTTGTCTTTTATATAAACCACATATATAGTCCGTTCACGAAAGGTTGAGCCGTCGGTTGGCCATGGAAATTTGGCATATTCCACTGTGTTTATTAAAATTTTAGGTTATTTTTATGATTTTCTTGTCAGATTGATTCGCAATGTTGTCAATATTGCATAGAGTTCTCTGATAACTCGCCAGCTCATCAGACGAGGACGGGTACATTCGGCAACGTTGATTTTATTTTACGTTATGACAGCAAATACTGCCAACTTCAGATAAACGCCTACTATGCGCTCAAACTTTCGTGAACGGACTATAGTATATTCGTTCGCCTTGAGGATTTAAAATTATACAGGGTTGCCTTTGTAAGTTTATGAATGCTTCCTCAGTTGAGTTCCGGAGTTCATCTACATCTAGTTTAGTTAGTTTAGTTTAAAAAGGGGGCTACAGTTCACTGCGACTTCAAGATCTATTGTGCCCCTTGCAGAGCTGTTCGGACCATACCCTCACAGCTCGCCTTCCAGTTTTAGAGATCTGATAAAATCCAATATCTGTGAAGGTTTCAACGGGGCTAGTTCCTCACTCTTACAAGTATCTCGCCCAAGGCATTCTCTCCTTAGGCTCGCAATGTCAAAGCATTCCGTGACTAGGTGAATAGAGGTTTCTTTCTCCTCCCCACAGAACCTACATTCGTCAGTGTCCGACAATCCCATCCTCAACAGGTGCCTCCTGAGGCGACAATGTCCTGTAAGAAAGCCAGTGAGGAAGTGTAATTGTTTACTAAGATCCAGATATCTTTTGGATCTTGCTGTTTCTTAAGGAACTTAGTTGAATGATTCATCCCTGGGAGATTCCGCTCTCGGCTTTCTCCTTCTTCAGAAACTCTTTCTAATAGTTTACCTATACCACAGAAGGGTTCTGGGCCAGTGAGTGACATCGTGCTTCCTCTTTGGCAAGTGTATTGGTCTCTTCTTCTCCTTTGATACCCGGATGGCCAGGAACCCAGATTAAAAAGACCTTATTTTTCTTGCTACCTCATTGAGTTTGTTCCGGCACTTCCAGATCATTTTAGAGTCAATGACTTAGGAGCTCAGTGCTTTAATAGCAGCTTGACTATCTGAGTGTAGGCTATATCGCACTTCTGATAGTTTCTTTCTAGATTCATATCTAGACATCTTTCAATAGCTAAGATTTCCGCATGAAAGACGCTCATACAGGAGCCTAGCGACAGTGCGCATTGGTCTTGGCCCGTATATCCCAGCGCCAGTTCCTGCAGAGGTTTTGGATTTATCTGTATACCATTTTACGATATTTTCTTTGAGGTTATAGTCGGTGTATTCCCGTTCCATTCCTCTCTTTTACTTAGCAATGTCCCGAAGTTTTCTCAGTGCTACATCTAAATTATTATGCCTATTTGCATAAATTTCATTTTTTTAACTATGAACTAGGTACAAAGAGGTCTTGAAATACTATAGTTCGTCAGCTATCATTATTGATTTGTATTGATTTTTTTTGTGACTAAGTTTCAATGAATGCAATGAACAAAACATTTTCCTATGCATGTTCAAATCGGTGCGACTCGCTCAACTGAAACATCATTCCTACGAAAGGTCTTTGCATGGAAAAGTCATTGCACCGAAGGTTCACTCCGTCGAGAATCATGCCCGCTCTCACCTGATTGGCTATACGCTTCCTCTCAGTCATCTTTATCTTATCATTTGAAAGGGGTGGATTTAATCGTAAATTGAGAAAGATATCTGTAATCTTAATTTATATCATAGCACGAAACATTTAGATATAATCAAGTATACAAACTGCAGCCCCCCAGCTATATTCGGTAGGCAAGAAAAATTAGGTCTTTTAACCTGGGTTCCCGGCTATTCGAGAATCAAAGGAAACGAAGAGGCCAATACACTTGACAAAGAGATGAATGTTGCCCGTTGGCCAGAACTCTTCTGTGGTATAGGTAATGTGCCTATAAGGAGTTTCTGGAGAAGGGGAAAGCCGAGAGGGAAAAACTCTGGCGGAATCTCCCAGGGATGGACCATTCCACTAAGTACCTTCGGAACTTTGAAACAGCAAGATCCAAAAGATATTTGGATCTTGGTAGAAAACAGTTACACCTCGTCACTGGCCTGCTTACAGGACACTGTCGCGTCAGGAAGCACCTGTTGATAATGGGATTATTGGATACTGACGAGTGTAGGTTCTATGGGGAGGAGAAAGAAACCCCCATTTACCTAGTCACGGAATGCTTGGCATTGCGAGCCTAAGGAGAGAATGCCTTGGGCGAGAAACTTGTAAGAGTGAGGAACTACTAGCCTTGCCGAAGCCTTCACAGCTATTGGATTTTATCAGATATCTGGAAATGGAAGTCAAGCTGTGAGGGGTCGCAGTGAACTGTAACTCCTTCTTAAACTAAACTAAACTAAAGCAGTTGTCCACTCCTATGGTACTCCTCTTCATTTTTACATAGAACATCAAACCAATTTTACTTTCAGGAATTAATGTTGGCCCTGTGGTTGCTGGTGTGATAGGAGCTCGAAAGCCCCAATACGACATTTGGGGTAACACCGTGAATGTTGCAAGTAGGATGGACTCTACTGGTTTACCCAATCACACTCAGGTTACCGAAGAAGTAAACCAAGTGTTGAAATCGTATCCTTATGACTTCCAATGTCGCGGCAAAGTCAAAGTAAAAGGTAAAGGTGATATGACTACGTACTTTCTTATTGATAGAAAGCAACCCGGAACATTGAGAATCGAGGAATTGAATAATATAAGGACTACTAATGCTGCAACAAGTGAGTACAGTGTATGTTGAGTAATATCAGGACTTTTTATTTTTTGTATATAATTGTATCGATAAGAATTGTATTATTTTTTCATCATATTGGACGTTGTAATTCCTAAGGAATAAATTGAAAAGCTTTTGATATTGAGTTTAATATTTGATTTACATTATCCCGATATGTAATTAAACTTTTTATAGTAGAGGGTTTTCCAATAAAAGGTGTTATTTTGATATTCAAAGAAAAATGTCATTTTTCAATATAAATGATCAGATGTTTATTTTATTATAAAGAAGAAGCTATGCTGTTAATAGTGGAAAATAACATCAGGCAAATGACCACCACGACTACGCTTATAGGACCATATCCTTTTAATGAAATTTCCTTAACCAAATCGCAAAGTGGCTGCCCGATGTTCTCGATAGCCTCACGAATTCCATCTTTGAGGTCTTGAATCGACGCTGGGCTATATTAATTGGCGTAGACCTTCTCTTTCACGTGGCCGCAAAGGATGAAGTCGCAAGGTGTTAAATCACAAGATCTCGGTGGCCAATTGTGATGACCTTTCGAGAGATAACACGGTCCGGAAACTTTTCCCGCAAAAGACGTTGTTAGTCATCGGCCGGCTTGAGTTCTTGTGTTAACTGAACTTATAAATACGGTGTAATGACGTTTGTGGAATGCCTAACTTCAAAGAACGACTAGGAACTGCCAAGAGGCTCTGCTGACCTGGGAGTGCTGAAAACACCATAAAGCAACTGGCAAGAGGCATATAGTGACTCTACTATAGGTGCCAAAGCATTGTGGTGTTGAAGGAAATGAAAAAGCCGATGAACTTACAGAAAGCGAATCAAGGTTAGCACTGTTGGACCTGAGCCTTTCTGTGGGCTTTGAAAATATCGATATAAGGCAGCGTCCGGCAATGGAAGTTGAATAACAGAATAATCCTCTTAAAAAACAGCCATGAACTTACTCAGTCGAAAAGATTCGTGATGATTTCACCTACCTATACCAAAACGCTCCTGAAGCCGTCACGAGCTGAGCTTCGGGTGATGGTGGGACTGCAGACTGGGCACTGTCGGTACAAATATCATTTTGTACCATATGGGTAAGTCAGCAGAACAGGAAACTGGTTCTGGAGTCCTAAGAGGTAAAGGACGAGGCTGCTAAGGAGGTTGTCGGTTTTATCAACGCTATTGACGACCTGCTTGGATTTCCATGAATGAGTAGGGTAGAGATCAGAAGACCTACATGGCTGCAGTTCCCGGATGGCTAACATAGTCTCAACGACTTCATTTCTAATAATAATAATGGCGCGCTATACTAGTACAATACATAATAACTAGCCAACGCTTATTCTCCTCTTAGATAGCCTTGTCAGATGCATTCACAACCCTGTAAATAATTGGCTCGAACTTGGATACCCATTGTATATTGGTTATTCTTCAAACTTGGCCAACTGACTTTAATTAGACTATACCTTGATCGTTTTAACCAAAATTTTCATCCTTTTCAGGTATAAATGCTATGTATGGTGGAGTGGCAACTCCCTTGGCACTGTTACATCATACAGAGCAGAGCAGTAGTAGACCTCCCATGACAAATAGGTCGAATTCTAGAGAAGATAATTATAATAATAGTCTGAGAAATGTTGTACGATTACCTCCACTTCGGGAAACTGGACAAAGAGAGAGATTACATGGAAATAATGGCTGTGAAAATGAACCTTTGTTACCCTCTCTGTCCTGCAAACCTAGAAATGGCAAACTTCATCCTCAGGAAGATAACTTACCACCACCTCCTTTGCCCCCACATAAAACTAATTATCATCAATTTTCCATGCAGAATCCTCAGGTAAATTATAAAACTTTACACTACCAGTACGTTCCACTAAGCGGTCACAATGCCCAAAACGCCTCATGTTTACATTCTACTGAAAGATCGCAACGCTCACGCGAGTGTGTGTGACACATCATGGATGACGGAATCAATTTCGCCCGCAAAGCCACGGAGACCCACGTTAGGACGTTGGTCGTCGTGAGCATTTAGGGAGAACTGTCATCCGTTCCTCTTTAGCGGTTAACAAAATCGAAACATTTCCGACATTCAGGAGTTTGTCAACATACAAACCTGTGAAATAATTCAGTAATGGCATATGCTTATACTTAATTTTTGCATGCTGAATGAGGAATATTATGATGAAGATCGTAAAGAGGTTGAAAATGCAGAAATAGATTTTAGTTGTCTAGGTTCTACGGATAAACTTTCGATAGAAGTCACGTGGATATAAAGTTCATTTTATTGATCATTCTAGGTTTTATTCTATTACAATTTCATACTGTTGGGACAATGAATAATATCTATAATTTGTAAACAAAATATAATGGTACAATCAGGTATAGAAGTAAATAAGTTCAAATTTATACTTTCAAACGATTTTTTCCATTGAGAGACACATTATTATAATAATGATGGTAAAACATATTCCACACCTGATTCTCTGGAGAATAAATGAAATAAAAATATTTTGTCTTAAGCTATTTCAGACCTATGAGCAAATATGTGTAAAAGGTAAATATTATAAACGAAGGTGAAAAACATGTTCAGAGCCTGGTAAAATAACTGAATATTGTAGTTATATGTTTCGTCCCGGCATTATCCGTGGGATTAATGGTTAAATAATTCCCCAATATGTTAAGGCAACTTTTCTGCGTAAAATTCAAAACACAAATTTGAATCTCATTCGACAACTGTCATTAATCGCCCATAACGCCGAACGACCATTCCACATGAAAACCGTCAAAAACGTCCGCGGCCTTGTGACAAGCTAGTGGAATGGGAACGACCGCCAGCTTGAGCGAGGTCGTTGTGATCGCTTAGTGAAACCTACTGTACATACATATTCACGCATTTCTCCATTGCAGGATACTAAGTACACACCTCCTTGGCCCAGAGTACAAAATCCTTATGCAGTGTTAAACATTAGGCCAGTAGCAAACGAAGTGAAGCCCTATCTGAAACCATTACCAAAGCCTCCGGGAAAAGAATCACCAAACAGACATCACAGAAAGAACTTCAACCTTGAAGCTGTTCCTAACCATCAACAAAATCACATTATTAAGTCAAATATTTCATACTCACCTCAACCCTCTGCAATAGAACAAACTCCTGAACTACTGAGAAACAAGATGCAAACGAAACATAATCCTTTGGCGAATAGAGGAGCCCTCTGAGCTCAAGCATAGTCCTCTGAACTCAAGGTATAGCCCACATCATCAAAGCGACACAGTCCACTACAGAGGCATTATTCAGATGAAAGTTTAGGAGAATTTACACAACAGGTCCATCTCAGAGAATTCACTCATCTGCCGATGAAATAAGTAGTTTGAATCATTCTCCTAGTATAAGTAGTTCCGATGAAGTTACAGTAGAACGACAGATGCAGATGTGTCACCATGCGTATCGCCACCTATCCCTACGGATACTCAACAGTTTCTTTTTCCTTCGGATATCCAGGTCAATCCGTGCTCTTCCCCTGAGGTATCCCCTAAAGCTTCATTGGATTACATACCACCAAATTGTTCCTTAAAACATAATACTGCTGATAGAAATAATGCGAAACGGAATAATTTGCCGCCAAATGCTGTGTTAGCCATAGCAGCAACTTGTAACACTGTAGATTCTTCAACAGTGACAAGTCCGCCTCTAATGGATGGCGGTGAAAGTTATAAAGGAGACAGTTGTGCCAGTTTTGAATTTTTAACCAAGTCAGTGCCACAGAAGCCGCAAGGTGCGTTATTGAGAACTATAAGTGCTAACGGTGCTGGAGTCAAGAATAATAAACAAAAAAGTTTAGAAAACGGGTTAGAAACGATAGTGATTCCGTTTTGGAATGCAATAAACAGTCCTCGATATACAAACGTTCTCCTAGTTTTAAAGAAGCAGAAGAAATCAGGCAGTTACTTAAAGAAGATAACCTCAAATGAACACTTCTGGTAGTGGAAAGAAAGATAGCTCCTGTCAAACGGACAGAAAAGACTTAAAAAGAAATGCCATATCCCCCGAATGAAAAAAAAAAACATAGTGAAGATAACGTAGTTAGCCCATTCGAACGTGAAATACAGAAGATGTTGGACGAACAGAATCTTCTGCAGAATATACCGCCAAAAATTGAGTTGAATCCTAGAAATAAGGATATCGCATTGGAGCCCTTAGTAAGGTATGCCCCTCCAATAATAACACCATCAGGTGGGACTTGCAGCTATTCAGGCTTTAGCATTGGGCCTTAGGGTGAACTCACCAAATGCCTGTACAATGCATTGTGTTTCCCCTACTAGAGCAAGCAGCAAAGAGGGGTCACTTAAGAGGGGCGCATCACCAGGGCCATCTGAAAGTGTTAAACAGCCAAAAGTGTCGTCTCTTGACAGGTATTTTGCGTCTTTGGATTTCTTGAATAAGACACAGACTCATCTTATCTGAAAAACAAGGTAGAGAACTATCTTATTAGATTTTTACACTGGTTTATTATTTATGACACAAATCTCAAATTTTTTACACAATAGTTGGCAGATGTTTTAGTGGTAGAAATTACCGGGGACCTAATAAACAAACATTCTAATGTATGTGAAGCTAGTTGAGCGCTTTTGGATTTTCGAAAATTTTTTGCTGAGTTGTGCTAGATTTGTACTGATTTGTGCCGTTCTTTTTTCTTAACTCCATATGATTCTTGAGATATTTCAGCCCAGCACTTTGCGAAAAAAATGGATTCCAATGACTGAAAAAATTGTGCAACACATGTTTCTGAGTTGTGTTATTCGAATTTCTCCGAAAGTCCTGATTTTCCCAAAAAATCGAAACTGAAAACGAAAACAGCAAGCCCTTTCGGTTTTTCTGCTCAGTATTGAATGGAGAAATTTATGCTATATTGTGCTGTCTGCCGTCGTGAATATTTCTACGGAAATTCTTCAGATTTCCCGGCAAATCACAAAAATAAAAAAATGCGAACAAGCACTTTTGTTCTATTCCAAACCAAACATATTCAAAAAATTGGCTACTCATAGGCAAAATTGTGCCATTGTAGTTCTCACGAATTTCCCGCTAATCAACCTTGATAATTATGAAATAAGAACATCGAAATTTGTTTTCATTAGAATCTAATTGGCTAGAATATCTCCTAATCCCCTCCTCCAAGCGTTGACACAACTTGCATCCTGGCCCCACGCTTGGGGAAGCAGATCCATTCCTCCTATATTGGAGGCCATTAACTTACTTCCTGAGACAGACTCATTCTACTCCTCTTCCCAACTTCCTGTTTCATGCTCCCTTTATCCGTCCACTACCTTGATATCCCGTATCACACTAAAACCTTCGCAAAACAGATTTGGATAATTCACAATTATTTGTTCAAAAATGTGGAGACACTTTTCCCCAATTCTCCTGGCTGTTTACCGATGCCTCTAAATCACAGGACCAAGTTGGCATTGGTGTATACAGTACTGAAGAAATATCCTATAGTGGAAGAATCCCCTCTCATCTCTCCATTGCATCTGCCGAACTTCTTGCAATAGATATGGCCCTATCTATGATCGAAAAAATAAAGAATGACAAAATTCTGATAATCACTCTTGAGAAAATTAAAAACTGGCTACCCCACTCCAATAATGATCACCTGACCCTTTCAATTCGAAACAAAATCTCCAATCTTTCCCAATCTAATCATGAAATCGTTCCCAGCCATACTAACATCTCCTATTAAAGGAGACATTAAAGAATATTGGCCCTCATTCAAGCGTATCATATGGGAAAATGGAAGACAGAATGGAAGCAGTCATCTCTTCTTAAAGGTCACCTTTACTCTACCATGATTAACTTGAACCACTTTAATAAAAAACCATGGTTCCAATCATTCGATCTTCCTAGAGGCAATATCACAACAGTAAACAGACTTAGAGCAAACCACTGCTGTTCCCCTGCCCACCTGGCCAAGATCCAGGTCAAGGATAATGATTCAACAATCCATCATCCTTACAGTTCATCTGTGGTGTCTTATATGGTATGTCTACCTTCCCAACCTGGAGCTGAAAATTGCAAACCTCTAGTACTGACTATACTTCTTGAAGTTGATATATTTGCCAAAACTGACAAGTTACTACTGAGGAGAGTGTTTGATGTGTAGATGGCTTAGCAGCCAAGCACAGTGAAAGAAGAAGAAGAAGTAGAATGCTATGGCTTGTGTCAACTTGTGGCGTTCAGATTTTCATAAAAATTCAACATATTTTCCCTAATACGGAGAAAATAAGAAGTATTAGGGAAAAGCCGTGAAATATTACTGAATGTCTGAACAGCACAAGTTGGCACAACTACAGCACAATCTAATAAAAAAATTTTCGTCGAAAAAAAAACATGAAAGTGCTGTGCCTTTTTCGCGATTTGCCGGAAAATCTGGAAACATTTCGAAAATATTTACTGAGTAGAAAAAACGAAATTGCTAGTCTAATTTTTTTTTCCAATTTCGATTTTTCAGGAAACTAGAGGTACTCTTAGAATAATTCGGCACAACTCAGTACATAAGTACATAGCACACAATTTCTGAAAGTGCTGGGCTGGCCCATTTTTCAATTTTTGGAATATCTCGAGAACCACATGGAATTATAAAAGAAACGTCACAAAGCAGCAGAAACCTAGCATAACTCAGCACAACCAATTATTTTTCAAAAATCCAAAGCGCTGGCCAACTTTACGCACATTCTACCCAGTAATGAGCAAGATTTGGATACAAAATTGAACTTCTTGTCCAATAGAGTTTTCGACACTTTAAATGGTCTCCCAAACGAAGTAGTGAATGCAACAACTGTTAACAAGTTCAAGAACATGTACGACCGATGGAGAAAAACAGCTTAATTTTAATGTATTAATTTTTTTTTATTAAGTGCATAGGTTTTACCTCCGCTCTTATTGTAGTAAAATAATAAATAATAATGAAATTTATTGGAATCTTCACAGGCCTCTACACATCTAAAATTTTCATGATATGGTCATTAAGTTTCAAGCTTGAAGTTGATTCATTGAATAAAAAGGGGAAGTGATTTTCGGTGTCTCAGTTGGCCGCTCTTATGGTACTCCATTGCAATTCCACTACATCGATTCAAATTCTCAAGGTCTTTTCGATACATCCCCCTCCATCGCCCTACAGTTGTTAACGGTATTCTTAAAATTTTATTTCTTCATTAAAAGTGATCTAATGTTAATTAAATACGAACTGTCTCTAAGAAAAAATGAGTGTTTAACACAATATGAAAAATCATTTAAAAACTTTTCATATTTTTCAATAACTACCAAGTTCTGCCAACAGACCTGATACAAAAACATGTTCATAAACAATTATCTCTCTTCAAATGCCACTATTTGCCCACACGTTATGAACTTCATTGGTGTTTTTCTAAGCAATCTCTACCTGAGTTCAAACTAACTTTGTGGTGTTCTGTCTCGTCCGCAACGACTCATTAACACACTAACTCATGCTGCTTGCTCATAATGCTTCATTTTATTTCACACAAATCCACCATCCTTAGGACCTGTTTCATCACCATTTGCTGATTGCTAACTGATACCTATTTGATAAATTTATCTGAATTTTTCACATATAAATATACTTACCGACTCTGCCAAAAAAATCGCCCACCTAAAATTTTGCAGAAGTTTGTTGTTTCCCGATTTCAACTGTTTTTACTCCAAATTGTAGATAAATCCTTTGGTAGCAGAACAAACTTCAGAAAAGTTTCCCAAAAATGTCGATAGTATACTTATACAGGGTGAAAAAAGACCATGTACAGTGGAACTTCCCTACAACAAACGTCTGTATAACTATTTTCGTACAAGACATTGCACCTTGAATCCAAATTCCATGTTGAAAACACCCTCTAAAACGATGAATTCTCTCTATAACGAAATATTAAAAAATCACTCTTTGAATGGGTTTTGTTAAGAAGGTATAAGGGCGGTTTTTTTCCGAAATGTCTCCGGACGTACGTAAGAAATCCCGACCTTAAACTAAATTATTACGGCGGACAGAGAGATCCTTCTGAAACAGTTTTAAATACACCCCGGTTTTCAATCTAACCAGTACGCTAGTACTGCAGTTGTGCGAAAATGTCTGAAAGAAAGTGCTTAAATTTGAATGAGAAACTTAAATTATCGGTGAAGTCGACCGCGACATTGCCGACTGTAGAAACAAATTTTTGTATACGAATTTTTTTCCGATTTAGCGCTATCGTTATAGGGAAGTTCCACTGTATTTGTGTCCTAAATTCTAGTTTAATACAAAGACTATTTTTTCGCCATTTTCAGTTCTTATTTTACCTCGATATCTCGATTTTTTGACTACTTCATATTTTCAGCAAAAACTTTCAATTTTGTCTAGTGAGCTAGCCTGTTTATAAAATCCCAGGTTATTCTTAATACGTGTATCTTCTAAAAAACCAAAATATCAAGTGAAATAAAAACTGTAAGATTGCGAAAAGAATGGACTTTGTAATCAACTGAGCCTGAGCGTAAACACTACAAATTTTCCCAAGCTATGGCACAAGATGTCAGAAAGAAGTTCACAAATACATGTTCTCTTCTCACCTTGTATAAATATGCTACCAACATTTTTGGAAAACTTTTCTGATGTTTGTTCTAATACCAAACAATTTATCTACAATTTGGCGTAGAAACAATTGAAATCGGTGTAAAAATTAAAGTTCTCGGACAACAAAGCTTCAGCGAAATATTAGGTGGGCTTGTTTTTTGCCGCTGAGTGAACTTTTAGGTTTTGAATAGAGAGTATATATCATAAATTTTATAATAAGAGAAGAATATTTTCGAATCAAAAACCCAGAAGGGTTTTATTTTAATGATGCTAGATAGCTATCAAGCTACTTATCAACAGTAGTGAAACAGGCCATTAATTTATGATTTTATTATTTCTCAACCATTATCTCTTTCCAATTATAATTCTTTCATATTTTCATTTTAATATACGGTTGAGAAATATTTCATATAGTCCGTTCACAAAAGTTTGAGCCGTCAGCTGGCCATGGAAATTTGGCATATTCCACTGTGTATATGTAATTTTAGGTTGTGTTGTTTATTTTATTGTCAGATTGATTACTGAATGTTGTCAATATTGCATAGAGTTCTCCGATAACTCGATGAGGCCGGTAAATTCGACAACGTTGACTTTATTTTCACGTTCTGATCAGCAAATACTGCCAACTTCAGATAAATAACGCCTACTATTCGTTCAAACTTTCGTGAACGGACTATACTCTGTGTTTGATATTTAATAACTATTAATTCAAATTTTTACTTCAGAATGCCAAAAATAAATCAAGAAACTGTTGCCTGTGATATATTAGAAATAACAGAATTGATGAGGACACTGATGATATCGAAAGTTTGAAAGAGAAGAACAGCGAATGGAGCAAGAAGCTGCAAGGGTATGTTGAAATGAAATGTGATATCATCACAATTTATATCATTTTGATTAATAAGATGTTCCATTTTGAAAAGTCTGCTATGTGGGAAGGTATTTTCTTGAAGCTGCCATCTTTCACATTTAACAAGTTGAACTTACCCCATCACTAGAAGCATAAATCAATTTCAAGCGTATACCCAATAATAACTGCGGTTATCATTGGTTCAGCTCTTTTCTCCTAGAACGAATAACCGGCCTTGGCCTCGTCGCTGAACGCGGTTTTCTGGTTATTTGTCAATTGTCAATATAGGTTTTTATTATTTTTTATGTTTTATGCAATAATAACAAAATTCGATTTGCAATTGTAAATATTATGCTTCAAGTTCAACTCTATGCATCCCAAAATATTAATATTTGAAACGTGTATTCATGTTACAATGAACATGTTTTTCTGAATGTTCCGCTTGACAAAAAAGGTTTTTTGTTCTGACAGAAATTATTCGAAGAGAAAATATTATCGAAAAATATACAGGAGGACACTATCCAATAAATTCACATGTTTTAATATCGCTGGTGGTATTTGGCTACATCTCACACGTCACAGCAAAACTTGTATTAATAAAACTTTTTTTGGAACGGAAAACACAAATCATAATTTTTTTCTATCAATCGATAGCTATTAATTGCAACAAAAAGCTTTCCCATTATCCAAGTAAAGAAAGATGTTTTTGTTATACTCGAACAATATCAGCAATATTGAAGAACTCCGGACAATTCTATTTAAATAATATCACAAGTCAGAAGCTTTTGGATACGTTAATATTTTCGAACCTAACTTAGGGATTTCAATAGATAAGTTCAATTCCTAAATTGAAGGAACTAAGCCGATAATTGAATTGTTTTAAATAGTTTTCTCAACATAAATCGTAACGTGGCTAAGCTCACGAATACATATCTTCTTAAAGTATGCTTCGTCAGTCAAAACTTTGAAATTTGCCGCGTACAACCCTACTTTTCTAATACCAGAAGTTTAACCCAGCTCTTGAGTCTGGTCATTTGCGGTTCACATCAAGGACGTCGAAGGGCTCATTACTTTGAACCAAAAATAACAAATCCGCTTGAATGCAATTGGTTAACCAAAATCATAACCGTTATCCGCTTGAAATTTACATTTCCCAGCAGCCTGACTTGCATTTCCTTTTTATCAAAGCAAAATTGTAAATGTACCGATTTTTTTTATTCACCTCCATTTTGACCTCTAACACACAACTAAATCGTTCAGTCACTACAATGACAAAATATGTTTTGCTAGAAAATAAATTCTTTTTCAAAGAAAAAAGTTGGACAAGATGCTACAAATACAACAAAGATATAGGTTAGTAAAGCCATGTGTGGACAAAATAATTGTTTCTTTTTCCCAACCTAATATCTATTTGAATAAATGATACATGAAAAATGTACGTTATAATAATTATCAATATTATCTTCTATGCAGCATGTGGATGAGGAATTGGTAAATATTCTTGCATTATATTTTGGTTCCATAGGACAAGCGCGCATCAACACATAAAACATTTAACCATTCTGTCTGTTATCACCCGGTAAAGATCAATTACGGTTAATCAAAGAAAAACACTTTGAACACTTTCTTACCATTTTACACAAAACAGCACATTTATGGCATAGCATGAATCCATAATTAGTATTCAATCAACTAGGTTATAAGACAGCGACTAATGGTCAAGATAGTTCGAGACCATTAGTCGCTCGATTAATAACCGAGTTGATTACAAGATTTTTCCGACGATCTCAAGAATTCTGTATAAATTCTTGATTGAAATACATTATCATTTTGCACGAGACTTACATCGACATAATAAAATTTCCATGTATCTAAGTTCAATAGAGTTTTGACATTATTGACACGGTTGTATGAGGATTGCACATTTTAAATAGCAGAAATTGAGCATTAAAATGGGTCATTAATGATCAATTTAGTACACATTAAATCACCTTTATTCGAGATCGACGGAAAAGGGTCATTTATTATAATATACATTTTTCAGGAGGCAGAGGTGAAAAGGCTCCTTGAGGAAAGGGTTCAAGAAAAACTGAGAAACATAGAGTTTGGCATAGCAAACATAGAAAGGGAAACGTATGCGGAAGGAAGCCAGTCGGAATGGAGTGAAGATGAAGAAGCTGGTGCTTTCTGAGCCCTTGCTCAACGATAGAGAGTCTACAGGTTATACAACCGATGATCCTGCATTAGAAAATATCTCTATGTTGAATGAAACTGGTCTACAGATGCAGAAGTTAGTTTTTGCTTTTTTGCTTATTGATTTTATAAGGCGTCCTTCAAGGGTAATGGTTATTTTTTTAAACAAAATATAGTATTTATTAATAATAATCATGTGGTGTTTTTCTTCAAAAAGGTGTCCTCCAGCATAGACTAACTAAACGGAGAATAGATGAGACACTAGTAGAACAAGCTTCAACGCCATCTTTTTTTGTAACAACATTACTAATTCGTGAAAAAAGCTCAATTGAAAAAGGAATCTGTATCGTAAAGCTGCCTCAAAATATTCTGTAGTGCACCTTTTGAATAGTTAGGTACACCACATATACAAGAGGCAAAAAGTTTTTTGAAATTCAATTTCCAAAAGGAAATCAGAAATGGATTCGTGCAAGTTATCGATGAGTGAGAAAATTTATTTTCATGAAAATAATACCTGCAACGAACTTTCACATCTGATTTTCTTTGGAATCGAGAAATGAGGATCATAATCAAATTCTGGATAGAATAAAAATTTATTAACTGAAATAGGTATCACCAATTGAAAATACAGATTTATTTAATAAATATCTAATCAATAAATTATAATTGCATTGAAAACATTCTCAAAAACTAAAAATAATGAATTCAATAATACAAAATATGAGTATTTACCGACTAAACTTATTCAATACATGAAAAACTTTTTTGAAAACTACGAGTATCTTAATTTTATAGTTAACAGAATATACATGTAAATTTTATAATTACCTTCTTGCATCTCTCGATTTTCACATCCATAAACACAGCACGTCTTCACTCTTGCAGGCATATCGAAATTTATTATATTTCAAAAAGAACGTGTCAAACCACTCCTTGTGTCAGTTGACAGTTCAAAGGTTTTTTGATAATAATGATTTTACATACTTACTATTTTCTCGATAGGATTTCCATGAATGCAACGACATCTAACTATCAAATTGAAAATATTTTTTCGTGTATTAGTCTCCTCCTCCGACAGATGTCGCGGAATATACGAGTGGCTCATCTATTTTATTAGTTTGTCTATGTCCTCCAGTACTGTTTCTCCCACTATTTGATATGAATATTGTAGTTGTCTCACATGATCTTGCTAAGCAAGAGTGATCTTCAGTATATCACCCAACCATGTTTGAAAAGAACATGCCACTTGTACAGCGGTTTCCAATAAGAGTTGTTATTTGATATTCAAAGATAATTGCAATTTTTCAATATAATGTTCGGATTCATTATAATAAGAAGCTATGCCGTTAATAGTGGAAAATAACATCAGGCAAATGACCACCACGACCACGCTTACCTGAGCATATCTTTTAATGAAATTTCCATAACCAAATCTCAAGTGGCTGCCCTATGTCCTCGATAGCCTCACGAATTCCATCTTTGAGGTCTTGAATCGACGCTGGGCTATTGGCGTAGACCTTCTCTTTCACGTGGCTCCAAAAGAAGATGTCGCAGGGTGTTAAATCACACCCGGGGGGTGAAATGGCCTCATCACTCAAGAATTTTTTTCGATGGAATTCTGGAACGTTTTCATGCATTTCAACGACCCAATCAGCAAAGACACGACGTTGTGATGATCCGCCGGCTTGAGTTCTTGTGTTAACAGAACTTTTGAAACCTTAAGACCCAATTCTTTATGCAAAATACGGCGTAACGACGTTTGTGGAATGCCAAATTCCAAAGAACGACGAGGAATGGACAAACCTGGGTTTTCTTCAAAACTATCGGCTACAGCAGCAATATTCTCAGCTGTTCTTGAGCGACGTCCACGAGTTTATTCTTCATATCACTAACTTGTTCCAACAGCTCGAATTTTCCACCAATTTCTTTTTTGCGGTCCGACAAGGTGTTTCACGACGAACCAAAAATGTTCGAGTTTTACGAACGTCTCTGCCAAATATTCACCATTTTATAGTGAATTTTAATAATTTCAATGCGTTCTTGAAGCATGTATCGTTCCATCTACCGAAATAGCGGGCTATTCAAATAACACCTCTTATTGGAAAACCCTTTATATCATTGACTAACAATTTCAAAAAGAAAATATATACTGGGTTCTTTAGTGTAACGAAATCGAGAGTCGATTTATCCCTCTTATTCAAGTGTAATAGTTCTTACCTATGTTGGGGCAAATATAGAGACACTATCAGCTTTTATATTGAGGTATTTGATTTCACTTATTAATTTATTTATATCGCTAAAAATGACCTTTACCATTGTAAACGCCTAGCAATCACGATTTCAAACAATTTTGAGTATTCGGTTATGTACCAATTTTTCAGCTCTACAATCTTCCTGTACAAACTAGTGAAGGTATAGAAGAATGTAAATGTTGATCCCCTATATCTTTATGATTTGTACTGAAGGAATTCGAAACTTGTGCAATATCTCGAAAAGTATTCATGTTATGGAATGTTTATGAATTCTGTAATCAGTTAAATATTGGATAAACGTTAGATATTCTTTGTGAAATATAATTTCGATATAAATGTTCATCAGACGTACCCATTCAATAAGTCGTTTGCCGTCACTGACTATAGGATATGATTTGAAAGTTCAAAGACTTATTTAATTTTCGTTAGAGGACCTGTACCTCAGTCCTTCAGAATGTGTGAAATATTTTGTATGAATAAGCTACAATAGTTACAACATTCTACCCACAATTTCCATTCGTTTGCCGTAGTTTCATTAGTTTCACCATATACAGATTTGGAATTTCACATCTGAAACATACGATATACAATGCATCAGGCAGAGAAATCTTCCGTCTAGTCTAGTTGCAACAGATGAATAGTCGAGGTAATCACGTGCTGTAACTGAATGAATTCCGTTGTCTTATTGCAATAAACCTAGTCTTGTCTCTCTCTCTCTCTCTCTCTTATCGCAGTATAGTAGGGAACCTGCAGTACGCGTATAGAATTATTTAATTTGTCAGGCTGCCTGTAATACTCGATTCAATTATTTGCTGTTGCCTACCATACTAATTAATTATGCTCCCCCCAACGATGAGAGAGCGAGAGAGAGAGAGAGACACGACTAGAATATTGCAATAAGACAGCGGAATTCGTGTGTTACAGCACGTGATTGTCTTGACTATTCATCTGTGCAACTGGACGGAAGAATTATCTATCTCATTGTATATCGTATGTTTCAGATGTGAATTTCCAAACCTGTATATAATGTATCTCATTCATATTGAAATATTCCACTTGTTTTACAAGCAGTGAAACATTGAATTCCTCAGAATGATCCATATAATTTAATAAGAACCTCGAGAATTGCACTATTTTTGTAATTCCTGAATTTTCTAACATCTCAAGCACTCAATTCAGAATAAGAAGAACCTTTATTACACTTAATAACTATTATGTGATCTAATTTTCCACCTACATATTCTAAGATTTTACTCTAAAATATTTCATAGTCTTTGAGATAATTTTTTTTTAAATTTTTCTTCTCAACTTTCATACTCACGGGAACTTTTTGCTGTTGCAAACTTAATTTCAAAAAGAGTTTGGTCCCATCTACCAATACAAAAAAAGTTCGAGGTGCATATACCAAACGGAAAAATATTCTATGGGATCTGGCAGTGTATACTCCGTTCACGAAAGGTTGAGCCGTCGGTTGGCCATGGAAATTTGGCATATTCCACGGTGTATATTAAAATTTTAGGTTATGTTCTTCATTTTCTTGTCAGATTGATACGCAATGTTGTCAATATTGCATAGAGTTCTCTGATAACTCGCAAGCTCGTCGGACGAGGCCGAGTGCATTCGGCAACGTTGATTTATTTTACTTTATGACAGTAAATACTACTGCCAACTTCAGATAAATAAAGAAACGCCTACTATGCGCTCAACCTTTCGTGAACGGACTATATATCCCCAACAAAAAAAAAAGTGGTGTGGAATAATATGTAGTTCCCACCATTCAAAACCCGATGAATAGAATTCCAGTTGAGATAGATAAATACCGCTGTTCAGAAAAACATGGGAAACATACGACATGCCATGCACCAAAGAGGGAACTTTGCCGTTCAGTTGGACGTTGATTATTCGAAAGATTCGAGTTTTAACACTGTATAATTATTACGAAATGAATCAACTGTAAATAATATTGTCCTTCTCTTATAGTTGGGAATATGGCCTATTCTAAGCTGCTGCTTAGTACATGGGTATATACAGGGTGTCCCAAAAATACCACGCGAAACGTGACACTGGAGATAGATTGGCATTAGGTCTATCAGATACATCAACATGACCTCATTAAAAGTCCGCTAGTTTACTAGATATCACCACTTTTGTGTATTCTTTAAAATCTCCAGTTTTCGGTCTTTTTATCGCCTAGCATTGCTAGAAATTACTTCTAACTCATATGTTTTTTACTTGGGCTATCCTGAATAGTTGCTTCAAACAATGAAGTAATAACTTCACCGAGAGCTAGAACAAAATCCTTCAAAAAATGTCTAACTTGTTGTATTTAATGCCGAAGTTAAAACGTTTTAACTTGAGTTTGACTGAATGCTGTGAAAAAAAAATTATCAGACTGAATTGACAAATAATCGTAAAAACTGGTTCATTTCATGAGACAACACTACAATTTTTTTAAGTCAAAACCTTAGAAAATTATAATTTTGTCGCGAGAGAGGTGTTTAAGCCGAAATAATTAAAAATTAGGAAAAATGCACAAGTATCACCTGTTGCCAAATTACATGTTGCTTGTATTCTTTGCTCGCTACTGTTTTCAAACAACCATTATTTTGGCTCTCTTTCTCTTTTATCTCACTTTCTTTTTCATTTTTGTTTGCAGATAAGTAGGTAGTAAAGTGGTGATATTTCGAAAACCAGCGGACTTTTACTGAGGTCATGTTAATGCTATCTGATAGACCTAATACAATCTATTTCCAGTGTCACTTACGCGTGGTATTTTTGGGACACCCTGTAATATTATTTGAATTGAGAGCTAACAAATACAATACATGAAACAAAAAAAGTCCCTAGCTGAGGTTTGTGCAACGAACGGGGGGGTACCATACTAGTCTGCGTATGATACCAGAAATCAGGGAAAACCTCAGTAGAAAAAACCCTGTCTCGCCGTATTACAAAATTGAAACCTAAAACTTTTCGAATAAATACCTCACTATTCAGATACAAAATACTTGATTCTTGCTCGCGGCCAGGAGGGTATTTTAAACCAGGGACTGGCATTCCAAGTGATAATTTTAGAATCTTCTGTTCTTCTAGACTGCTACAGGACCCTACTGAAGGGTAATCATCTCCCATAGATATAAACAGTGGTAGTTCATTCTTAATATCGAATTAAATTTGGGATGATGATAAAAAAGTGTGACTAACTTTATGTCAAAAAGTACTCAAATCAGTATAACAGGTAGCTCACACACTAAACCATTGGATGATAGTACGTCAGGCTGCCAGTAATACCTGATTTCAGTACTTTAGTTTGGTAACCATAATGCTTGGAAAAGACCACTCCCACATTATTAGCAGTTGATTGTTCATTTCGTCATAATTGTAGCGTAAAATCTTTAGAATATTCCACTGTTCTAATGTATGCAAAGTTATCTCTCTGGTGCATTGAATATTGTATGTTTCCTATGAGATTTGCATACCTGTACAGGTATGGAAATTCACATATGAAACAAACAAGATTTGATGCATCAGAGAGAGCATTTTGCCGTCAGTGGAGCAGTTGTATATTTTTGAAAAAGACTAAGACACCTAAATTATTTGCAATTGGTCATTAATTCAATTAGTAACGTACCACGTAACTCTCAGATGCATTGAATATCGTATGTTTCCGATCTGAATT
>CM024245.1:11052929-11158795 GCA_013421045.1 Propylea japonica
CACGTCATCGCTGCTTCAATTTGTAATAGAGAAGTGGATTTATGTTAGCCGTATAGAAGTTATAAGTATGTGGGAAAATCACATTGGAACACATCCGATATTCGATTATGACGAAATGAATGGTCAACTACGATCGATGTTGTTGCAACTGTTTTTTAGGAGTGAAAACATTCCATAATTTCGCGGCAGGCTGCATGTAATACTAGATACGAGTACTGCT
This sequence comes from Propylea japonica, assembly GCA_013421045.1. Taxonomy (NCBI): domain Eukaryota; kingdom Metazoa; phylum Arthropoda; class Insecta; order Coleoptera; family Coccinellidae; genus Propylea; species Propylea japonica. Next base: position 11,053,150 of record CM024245.1, read on the forward strand.
TGAATAAGACCATTTTGATAAGACAAAGAAAACAGCTTTATTTCGTAGCATTCATATCGTCATAATATGTAGAAGAGCGTTAAATCTTTCGAATATTTCACTGTTCATCCAGACGAAAAAGTTCTGATGCATTGATTATGAGATGCTTCCGAGGTGATTTTTCATACCAGTATATTTATTATTAATCCACGTTAAAGATAATAGAAAATGACCCCTAATATTATTTCGATCACTTTAATAACAGAAATCTTCTTCTAGCTCAATAAGTGGACAACCCAAAATTTTTTTTAAAACCTTGGACGATAATAAGGTTTTTCTACACAAAAAATCCATTCTGTCAGTGGATAGGTTCTTTTCGAATCCGATGCTCGCTTACTACATCAAGAGGAAGACCAAACTAGACATGGTTCATGATGCTACAGTATGTTCGCCATTCTCTGTGATATTTTTCAGTAGCAAATTTCGTGTTGATAAAACTATGCTCGAAAGTTACCTTGTTACAAGTAGATTGAGGTTTAGCTGTAGCAGAAACGTAGCTAGTATTATGGAATCAGTGAGGGAACGAATGAATCAGCTGTTTTTGTTCAGATTGACACATCCAACTTCCATGATGTCCCCGGAAAGAAGAGGACTTTTTGAAGTAAGTGAATCGATTTAGACCATTATCGGTGGTAGAACTGGTGTCGTTATGGCTAGGTTAGCCTTCGGAGAACGGCGACCAAGTAGATCTCATTCATTGACACCCGAGGAGGTCGTCAATGGCGTTGATAAAACCGACAACCTCCTTAGAAGCATTGGCCGTTACCTCTTGGGTGTCAAGTACCGGTTTATCCATATGATTTGATCAGTCCCACCATTACCTGAAGCTCAGCTTGTGAAGCTCCAGGAGCTTTCTGGTGAAATCATCACGAATTTTTGGATTGAATCCATGGCTGTTTCTCCAGGGGGTTGTTCTGTTATTCAATTCCCATTGCTAGACCGCTGCCTTATATAAGTCTTTCCAAGCTCACAGAAAGGCTCAGGTCCTGCAGGTGTTAACCTTGCACTTATCGATTGGGTTGATTTGATATTGTTCATTTGTTCCATGAACAGCCATTCTGCTCTGCGACCCTTTGGGTTTCTGCTTGTTCCAATCTCAAACCTACCCTGAAATTAAGATTCAAGACTCTTTAAAAGGATAATTTGCACCGTGGCCCAATGTTCTACTATCTACTATCTGTGTCCTCCATTTGAGCTGTTTACGGTACTCACCTGTCCAATTTCAGAGTCTTGATGAACTTCAGAACCTTCAAGGATGAGATATTTCGTCTCTGATAGTTTCTCTTGGTAACCAATGCCCTGGCATTTCGTTACTAGAAATTCCGGACTTTCCTCCTCTTCTCCACAGAACCTGCATTCTTCGTTTTTGGTCACACCCAGTCTCTCTCGTTCCTGAGACGGTAGTGGCTGGTGAGAAACCCCGTGAGAATATAAGCCTTTTCTTGTTGAATCCCTAGGTAATTCGATATCTTCCCGTATCGAACCTTCCGAAAAATTTTTGGAGTGTTCTAATGCAGAAAAGCTTTTTCAGAGTGCTTTAAGGTTGACGCTCACTTGGACCAGACGAGACGAATCGTAAATTCGCCGAGAACCGCGCACTTGGACGAAGCGGTGCGTCGAGCAGGCATCGGAAGAAATTCCCCCTATCTCTAGGTCGCAACAAATTTTTATTACTCTTGTTGCATACCGCCCACCCGTCTGAACAAGGGTAGATGATCCACGCGTCGAACGACTCGCCTCTTTGCCGGTTTTCGCTTCGCGCCTCCTAGGTGAGCGTCTACCCATTGTGTTTCAAAGCTAAACACCCAACGGACACCGACGTGTGCCTTCCGAGCGCTTCGCTTCGTCCAAGTGCGTGTCCAAAATGCCTCGCGTCTAACGATTCGTCTCTTCGCTTCGCGCCTCGTAAGTGAGCGTCTACCCATTTGATTCAGTGCAAACCGTTCCGGGTGGAAAGCAACTCTTCGTCTCGTCTCGTCCAAGTGAGTGTCAACCTTTACTGTCTGCCTCTTCACTTCTCGTGAATTAATTTCTACAGTTATTTTTCCCTACGCCACAGAATATATTACACAATGAAATAAGTTCAAAATCTCATCTGTGCGAGATGGTCAGCCTTCTTGTATCCTTGAATTCTGAGTGTCGTGGAATCTATAGTGAGGAGACCCGGTTGCATTTCCCTAGTACATTTTAGTTTGACCAGGTATTTTCACTCCTTTTTTGAACTGACAGTGTTGGATCTCAGCTCTTTAAAGGCAGCTTTTTTAATCATCACTCTGTATTTCGATAATATGGGAGTATTCACGGACCCTAATCCATCATACACACCTATTTTCAATATTTTTCAAGAATCGGTCCTTTTGATTTAATGTTTCATGGTGTATTCTGGATTACCCTATTACCAATATGTTGTGAGATACCCACAACCTCTCATTGGGTAAAGCGTTTCGTCCCTGACCTCATTATAGGACTCATCAAAATGGCTTATACTTAATGGGACCTTATCATACACGGCTTGTACCGATCTGACAGACTTCTTCTTCTTCCCAATGCATATCCACTAATGGATGTTTGCGATAACATTTTCCATCGCTTCTCTATTTCTTGCGGTATGTATCAAGGACTGTATATCGTGTAGTCCTGTCCACTGCCTGATGTTCCGCAGCCAGGACATTTTCTTCCTTCCGATCCCTCTTCTTCCCTCAATTTTACCTTCGATCAGTATGTGTAAAAATTGATACTTGTTGTTCCGCATAATGTGTCCTAGGTACGCCGTTTTTCTCTTCTTAATCGTTTCAAACAATTCACGTTGTCTGTCGACGCGTCTCAAAATATTCCTCATTAGTCACTCTAGCCGTCCAAGGCACCTTGAGGACCCTGCGGTACAGCCACATCTCGAAGGCCTCTAGCCTGTTAATCGCGGTCTTTCTCAATGTCCAGCCTTCCATGCCGTAAAGAAGCACCGACCAGATGTAGCACTTCACGAATCTCAGTCGCAGGTTGAGATCAAAATCAGGACAAGCAAGAACCCAACGAAACTTCATAAATGCCTGTCGGGCTTGTTCAATGCGACATTTTATTTCTCTGTCTGATGTCCAATCTTCAGAGAGCCAGACACCCAGATATTTGAATTTATCTACCCTCCTAACGGCGTTGCATTGAATGTTATGATGGCGTTTCTATGCATATTTGGATTTCTTGAAATTTCAATGCACCGGATATCCTTCTGATCTATGTCGAGTCTTTGAGGAGCTGCATTAATTTGTGGTGCTGCACTCGATCGAATGCCTTTTCATAATCTATGAAACAGAGGTAAACGTCCTTCCTCTGGTCATAACAGTTCTGGACAAGCACCTGTGTTGCAACTATTGCTTCTCTTGTGCCTAACCCTTGTCTAAACCCAAATTGTGAGTCGCTTATATCTCTCTCACACTTTCGGAATATTCTTTGGTGTATGATTTTAAGAAATATTTTTAGGGTGTGGCTCATCAGGCTAATAAGTCTATGATCTTCGCATCTTTTCGCATTTGTCTTCTTAGGCAAGGGAATAAGTGTAGAGCTCAACCACTGCCTGGGATAGTGACCCGTGTCATATATAATGTTGAATATTCTATGCAGTGCTGTAATACCTCTCTCATCGAGGAGTTTGAGTACTTCCGAAGGTATTTCATCTGGGCCAGCCGCTTTGTTATCTTTCGAATTACGTATAGCTTTTTCTATCTCCTCTTTAGTGATCGATGGACCAGTTGGAAAGTAAGTGGTGTCAGCTGCGGGTCTATCGTCTTCAAAAAGTTTTTCAATGTACTTTTCCCAGACATCGATCTTCTCTTTGCTGTCGATGACTATATGATTGTTCTCACACGTTGTTATAGTTGGCCTCATTTTCCTGTATATACCAGCAGTCTCCTTCAGCTTTTTATGTAGATTGAAATCGTCATGTTGACTTTGCAGTTGTTCCATTACCGAGCATTCATGTTTGAGCCAGTCGTTTTTTGCTACTCTAATTTTTGATCTTATAAGTCTTTGAATATCTTTGTATGTATTGTCATCCGGTTTGTTCTTATACTTTCGGCGTTCGTCCATCAAAGCAAGATCTCATCTGTCATCCATTTTTGTTTTTTGTTCTTTGTTTTATAACCTAATCTATTTTGCATTGTGCTTGTTACACTGTTCATTATTTTTTGCCAAGATTCGGTTAGTTCTTCTCCAGTATTCGGTGTTGTTGTTTGAATTTGTCTGTTTATCTCATCAGATATTTCTGCTTTTATGACGGGATCTCTCAATCCTTCCAACGCCACCCGTCGCTGTGTTGTCGGTTTTTTTCTTTGACTTGATAGAGAAATCTTCATGACGGCCATCAGTAGTACATGGTCAGAAGGTACATCCGCTCCAGGATATGTGCTGGCTCTTTTGATGGTTGAGCTGAATCTCCGGTTGATGAGTATGAAGTCTATTTGATTTCGTATTACATTGTGCGGTCGGTCTGCCGGTGATTTCCAAGTGTAAAGGCGGCGAGGATGAAGCTGAAAAAATGTATTCGTAATCCTCATACTTTCTTCCTGACAGAACTGCAACAGACGATCACCTCTCTCATTCCTTTCTCCGAGACCATAAGGTCCAACTATTTCCTCAAATTGACCATTGCCTATTTTGGCATTGAAGTCGCCCATGATTATATTGACGTCATGCTTTTTAGTCAACCTAAGCAGTTGTCGGACTTCATCATAAAATTTTTCCACCTCATGTTCAGGCGAATCCGCGGTCGGCGCGTATACCTGTATAATGTTGAGGTCATTTGGTCTGGCTTTTAGTTTCAATAAAAAAAAGCTGTGCGGTCTGAGTATGGAACAAAGGTTATAACTGATTTAAGTAGTTCCTTTGTTATAACAATTCCTACGCCTTTTCTGTGTTTTGGGTCGCTATTGCCTGAGTAGAAGAACATTCCATTTTGTACCTCGCATTCTCCCGCGTCGGGCCACCATGTTTCAGCAACGCCTAGGATGTCCAGCTTAAGTCTGTTCATTTCTTGCGTGAGATTCGCTAGTTTTCCAGCCTCAAAAAGGCTTCTCACATTCCATGTTCCAATCCTCAATGGTTTTCTTAGATTAGTCCTCTTAAATGATACATTCGAAACCGTTCTCCCCGGAGATCCGATTGGAGAACTATTTATACCTCCGGAATATTTTGAATCAAATGTACTCATGATATTGTCTTGGGAATAATAATAAAGGTGGTCTCCCGTTGCCTTCCTTTATGCCAAATCTTGGCTTGAATATCGGCCGCCCATTCTGGATCAAACGCCGTTTGCAGCCGCCCATTCTGGATCAGACGCTGCGTGCTAGTTTTGGTCCACCCCGGTTATTTCATTTCACCGGTACCACCCATATCTGGGAGGCATTCCCCTATCCGCCACCTGGGGAGGCGCCCGATGGAGGACTAGCAACCCACACGGGGACAGACTACTTGTACCGATCTGACAGACTACTTGTACCGATCTGACAGACTACTTGTACCGCAGTCGTTTTATCAATTGCATGCAGCAACTCCAGAGAACTAATAAAATGTTACGACATCTATGGAGGTAAACGCGAAACGCTGAAGTTCTCCATAATCCCCATTACCCGTCTGTTTCATTCAACATGAATGTGAAATAGAATGAAAAAAATTATTTTAAATTATTTTCAGAGTGATTGTCGACTTGCTGGCGAGTCCTGAAGGATCATAGTTGCCATTGGGATAAATGTGATTTATATTTTGTATAATTTTTCTCAATTATGAGAATTATTCTCGTTCTTAATTTGATAGTAGAGGTTATTCATAAAGAGTTTCTTTACATTTCATGTTTTCATTGTGAATGTATCCATTTATTAATAAGGTAATTTACATATTATTGAATATATATTGTTCCAATTGTATGTTGAAATATTAAATGTTTATAGTTATGTATGAGTTTTTTGTGCAAGTTAGGTACTGTTGATGGTGATTGTTTTCAAATCAATGATTCAATATAAAAGTTAGCTTTGTTCCATTTTCGAAAGTTACTTCAAAGGTAATGAATATGTTCAAATATTTATTGGTTTAATAATTTTATCTCTGCAGATGTTCGAAATTAATGACAAGATACAGCAAATCAGACAAATATTCAAGATCAAGTTGGAATCTCATTTTAGTGGAAATCAATGAATATATCTTTGAAATTTGGAACTTTGACATCGGTGGGTTTAAATTTCAAACAAGGTATATCGAAAAAAGAAACCAAAAAACCTCATTTGTTAGAGTGCTTTATTCTAACGTTTTCAGTTCTACGGGAGCATGGTAGTGCTCGTGTAAGTTAAGTGGATTAGGCAGGTATGTAGCGTTTCCTTGATGTGGATTTCAGTTCACTCAGTATTCAGAGGGGCCATTAGAACGACAGCAATAATATCAATAAGGAAGAACATGATATTTCCGAAAGCATCAACTATACAACTTGAAGTATTCAACGTAGGTTTAAGTTCTGAATATAAGCAAAGATGATACCAGTGGTTCAAAGGATGCTAATAATTTTTTTCAAATCCTTTTCTACGCTAACATTTATATCGACAATAGCGAACTGATTTAACGAAAACTATATAGGCAACGATGAAATGTGATCTATGCTATGAAAGTTGCCTACACCGAAAGAGCAAGGCGCAAATATAGTCGTATGCACACCCAAGAAGGATTTCTGAATTATGAGAAGTTTTATCGTTTTTATGCTTCTACCTCTCTTACACTGTTTCCAAAAACCAGATGATCGATAATTTACAAATATATGAAGACTATTTTTTTCAATTAAACATTCTTTCCCGAATTTACGAATGATAAGCTGTTAGAAGTGTTTTTTCAACTCCTTATCTTCTAACTCTAACACATTAGCGCCCCTTAATACAAAAAAAGAAATACAGTTGTAAACCTTGTTACGGATAATAATGAATAGTATTTCTTTTATGCCAAATACAATGGAAAATTCATACCGATAATTAACTATATCACTGCGATATTCAACAAGAATAAATCGTCAAACCCAAATGAAATTCAAGAACAAACCTTAATTTTATTGGGCAAAATTAAATGTTCGAATTGTTGCATGTTACTGATCAACAAACTCAGTCGTCGTCCAGGAAAAGAATCTTGAAGAGTTTGAGAATACTTGGTCTCTTGAACTCAAATGAGGGGAGGAGAAGAAAACAAGTCTTTAAGTTTTCTCCAACGTTTTTGATGTGAAGAATTATTAACTCGGCATTTGTACAGAAAACCAACCATAAGGAGCTAGAAAACAATCCTTCCTAGAACCAGGAAATTTCAAGTCTCCAAAAGGCTGATGGTCGTGTCATATCCCGATTTGGTGATCAAAATTGGTCCTTTGAAACTGTTGAGTTATCTGGAGTCACAGGCTTATGTCAATAAGCCAGCAACCATCGAAGCATTGAAAGGCGATATAAGACTTTCAAGAACTGCCATGACTTTATGTATTCGATAACGTTATTGAAAATTTCGACAAAAGGTTACCCATAAGCCAAAAAAGCCGCGGGTTAATTACAGGATATTTGGATTCATACATAATTACCAACTATATATTTTTTAAATCAATAATGAAACACCCTTTAGAAGGAGGGGTACGAGAGCATCCAGTAAATTCAAATTATTTTCGGTGATGATGCCCATTTTCACCTCGATGGCTTCGTCAATAGTCAAAACTGTCCCATTTAGGGCTGAGAAAATCCACGAACGATTCCTCAGAAAGCAATGCACCGACATTGAGTCACTGCATGGTGTTCAATATGGCCTGGAGGGATGATTGGACCGTCTTTATTCGAAAAGAAAGAGGTAATAGAATCACAGTGATGGCAAACGTTATCTTGCTATGATAACGCAGTTTCTAGTGCCTCTTTCCAAACCTATTGGAATTGCGGCATGTGGCTGAAAATTGCCACATATCATATTGCTCGTGTAACATTGATGATCTTGGTCGTGTTATTTTCCGATTTGGTGAACAGAATTGGTCTCCATGCTCTTGCGATTTGACGCCTTTAGATTTGTGGCTGTGGGGTTATCTGAAGTCAAAGGTTTATTCCAATAAACCAGCAACCATCGAAGCATTGAAAGCCGAAATCAGACGCCGTGATGGCCATTTGCAAGATACAAAATTAGCAAATCTATATTTCCTAAATAAATGAATCGACAGAAAATCATGTGTTATCGAACACTGAAATTTTGCTCTCTTATTGAAACACCCTTCAGAAGGAAGAAGAACCATCAAGTGGGTTTATCCTATCAGCAAGACTGCTTCTACAGGAAAACGAGCAAGCAAAGAACATGTGAGGGATAAACATATGACTGTAAGAAGCAGATTTGCAAAAGTGAAGGCGGGAACAGCCACTCCACACCGGATCATTCTGTATGGTATGCATTATGGCCTGTAGGAATAATTGAACAGTCTTTCGGAAACAAAGAAGGTTATGGTGAATGACGAACGTTATTATGCCTCATTTGGGAGCTTATGAAATTTGACGATCTTTCAAGAGCGGCATAACGCCTTTATGTCTATGGGATTATCTGAAGTCTCTGGTTTATACCAATAAGCCAGCAACTGTAGGAGCATCTAAATCCGGAATGAATTAGACGGTATATTAATAGCTTCATTGAAAATTTCGTCAATAGAGTACGCATATGCCAGCAAAGGCGTGTTGGCCACTCACAAGATAATTTGTTTCAGATACATTATTATGAAATGTATACTTCCTTGATCAATAATTATATGTTCATTTTTGCAACAGAAAATCTTGTTTTATGGCATACTGAAACATTGCGCTCTCATTGAAACACCCCATAGAAGGAAGGGTACGGGTGCACCTCGTAAGTAAGTGCTATCAGCAAGCAAGCAGATAGGAATATGAGCAAGAAGATTTGAGAATGAAGAGAAAGAAACACAGGGAAGGGTTCGAGAGCACCCAGTAAGTTCATCCTATCAGCAAGACAGCTTCCACAGGAAAACAAGCAAGCAAGGAACAGGTGAGGGATAAACCCACTTTTACATTGCAGAAGAAAAAAATTCAACAATTGGATCCTTGAGCAGCAGGCTGATTTTGCAAACAAAATCATTTTCGGTGACGAGGCCCATTTTCATTTCGATGGCTTCATTAATAGCCGAAAGTGTCGTATTCGGGGCTTTGAAAATCTACGAATGATTCATCAGAAATCAATACATGCACATTGGGTCACTACATGGTATTCATTATTGTCTGAAGGAGTAACTTGACTGTTTTTCTTCAAATACAAAGAAGACAATGCAGAAACGGCGATGGTGAAAGTTATCATGCTATGATTACACTGTTTCTTGTGCCAAATTTGGAAGCATATGGTTTGAGCAGGACAGTATCATTATGCCGCCCCTCAAACATTGACGTTTTTGCACGAGTTTGCTTCTGGTAGTGTCATTTTCCGATTTGGTGACCAGAATTAGCCTTCACGGTCATGAGGCACGCCTTCATAACTGTGGGGTTACCTGAAGTCACAGGTTCATGCCAATGAGCCAGCAAACATCGAAGCATTGAAAACCGAAATTAGACGCTGTATCAATGACTTGTATTGACAATGTATTCAATAACGTCATTGAAAATTTCGTCAAGGGTGAACGCATATGCCAGCAAAGCCGTGGGTCCACAAGATATCTTTTAAATCAATAATTACTTCAATACTTTGATACAGAAACCCATGTTTCATAGAACACTGAACTCTTGCGCTTTTATTGAAACACCCTTTAAAAGGAAGGATACCTACGACAGCATCCAGTAAGAGAGTACTATCAGCAAGCAAGGAGCAGGTAAGAGATAAATATCTTATTGTCAAAAAAACAGATAAGAATAAGAGCAAAATTCTAGCAGAATAATCTGTATTTTTGAATAAAGAATCGAGAGAAACACAGGAAAGGGTACGAGAGCACCCAGTAAGTTAGTCCTATCAGCAAGACAGCTTCCACAGGAAAACAAGCAAGCAAGGAACAGGTGAGGGATAAACATCTGACTGTCAGAAGCAGAGAGAAAATAAGTGAAGGCGGGAGCGGCCACTCTACACCGCCGCACGACAACGTGCGCCATTCCATCCCACTTTTACATTTCGGTTCAGTTTCAGTTCGAACGAGCTGAAGTACGGATGATTCGCTCGAACGCTCAAAGTGCACGTGTGTCTCCGAACGGGATAAAAGAGAACGATCGCTCTGCTATATTCGCTCACCACGAACATGACCAATGTGATTTTTTGACATTCGCGGGTGACAGGACTTCGTTTCGCGATTTTTACGACAAATTAGTGAAAGTGCTGAGTTTCGCTCACAGTCGACTGCGATGATTATATCAAAAGATCTGTTTTTGCTGGGGGACCAAGACTACTTGAGACTCCCGAATAAGGACGAGAAGAGACAGCCAAATATGCCCAGACCGATTCCTAAACAAAGGTAGGGCTGATTCTTCTGAAAAGTTACGATTTTGAGGCACCAAAACCACTAGGTGGATCTCTCGCACCCCCCTACTAGATGCATCATCTTAAACTTCAATCTGCAATTCCAAAATGCTCTCAAACCTTGTTTTATGTTTGTACTGCCAAAATCTTTGGAATAGGATCTTCCAAGTGACTCATAAAGCTGGGGTACCAACATCTATCATCCAATAACTGATGTGAAGATGGGTATCTGTACTTGCTACTTCTCTTAAGATACTTCTTCAAAGTACCACCTTGCAAATCTTTCACCACCAACGTAGAGAGTCAATTGACATCCTTAGTTCCCTTGTCAACTGAAAACCCTCGCAAAAGTATTATTACATATTTCTATAATCGCCTAATGCAATTTAAAGCCATCAATAATCTCCACATTATTGTTACTTAAATAACGCAGTCCACGCGGAATGACTGTCATATTCGAGACCTCATCTACCTACTTACCCAGTTTAGCCAACGTAACATCGAATACTGCCAGCAGAAGCAGCGCTTTTACTCTTTGTTTCGATGAAAGTTGATATGATGTAGATTTTGTGAAAATGGACTTGCCTTCAACACGTCTTTGCCAACACTTTAACTTTGATTAATCGTTTTACTCCAATCCAGCAATCAAAATAATTGCAGCTTTAGGTTATGACACATAAAAAATTGACCAGATTATGGTGTCAAACGTTATGTAACTCGTGAAGGACTGGAATCTGGATTATGAACTGATTACATCTGGATATATCTCTAAAGTAATTTTGACATTACTTCGAGATAAGTTTGTCACAAGTTCTTCATCGTTATTCTGAAACTGAATCCGATATTTAGGGCAAAATTCCGATGTTTAATTCTATGGGAGATGATAACACTTCAGTGTGGTCCTGTAGCGGTCTTCGGAGAACAGAAGATTCGAAAAATCATCACTTGGTAGGCCAGACTTGGTTCAGAACACCCTCCTGGCCAAAAAGCAAGAATTAAGTATTTTGTATCTGAATATTGAAGGTAGTTATTCCAGACAGATTGTTTTCTCCTGAGGTTTTTTTTCCTGAGCTCTGGTATTATACGCACACTAGTGTGGTGTTTTGTTAGCTCTTATTCAAAAGAATTTAGATATTCCAACATTCATACCTTAAGGATGCGGCAGTTTGAGACAGCCATGAAGTTGATCCATCCTTGTGGTTAGGATAGGAGATTCGCGAGGTCCTCTACCTTGCTACGCAGCGTAAATTCAGTCGCTTCGAGCCAAAACTATTTCTAGAAAACTTGCGTCGCCTTGGAATCCAACTTACCACAGCCGGAAATAGAAATTGTTAAGTAAACAACAGGCGTACTTAGCAGGGGTTTCGTTTTTCTTGCGAGGCGTACAAATGGCAATGTTCTTTATGGTGTTTATCAATGGTTATGTAGTATGTTACGAAATACTTTGGTGGTGAATAACACCAAAAAATATTTCTTTGTTGGGACATGACGATGAGCAAGTTTTTCTACAATGACCAGCAGAAATATCCAACCACCAATAATAATTTGACACATTTACGAGTAGGTTTAGTCGTATTTTGTCTACTTTTATGTTGAATTTACTGGGTGTGGCTAACTTAAGGATGTTTTAGCTCGTTCAAAAATATGAACGAAAGATTGGAGATTCTTTTACCATCTGAAATATACCGTTTTCGAGATACATGTGATGTATTGGCTGAATTTTTTTTCTCAAGTCTTAATAGATGAAGGTTTTGAAATATTAATTGTGCCCATAACAATACTCCTATGATAATGGAAAAAGTATAGTTTTTGAGACACTCATTTGAAGCTTCAATGTTTTCTGCATAAAACAAGTACTTCTGGTCAATAAACTTTTATGTTGAAATATTTTTTATTTTTCTCGTCAACGGTCTACTTCAGAGCCAGGGGTACTTTTTCTATTTAGAAAACATTGGCGGTTCACATGGGCGTTTCTAAAACCTCATTTTTTCCATTAGCTTAGAAGTTGGGGGAAAACACCCACTAACCCTTCAAAACCTTCACCTATTAAGACTTGATGATAAAACAGCTTCAATGTGCTAATGATAGCTTATAAGCAAGCTAAACAAAGTTCGTGAACCCAAATCAATAGTTGTGCCAACTTTTTCTTCCTTTACCTATATTGTTGTATTATCATCATAGAAGTAGCTCCTTTGAATACATACTTCAGATGAGTCCTTTTATTAGGTTACTGTTCTGTTTATAGACCCGATAGTTGCCAAACTATTATTAATTTTGTAAGTACGCACTTTTATTTTTAAAAATCCCAAATTAACGAATTTTGACGGTCAGTTAACTGCTAGAAAATAAACGAGTTAACTCGAGGAAATAATATGATGAGAATAGGTCATATACAAGGTGTTCCACCTAAAATATTTACAGAAACTAACGAGTGTAAATTCTGTGGAGAGCAGGAATAAATTCCTGTAAACTCAATTACAGAATACCACGTCATTGAGAGCATGCGCAAAGGATGTCTTGGACAAGAAATTCATAGAAGAAAAGCGAATCTGGATTCCTTGAAGTTCTATCAGATACTAAGTTTCAGGTGGGACTCTTGAACTGAAAAGCGAATTGTAGCACAGATTGCATTGAAATGTAACCCCCTTTTAGCTTAGTTTAGTTTAAAAAGCGGTTTACAGTTGACTGCCAGCTCAAGGTCTATTATGCTCCCTTACAGAGTTATTCTGACCACAGCTCGCCTTTCAGTTCCAGAGATCTAATGAAATCTAATATCCGTGAAGGCTTAAAAGAGGCTAGTTCCTCACCCTCACCAGTTTCCCGCCCAATGCATCCTCTCCTTAGGCTCGCAATGCCAAAGCATTCCGTAACTAGTTGAATGGAGGTTTCTTCCTCCTCTCCACAGAAACTACATTCGTCAGTGTCCTATAATCCCATCCTCAACAGGTGCTTTCTGAGGCGACAGTGTCCTGTAAGAATACCGGTGAGGAGGTGTAAGTGCTTCTTACCAAGATCCAGATATCTTTTGGATCCCGCTGTCTCAAAGTTCCAAAGGAACTTAGTGGAATGATCCATCCCTGGGAGATTTTTCCTCTCGGCTTTCTCCTTCTCGAGAAACTCCTTCTTATAGGTACATTTACATATACCACAGAAGGGTTCTGGGCCAATGAGTGACATTCGTGTTCGCCCTCTTTGGCAAGTGTATTGACCTCTTCGTTTTCTTTGATTCCCGACTGGCCGGGAACCCAGATTGAAAAAACCTTAATTTTCTTATCTACCTCATTGCGTTTGTAACAGCACTCCCACATCATCTTTGAGTCGATGACGTAGGTGTTCAGTGCTTTAATAGCAACTTGACTATCTGAGTGTATGGCTATATCGCACTTCTGATAGTTTCTTCCTAGATTTATATCTAGACATCTTTCAATAGCTAAGATTGTAACCCCCTTACAATCTACGATGAATCCTTTCTGAAAATAATTATGTGTTCAAATTTAAAAGAACAGTTTGAAATTGTTATAATAAAATGAAAAACCAGAAGACAATAATTCAGTTATACATTATGGAAATTAATGGATTAGAAATTTATAGAGATCAAGCAAAAAAGAAAGATTTTTTCAGTTCCTAAGTTTTCGCATGAACCTTGTTTGTTTTTAGATCGGTCCGAAAAAATATTTGTTAACACCAGAGCAAATTTCGTACAGGTTGTTGGGTAATTATTTGATCAAGATAAATTCCCACCTCGCAAACAAAATTTTGCTGGCGGTAAAACTTGAACATATGTCGATTGTATGGAATAACAGGGAAGCTTTTTTCGAAATATCTCGTTTTTATCTTGAGTCTTAGGATAATGTCTAGATGTTTTAATTAATAATTACCACATGTTCTATATTATTTTGATTATGATTACAGATGTCAAAAATTCATTTGATTGATATGGTTTCGATAAGTTGATGAAATAATACAGGATTTGGTTTATGACCTTTAATTACTTTCCCATGAAAATTCAAGGATGTTACGGGTTATTCACTTTTTTTGCAAGATTATTCACTGAGTTTGAATTCGTAGCCAAAACAAAATTATACATTTTTTAGTTGATTTGAAGTTTTTTCACGCAGAAAAAGTTGTAGATATAGCACTCCACAAATCCTAATCAAAATTATGCTATATTCAACTATGTTGCCAACTAATGGTAACATATTAGTGATAAAACGACTACACAGTCACATGCTCCAAATTTCCTAGTTTTAGGAATGAATTCTAGCCTGTATTTCCTTGTGTTGATTAATTCTCTTCACTACCCTGTTTTTCCTTTCTGTAAATGTCTCTATTTTCGATATTATTGCTTCCAATATTGTTTTACTAAGCCAAACTTAAAAATTTTTAGCTCATAGATGTTGACTGACAAAGTGTATTAATTTCGAGAGAACAATCACTGAATTATTTTCATTTCCCCAGAACAACTATATCTTTAATGAGGACTTTGTTGAAGGAGATATATTATTTTCTTTATTGACGAAATTGTCCAAGCGAAAATATTTTCAGGTTTTCTAGACTTATATGCCTGTTGTACTCATTAAAGGAGGAATTGTTATGAAAACTGAAGTGGAAACGATACATAACAACAATTAAGACTTGTAACGTGAGCAGTCTCTTCCGATTCATTGATCTGTACACTGTACACGAGGTAAATACAATAATTGGAACAATATTGTTGTTTTCAAGTTACCCACTAAGTACACTCCGAGTCAATACATTTCAGGGTTTCACTGGAGCAGCAACGTGTAAATACTTTTCAGTAAATCACTTTGGAATGAAAAAGAAAAACATTTTTATGAATCCTTCACGTTTTTTCATCAGTAGAACATCGAAACCTACTTTTGTATCGCACTGTATTTGTAGATGTGAGTTGTGACCAACTTCATAACATTAACTACTGATACTGTTCAAATTACACACTAAACTAACTGACCTGGAAAACGAATAATCGAATTTTTATTGGTTTCCATAGCTATTGTTCCTTCCCGTCTGTAAAAATTGTGTTGCATTCACTTTTATAAAGTTACTGAGAGTGAGGAAGTTTATGAGACTTGAGTTAGCTTAGACATGGGCAAATAACAGCCATTTCAATGAAATCTAATAAAATTCACCTCAATTCCTACGCCCAACAATTTTTTTAAATGGAAATATATGGATTGTAACTTGTCAAATTGAATGAGTTTAGATTAGATTTACTTTTCATTTGATTTATCACAATCCATATATTAAAAAAAATTGAAGGTTGTGGCACGCACGGGGGGTTAGGTATTTCAAATTCGAAAAGCATGGAACAAATTATTTTTGGAATTAAAAATTGACGGGTGTGAGGATTTCCTCAATAAATTTCGTACAAGAATAATTGACGAATATTTCAACTTCACGTCGCTTTTTTCACTATAAAACCACAAATTCGCTGCTCCAATTTAATCTATAAATCACCTTCGAACTTTCAAATACTTATTCGATTAGATTCATTTCAGGTTTATTCAATAATTATTGTAGACGCATCGAAATTCTAGATGTATCAATAATCCACAAATTCGAAGGAAATCCCGTCGTTCTTCATGGTAAGTTTGGCACCACTGCTCCGTTCTTTGGCGAGTGACATATCAAACGATGGCGGGATTTACGGGAAGGCATCGTATCACATTCGCGCGAATGAATCTGCGGCTGTGCCAAATCTACCATTAAAGAATAGTTATTTGAATGTTTGAAGGTGATTTATGGGGTAAATTGAAGCAGTGAATATGTGTTTTTATAGTGAAAACAGCCACGTGAAGATGGGACATTTTTGGAAATTTTGGGGTGCATATTTTCTAAACTAGAACAGATAGCCACCTGTGGGTTCCACTAATGTTGTTGTCTGCTATTCACCGAAATTCAAATATTTACCTAACAAACTACTTTGCACAAAAATCTCAATTCGGAATTTCACACAAGAAAGAACCTTTGGAAATGTGAGTGGAATGTGTCGCATTTTTTTATACATAGCGTAGACTTACTTATTAGATAATTCTCAATCCTCATTATCAGGGATATCATATTTAAGCGTATCAAATATCAAAACAATTCTAGAAATTGACTGGGAGACCGCCTTGCCCACTCTCACCATGGTGAAATTGATGAGAACCAAGCATTATGCAGGGTCTGCAAATTCCATTCAATGTAGTTGAAACAGGTGCTCAAACTCGAATTTCAGTTTTCTGAGAGATGTGTTGTTTTCTTCTATTTCCCATGCAATCTTATACTTTTGATAGTATGTATATTTTGACTCTTCAATTGAAATGATAAATGATATCCTTTTGATTAATTTCTTTCTAGAGTTTCTTGGTATGTATATCGAAAAGAAATTCTTAATAAATTTTAGAAGAAAAAAATATCAGAACATAACCGAAATAAGTTAAAGAGCTTCTAGGAGGCTTCAAGGAAGCCTAAGAAAAGATTTTCATTCTTCAACATGTGTATTCAAGAAAAAATTCAAATTATCCAATTCAATATTCAAATTCGAAAATTATATCGTAGACAGTTTAGCAAAACAATAGCATGTTGTTCCCCTAAGAACACAAGCTGAAAAATAAGTCACTCACGACATGGAAACTACTTCTCTGAACCATCAAATTGCTCTTATAACCCAACTAGTTTTTACCCGCGACTTCGTCCGCATAGGTTTTTTTGTTTTCTCCCGGCTGTAAGTCCCCCTGCAACAATGTCCCACTATCGTGTTCCAGTCCTCAACTTCACATCAAAATTTGTTCAAAAACAACCTAAGCTACATAATGGATAGCTCCGAATGTTTCCTTAGTAAATATAAAAAGGAAATAATGTAAATCGGTTTAAAATACTACTAACTACCTACCTGCCAACCCCCGATGTTAGACAGTGTGACATCCGCAACATCGTCTGCGAAGTACTAAATTATGGCGCTTACCGACCCTCTAAGTTAGAAAAGTGATCAAATACTAACTTGAAGTCTTAGTAACACTCAGTTAAAAAAAAACATCAAAATCATTTCAGTAGCTATGGCGTCATGCGCTTCCTGACACGATCACGCTAGATTTCCGCGGGAATGAGGTATTTTCCCGCCGTGAAAAGTAGCCTGCGTCCGTGCCTAGGATCCTATCTTTATATTAACCAAGTCTTATAAAAATCCGTTCAGACGTTAAGGCGTGAATGAGTTAAACTTTTAAAACAAACGATTAAAAATCACTAACTTAATTAGTTTTCTGCCTACTGCCTACGCCTTAAGTACGATAGCATGAATATTAATAGCCCATATCCTTTTCTAGGTTACTATCTATCGCCTAACTAAATTTCATCAAAATCCGTTCAGCTGTTTAGGCATGATAGAGCAAAACTTCCAGCAAAAACCATAAAAAAATCACTAACTCAATTCAGTTTTCTGCCTACTTCCTACCCCCCTAAGTACGATGACGTGATCATTTTGATCTTATATCCGTTTTTAGGTAACCATCTATTACCTTACTAAATTTCATCAAAATCTGCTCAGCCGTTTAGACGTGAAAGAGCAAAAGTCCCAACAAAACGACTAAAAATCACTAACTCAATTTAGTTATCTGCCTACTGCCTACCCCCTAAGAACGATGTGATTATTTATAGCCTATGACCATTTCTAGGTTATCATCTATCACCATACCAAATTTCATCAAAATCCGTTCAGCCGTTTAAGCGTGAAAGAGTAACAGACAGACAGACAGAAAGAGTTACTTTCGCATTTATAATATTAGTATGGACTAGTATGGATTTCTCATCACCTAAAAATCCCATTCATGCAAAGTTGACAGAAGAAAAACAAATCAAAATATCAAATCGTAATTGTTCTCGACAAACTTAAACGTATTCTGTTGAATGTTAAGAGCGTAATTACAAGCCTTCGGTCGAGCTCAGTACGTCGAATTTTCCTGAAAATAGGTTGTGCATACATCTGTTGTCCATCATTTTGTTGAAAATTACAGAGTAATTTCACAGGCGGTGATCGTCTTAAATTTAAACAAAACATTATGAAATCTTAGACGTTTCCGACAGTACGTTCGTAATATATATTCCCACCCGAACATTCAACTAAAATTAGGTCGAATTATTGGATTACTTGATGACTGTCAAGTATTTCGTTCCAAGAAAATGCGTTCGCTATATTTCTGAATGGAAATTTCCTCGCACTTGATTGGCTGAATTTCAAGCTACTGATTTTTCTGATTGTTTACCTACACCAATACAGGGTTTTTCATATTTACTATAAGACATAGTGCTGCGTTTTCCAAGATATACAGGGTGTCAGTCAATAAGTGAATAGTTTAGGAATATGAACAAAAAATGGTTTTTCTGAAACGCACCGATTTTGAGAAGTTGAAATCAAATATTTTCGGAACCTTTTATCGTACAGTAAAAAACTTCCGTGAGAATTTTTTCATGATAAGCTATGTTTTGTGCGATATTCTTTTCTCAAATCTTATTTGGTGCAGCTGTGTGAAGGTTTTGAAGGGCAAGTGGGTGTTTCCCCCCACTTCAAAGCTAATGAAAAAAGTATATTTTCTGATATGTTCATTTGAACCGCCAATATTTTTTACACAAAAAAGGGAATACCTTCTCGACCGATTTCCAGAAAAATCGTGAAACAAAAACAACAAAACAATAATCAATTTTTGTTTGTAAGTGAAGATTTAAAAAATATGTATTTCAAAAAATTTACTATGTTTTTCAGGATAGAAGTTGATATTCCTCGGAAACGGTCGACTTTAGAGCGTATGACAACGAGTGTGATGAAATTGGCGTCTCAAAAACCTTACTTAATTCATAATTTTTCTTTACAATTAATATTCTGCTTCAAAACTGATTGTGCACCATTTGGAACTTAGTCACTAAAGACAACCGGGCTTGAGAATTGTTTGAAAGCTGCCAAACTCGACAGTTTTGTACTTCTCTAGCCTATTCGTTTCGAAGAGATTCGTACTCCTATGAGTAACTCAAAAGCTCGGAATACGGCTTGCTATTGGTTGCTCACAAGCACTGGAACAGCTCAGGAGCTCGAAACTCTTCAAAACGAATACTTTAATAGTCCGTTCTCGAAAGTTTGAGCGCATAGTAGGCGTTTGTTAATTTATCTGAAGTTGGCAGTATTTGCTGTCATAACGTAAAATAAAATCAACGTTGCGGAATGTACCCGGCCTCATCCGACGAGCTTGCGAGTTATTAGAGAACTCTATGCAATATTGACTACATTGCGTATCAATCTGACAAGAAAATTAACAACATAACCTAAAATTCTAATATACACAGTGGAATATGCCAAATTTCCAAGGCCAGCCGACGGCTCAAACTTTCATGAACGGACTATATGTATTGTATCCATAAGCATAGAAATTGGTGAAAAGATGGAAAAATAAACCAACCGTTCAAAACCAAACATGAAAGTTAATTTTTCAATCGATTTTAGAGTGTGTGACCATCAGGAGTACCTTCTTTCTGTAGAAAACATTAGTGGTTCAAATGGGCCTTCCAAAAACCTTAATTAAGATGCAAAGCTATCTTTCTTCGAATCATCAAATATCGCGGATATTTAGAGATTGGAATAATTGAGAAGAAGGAAAATCAATATTTGAACCAAAATAAACTGATTCTACGAAAGGTACGTGTTGAGTATTTCAGAGAAGTTTGAAATTGCCAGTAAAAATTCAAATATCCCCAAAAAAATCCGAAGAGGTCACTTCAAAAAATTGAATCAAAATTTCATTCTAATTTCAGCAAATCCGTAGATAATTCATCATCCCAAACAAAAACTTCCCAATCATGACTCACCAATATAAACCCAAAGATCCTACAATCAAAATATATCATATATCTCGTCCAAATTCTCACAATGGGTCCAATCGATCTCACTACACCGTTTTTGGTGCATTGTTTGATCTGTCGTAGATATCATCTCGAAATTCTGCAGGGTTAAGCAAGGTTAAATGAGGAGGTAATTCAATATTTTTAGACCTCCTTAAACATTGGATTCTATTTTTATACGTTATAATATGTTTGTTTCAACGTTCTTTTCAGTTAGTAACACCCATTTCATTTTTATGTCTCCAGCTTGGATTTATGCTTCATCTACCTGCTACATCGCTCAAGCTTAAT
Organism: Propylea japonica; assembly: GCA_013421045.1. NCBI lineage: Eukaryota > Metazoa > Arthropoda > Insecta > Coleoptera > Coccinellidae > Propylea > Propylea japonica. The sequence continues at coordinate 11,073,841 of CM024245.1, forward strand.
ACGTTGTTTATCTCTGAATATAACAAGGATTTTGAATGGAACGTGAAATCGTGGAATATGTAGAGGATGAGTTTGAAAAGATTCAAATTGCTTCATTGTTGGAAAGTGAGGATACTAAAGCGTTTTCCAATAAAAGGAGTTATTTTGATATTCGAAAAAAAATGTCATTTTTCGATATGAATGATCGGATGTTTATTTAATTATAAAGAAGAAGCTATGCCGTTAATAGTGGAAAATAACATCAGGCAAATGACCACCACGACCACGCCTTCGGGACCATATCTTCTTAATGAAATTTTCCATAGTCAAATCGCAAAGTGGCTGCCCTATTATATGTACTCGCTAGCCTCACGAATTCCATCTTTGAGGTCTTAAATCGACGCTGGGCTATTGACGTAGACCTTCTATTTCAAAGGAAGAAGTCGCAATGTGTTAAATCACAAGATCTCGGTGGCCAATTGTGATCACCTCTTCAAGAGATAACACGGTCCTGAAACTTTTTTCCCGCAAAAGATCAATGCTTATGTGCTTGAGTTCTTGTGTTAACTGAACTTTACAAGACTGAAGATCCAAATCTTTAAGCAAAATACGGTGTAATGAAGTTTGTCGAATGCCTTATTCCAAAGAACGACGAGGAATGGACAAACCTGGGTTTTCTTCAACACTTTCGGCTACAGCAGCAATATTCTCGGCTGTTCTCGAGCGACTCGCACAGGTTTTATTCTTTACATCACTAACTCATCCCAACAGCTCGAATGTTTCTACCAATTTCTTTATTGCGGTCCGAAAAGGAACTTCACGACGACCAAAAAATGTTCGAGTTTTACGAACCGTCTCTGCCAAGTTTTCACCATTTTTATAGTGAATTTTAATGATTTCAATGCGTTCTCGAAGCGTGTATCGTTCCATGTTTGTTGATGGCGTAGTTTCTACTTGCAAATGTCAAAAAATGACAGCTTCAAACGTGACATTTACCGAACACCTCTTATTGGAAAACGCTTCAGAACATAGTCGAAAACAGTGAAATGAATATGAGGAAAAGTGAAATTAGGTTGTTGATGTGATTTCACTGCTGAACGACCACCCGATCTACATTATGTATCTACCTGTACGTAAAGGAGAGCGTCCACCTATCGGCAGCGAACGAAGCGGATTTTAGAATTCTTTGTATAAAATCCGATTCGTTCGGCGCGGGTAGGTGGAAGCGCTTTCATTAGTTTCTATACAAAGAATTCTAAAATCCGCTTCGTCCGCTCCGCCCGCTTCGTTCGCTGCCGATAGGTGGACGCTCTCCTTTACTGATCTCTGTCGGCAACTCTCTTACGCAAAGCGCAAGTTCCCTGCGCCTGCGCATCGCACGGAGGTCTTCCGTTCGTTCAAGCGGCGTTGACAATGTTGCCGCGTTCAATTTCTTACATTTCATGAGTTTATAGGTATGCCTAGTCTGAAAATATGATCTGCGGAGCGAGCAAGATTATCTGTGACGTCAAGATATTTGTTGTAGAGTGAAAATAATAAAAGAACGCTCAAGCGCAAAGGCTTGTCAAGTCAAAGAATCCTTAACCTCAAAATTATTATTTGCTGTCTTTCGCTCTGAAACGGTGTCTCTACTTTCGAGATACCACATATTGTAACAATAAAATTAGTTTCATATTTCGTTAAAACATCCAGAACATAAATAACTAACCTTAACTGTCCTAAACTAACTTTTAGGTTAGAAATAAAATGACAGTTGGAAGAGCTCTCGCTTTTGAGCGGGAGCGAATATATCTGATCTTCTTGCTCGCTCTGATAATAAAAGATCACGATGCAGAGTGAAGTGAGCGAAGAGAGCTTAATAAAAGACCAACTGAGCGCAAGAAGTGCACGCCGAGCAGAATATTCAGACTAAGCAATAGAATACTTGTAAAATGAATTTGACATAGGTAATGTTAGGTTAGGTTTCACAAGCATTAGGAATGGAACCTACCTACTGTGAAATCGTCAAATATGTGAATGATGAGTTTAAAAAAGGTAAGAAGAGAACTGTCCAGCTACTTTTGAACACTCGTTCATAGTTGGTGAAGTAAGGCTATTACCTCAAAATTTCGTATAGGACTTGAGATTGATACTAGAAATATGAATGCATAATCTAAACACATAAACAAATAAAAAACAAACTTTAACACCTTTATTTCTTAAAGGAATCAGCTTCGGACATATATTTATGGGACATTTTTTCATATTTCATGGCCCTATCCCATGGCACTATGCATGGTACTTTAACTTTATTCTTATAATAATTATTATTAATAATTATTATAATATAATACATGTAACTACTGAAGTTTTCCAAATCCTTACATTTATTTTCCTCCAATATTGGGAAGATATCGAATTATGCGGGTTCCTGAAGTACCGTTTTCGGAAAATAACCAAACCTCTCTTTATCTGCGAAAGTTTGTTAATTTAAATACGGGAGAGTATTGTTTAAACAATAAATCCGTACAAGAGCTGAAGGAATCGCGTTTATCTAGAAAAAACACTCGTACTTTTACTCCGCGATATGCTTTTGAATCCTGAGTTGTTTGAGAATAATTACGATAAACTGACATACATGTAGCGTTAGGTCAATGCACTTTATCATTATCCACAATTGATATGTTCACACATCACAAAATAAACTTAGGGAACTGGCCTCTTGTAATGTTCAACAACAAACAACTTGATGATTTCTTTTTTAACAAAAGTGGATTCGCAGACAATAATAGATTGGAAATGGGCAATCACAGCGATGTTGTACCTATATAAATTGTTATTTAGTGCAGACGGCGTTGACTGATGTGTAGTTTTCGATTGTTTACATGAGAACTGCTTCCCTAAATTTTCTGTTTAAGTTTTTCTTTGTTTGATATTATGGAAGTTTAACCCTATAAAATGGTTTTTACTGAAGCATGATGGACAAGTTTTGACTTATCAATATCTCCCTGTTGAGCTAGTTTTTTATGTTCTCTGATTTGAACATTTAAAGGAAGTTTAGTATCTCCAATATTGGCCACACGATTTTTTTTCCTATTGTAAATTGGGCTTCATTAATATTATGTCCATGTATATCTATGGTTATTTCACGCAGTCGTTGACAACAAAACTCAAAATAAATCCACAGATTTGACTAGTCTATGGCAACTAAAAAAAGCCAAATAAACTCTGTAGAGTCGTTCACATTTCGCTTGCTGCCAATGTACTTCATAAATGGTCTTTTTGGTTATTTGTATTTTCATCATCAAGTTCAGCCCTGAATCAAAGACTGATAATGAAAATCAACTTACAGTCCGTTCACGAAAGGTTGAGCCGTCGGTTGGCCATGGAAATTTGGCATATTTCACTATGTACATTAAAATTTTTCGGTTATGTTGTTTATTTTCTTGTCAGATTGATATGCAATGTTGTCAATATTGCATAGAGTTCTCTGATAACTCGCAAGCTCGTCGGACGAGGCCGGGTACATTCGGCAACGTTGACTTCATTTTACGTTATGACAGCGAATACTACCAACTTCAGATAAATGAACAAACGCCTACTATGCGCTCCAACTTTCGGATTATACCAAGAATTTCATTTTTCAAGTACTTTCTGAGTCATGTAAATCCTATATTGGAGAAACTATTCGTCCTTTAATCGTTCAAATCAAAGAACTGGCACCACAGAGAGATACCTACTTATGATTCCAAACTCATCCATTATGCTTTCAATTTGGATCTAAGAATTCTATGGGGTGAAGCTTCCATAATATCAAATGGACAAAATTGAAAGTAGAAAATTGAAGCAAGCAGTTTTAATGTCAATAATCGAAAACCACGTCAGTAAACTCACTGTTGGTCTCGAAATAATCTGTTGTCCAATAAAAAGATCCAGCCAAAAAGTTCGTTGGAGGAGCAATGATGCTTTTACCTCAAAATTTTGTATAGGAATTGAGATTCGTGCTTAGTATATGAATGCAAAATCTCAGCACGATCGGAATTATATCACGGAAATTATTCGAAAAAATTGAATATGTTAAAAATCAATATTTGAAAATATTCAATTCTATAGTTCAGATGATGCGATCCTCTTGAAATTTTTAATAAACATTCAGTATATCAATCTTCATTCAGAAAATAACTTTCACTTGAATCGGATATCTTGTTATAGAAAAATGAAGATTCTTCTTTTAAATATTCCAATTGATTTATCTATGGTTCCGTTAATACTATGGCCACGAAATTTTGTATGAGGTTTATTATGAGCATCTTGCATAAAGCCGCAACATTTCATTTCGATTGGTTTTGTTTTGTTTGAGATATTGAGGAACAAAAATTTGAATGGCCAAATTCAATGGAAAACCCTGTACGATTTGGCTGATTAACGAACTTAACCGATGCATTTGGGGGGGTTAAGTTCGTTAATCAGCCAAATCGTACAGGGTGTTCCATTAAATTTGGCCATTAAAATTTTTTGTTCCTCAATATCTCACGCCAAATCGTACAGGGTGGCTATAAAATATGGCCATTCAAAATTTTTGTTCCTCAATATCTCAGACAAAACGAAACTCAGTAAAATGAAATATTGCGGCCATATGCAAGATGCTTCTAATAAACTTCAAGCAAAATTTGGTACCCATCGTGTGAACAGAACCATGGAAAATTGAATTGGAATATTAAAACGAAGAAATTTCATATTTCCATAAAAAATATCCGATTCGGATGAAATTCATTTTATAAATAAAGATTGACAGATAAATAAAGATTGACAGATTAATTTTTGTAAATGAAGACTGTGATAGTGAATCTTCATGCAACATTTTGCGGTTATAGTGTCAACAGAACCATAGAAAATTCTATTGGAATATTGGAAAAACCTTTATATTTCCATAACAGAACAACCGATTCAAGTGAAATTTAGTTTGTGAATCAAAACTGATATACTAAATGTTCATGCAAAATTTTGAGAGGATCGCATCATCAGAACCATAGAATTCACTTTTTGTTATTATTTATTTTTCACATATTTCATTTTTTGAATAATTTCTAGAATATAACTACGATTGTGCTTAGATTCTGCATTGATATATTTGGTATCAATCTCAACTCCCATATAAATTTTCGAGGTAATAAAGGTAAAAAACGAACGCTCAAAAGCTCCTGCTCAGGGCTTTCCTTAAATTTTTAATTATCAGAATGGAATGAAGTGAGAGGATAGGGTTCCTCCTCCCCCAAGAAATGCCCAAAGCTATTATGGATCCACCTCGCCTTCATGGTGACCCATTTCCTCCACGCATCGGGTACGTCGACCTTCCGTGACCCTGCCAGGAAGTAACCTGGAGGATGGGAAAATCAATGGCAGCCGTAACGCCTAAAATCCTCGTACGCCCTCTGAATTTTTACGGCCTTTCCCACAGGAACAGTCCTGTGGGAACAGGAGATGGACCGGAGTTCATCCTTATGGCAGATTCTTCAACTACCGAATTGAATTCATCCGGTGAGAATTTCGGCTTGAACAATATATATGGTCATGGTGTCCCCCAGGTGTTGCGTACAGGCTTCTGGCTTCGAGAAGGTCAAGGTCTTCATGGATTTGTTTCTAATGAATAGAATATTTGATCGGAATATAAAAAGTACGGTGTCGCTAAGGGGCTTTACACGTGAGGAGCGAGAAGAGTTCATCACATGTTTGGCGTACGAAAAAAAGTTATATGCTTGATCTTAGCTTGGTTCTTGTTTGTGACTGGGAAGTTTGATAGTAATGAAATAATCACTCATACATATATACAGTGTGTTTGGTCATGACTTAGCGATAATTTAAGGTTGATCATTTCCCATTCATTATATTCTTATGGATTCAAGAGCTACCTAATACTATACATAAAACAAAAACAAAAATCCCTAACTGAGTACAGTGCAAAAACGGGGTACCATAGCTCAGGGAAAATCCCAGTAAAAAACCTCTGTCTCGCCGTTCTAACAAAAATGAAACCTAAAAACTATTCGAATATTGAAGGATTTCTTCTTTATTTTGTCCAACTGATAACCCTTTCCAGGATGTCTTCGGAATTATGAATCTGAAACGAAAAAATCGAAGCAGGAAAATGGAACATAAAAATATTGTAATGATTGAATGTAATTCAATTTTCATAAAAAAAAATCTCAGGAAGAGAAATTTGATGACTGATGTCAACACTGACGGAACAATCATTATTTGAAAATGGATAGAACTAATAGCAAAACTCCAGATAAAGACCCCTTTCAGTGTACGACTCTAATGAGTTAATTTTCTATAACGATCTTTTCGCTTGAATTCGATGATTCACACCCGAAATAAATTTTATTAATGTTCTTAACAGTGGCATTGCTTAATTTATATCAACAATATCGTGGGAAAGAACAAAACTATCAAAATATATCAAAGATTAGTGAATGTACGGAAACCAGATCTAGAGAGCTTGCTCGCTGAAGAATTTTGTAACCTATTAAACTATTCATTAGAGATCGTACATTAATCGATTATAGCTAGAATTCACGATACAAATAAAGGAATTTTCCAGTTTTTCAAGGTCAATGTTTATAAATAGTGATCTATTGGTTCACATTGCCACTCTTTATAAGTAGAGATCTATTGAAAAAAGCAATAAGAAGTAATTGGAAAATATTCATTTGAATATTTTGAGTTTGATATTGTTGAATGAACATTTTGAACTCACTGAGACCTCCACTCAAAAGTTCGTATGATTTCCTGGTGAGTAGAAAGGAGCACAGGAATCAGAAATTTTAAGTCTATTACAAGATCTTACAATGTGAACTTTCACAAAACCGCTTCAAACCGTAGAATGACTTTAATGAACAACTTTTTCCTGGGGTCGAACTCACTACTCTTAAAAATTCACTGATTGACTGCACATGTAGAAACGTCAAATGATTGTAATGTCGCCAGTTAGTAAAATGGATTTCACTCAGTTATTAATGCCTAAACACCCTGTATATTAACAAATACCGTCATACTGGTACGACAATGAAAATTATGTATTTTATTCATATCGTTTTTGATCATTTCATCAACTTTCAATACCAATATATCCGATATACATGACAATACGTAATCAATTAACAGTTTCGGAATTGAGGGTGACACATGAACTGATTTTCCGAAATTGGTTTCTTATGAGAACCTTGACGGGTAGAATGCGGGATCATTCTTATTAAATTAGAGATATTTTCGAAAGAACGAGATTCGTTGAAAGCTTCTTTTCAACACAAGGCAGTAGGGTGTTTGGGGTGGTAGATGGTCCACATTGCTTGAGGAGAGCTGGTAACGCGAGGTTGAGTTTTTTTGTCGTGAAAGTTTGGGTTAGCAACATGAAACTTCTTGGTGAAATAATGACGGAATCTATCATGAGGTAAGATCTCAGATTATTTTCCAAAAATATGATTTTGTTACAAGGGAGAATTTGTTGTTGACGAAATTTTGATATATTACTGTTAAGTACTTATTCAATGTTGAGATCAACATATATTTTATGTTACAAAAAGGAATATCACCATTATCATATCAACTTTTTTGCTTATGAATATTAATCACTATAATAGCACTGGGAATGTTGAAATTTACACGCAAAATGTTCAATGAGATTATTGATAAATAAAAACAGTTTTGAAATAATGACTGAGTCATTTTGGGAATATTATCGGTGGAAAGAAATTGTTTTTCGAAATACTGATGTTTGAAATTTGAGCTTGTTTTAAATTCCAAATTCCGAAGCAGCTTTTTAGCTTCTTTATTATACAGTGTGTTTGGTCATGACTCAGCGAAAATTTAAAGGCATCAAATATACCTAATATTACCGACAAAAACACCCAAATCTAGAGGTTAACCCCCTTAGTTTTGGAGTAGCCCCCATTTTAAATTCACTTTTTTATTTTCGTTGACCTTCCAAATAATATCGATTCCTTTACACATAAAGTTCCTACAGATGTGAAAAAAATGTTTTTTGAAAGATGATACTGCCACCTTTCATTGAAGTATAATAATATAAACATTCAACTTGAAAAAGCCATAAAAAATTCTTGAAAAAAGTTTTAGTAAAAATATGTACTGATTTTCTTAGTAAATCCGCCATAGTACAAGAATGAGCACATTGAAGTACATATATTTTTTTTTCAATGATTTAACACGCAAGAATATGAGCTAAGAAACAACACACATCGTTTCTGTAAGTTACATAATTTGAGAGTTATTGTTGTTCGAACATGATCACTATGTTAGCAAAAGACACAAGACAGGTCGTCATGAAGGCCACTGCCAGTCTACAGAGCAGAGGCGGCCATTTTGAGCAATTTTTATGATTAATTTGTTTGTTTGTTCATTAAAAATTATCGAAAGTACAGTACTGAGGTTTTTTATTTTATCAATTTTCATGAGGGTCATGTTCGAACGGCAATTACTTTCTAAATATGTAACTTACAGAAATCATGTTGTTATCGTTTTGTAGCCAATACCCTTGCGTGTTAGCTCATTGAGAAAAAATTATAAGTACTTCAATGTGCTAGTTCTTGTACTATTGCGAATTTACTAAGAAAATCAGTAAATTTTTTTAAAGAATTTTTTTATAACATTTTGGAGTTATATGTTTTCATATTGTTCCACTTTAATGAAAGGCGGTAGTATCATCTTTCAAAAAACATTTTTTTAACATCTGCACTACCTTATGTCCAAAGATATCGATATTATTAGGAAGGGTTAACTACAATAAAAAAGTAAATTTAAAAAGGGAGCTTCTCCAAAACTGAAGGGGTGAACTCCCCAATATGGGTGTTTTTGTCGATAAAATTAGGTATATTTGATGCCCTTAAATTATCGCTAAGTCATGACCAAACACACTGTATATTTCTAGGGTAAATAGAAATAACTTCAAACTAACATGAAATGTATCGCTACACCTAATCGTATTAGGGAAGTTGAATTTATTTCGAAATATTGAAAACAATGTGTTGTGTAGAATAATTGAAATTTTGGACATTCAATCAGAATTTTATATCTTTCCATGGAGTAAGTAGAACAAAACATTTGGAAATAGATATCCGTAATTTTATAATTTATCAAAAACATTTAATGAATACCTATAAATCTCGGTCTGGTTCGTTAATTACTCAGAACACAGATCGAGTTAGAATGTTTTTTTTAATCTGCTCAATAACATCGGTTTGTGCAAAATTTGGTTGGTATCCTTAAAATAAAAATTTTCAAATAAAATATATTCTCTGAAAATTCAATATTCAAGAAATACCAATTTAAAGATATTTTATCAAAGCTCTATGAAGCATCTGACAGCAGTGAATTATAATCTGATTATTCCCTTGTGAATAATGGGTATTATTAGGGCTGAGCACAGAGACGTACAATGAACGGATTTTACAATAGTCGTAGATAAAATAACATTTGGTTATTTGATCTGGAATCGGCTGTTGAGAATAATGGTTCTATAATGTCAAAATATTGCAGCTTTCGATTCGGCTTGAATCCTTGAATATTATTCAGATCGTTCAAGGCGTTCAAGCTGAATAGCTCCGACTCTTGTACATATTTTTGAGCTAATAAAATTCAGTATCAAATATACCGTACAGGGTACAGTGAATTAAAAATTCGCCTTTGCTCTAATTGAATATTGTTTCGTAACTATGTTAATGGGATACAGAACTCTTGTTGTTTCTAACACAACGTATCAAATTAAAATCCCTATAATGGCTTTTCTAATGGGATTAATAACCTGACCACAATTCGAGGAAGAGTATTTTAGTAACATGAACTCTTCGAACTATAAATTTCGATACTTCCTAGAATATTTCATCAGAAGAACCTCGATAGTTGCTGAAACCGCTTCAAACCTTTATAATCGATTTTCTTACGATAATTCTTGAATGCTATCTATAGGCAGCCGTAAACACTTCAACTATCGCATTGAATGTCTAGAACATTTTAAAGTCATTTTATGTCGGTTTTTACCATAATCATTGAAAATTCATGATAAAAACAATTTTTTGGTATACAAAGAATTTGGGAAAGCCGTATTTCTATGGAATATTTGAAAAAGTAAAGGATTTTTCAATTAGGACAGGTCAATACTGAACTTATATATAAAAAAAGCTATATTATATGAGGTTTCAACAACATTATTTCCTTTATTGTTCAACTAAACTAGAACGTTGATCATTTCTAACTTGGTTGAGAACACCCACCTGACCAAAGAGCATATTGAAGGTAATTTGTTTTGATTTTTAATTTTGTAAAAACGGCGAAGTTTTTCACTGAAGTTTTTGCCTGAGCTCTGGTATTATATGCTGAATAGTATGGCACCTAGCTAACCTCAGCTAGGGATTTTTTGTTTTATGTATCGTATCATGTTAGCTCTCGATTCAAAAGAATTATAAGAAATATATAAATCTTCCATTCCATAGTTAGTTGGTGGTAACTGGCTGTTAAGAGTACTCGTAGATTGAAAAATGCATGAAGATGACGAAGACATCGGTTGCAAGTTGCCAGTACATAAATGAATTTTATTCGAGATAGTTTTCTTCTGTTTTGCGGAGTCCTCCAAATAACTCTCAGCAAAAGCAGTTGACTTCCAGCCTCCAAGACGTTTTATGTTGGGTATCCCTTCGCCTGAATTTGCTAGAAACGTTGCCGAGGATCGTCTAAAACTGTGACCTGTGTAATGTTCTGGGTTATGTAGACCTTAATAGGTAGCGATCTCTTACTTTTCCGCACTAGTGCGGGAAAGTGACACTTTCTTAATTAAAATGAGTGCGGGAAAGTGAGTAAAACGCACGGTCGTAGAAAAACCTATAATTCGGACTTATTACGTGAATAACCAATCCTTGAAATTCCTCTGTTACTAGGAAAAAGCTGCTCTGAAGTCAGTAGGGTTTATCAAATCCTGTCTGGCTTTTCAAGTGACGATCTTCCAGAACCACAGAAGTTCAAGGAATTATCTATAGTTCCATATTTCATTTATATCCTTAATACTGTGTAATCATTGCTTGAAAATCCTAACTTGCTTGAGAACACTTTCCTGGCCAAAAAACATATTGAAGGTATTGTGTTTTAATTTTTTATTTTATAAAAATGGCGGAGTTTTTTCAACTGATGTTTTTGCCTGAGCTCTGGTATCACATGTCGAATAGTATGTACCCCGCTTTGCACTAGTAAATATAGTTAGAAAATAGTTTAAAAAGGGGTTGCAGTTCACTGCGATCTCAAGGTCTATTGTGCCCCCTTACAGAACTGTTCTGACCCCACCATTTGCAGCTCTCCTTCCAGTTCCAGAGATCTGATGAAATCCAATATCTGTGAAGGCTTCAACTAGGATAGTTCATCACTCTCACAAGTTTCTCGCCCAAGTCATTCTCTCCTCAGGCTCGCAATGCCAAAGCATTCCGTGACTAGGTGGATGGGGGTTGCTTGGTCCTTTCCACAGAACCTACCGTCGTCAGTGTCCGACAATCTCATCCTCAACAGGTGCTTCCTGAAGCGACAGTGTAAGAAAGCCAGTGATGAGGTGCAATTGCTTCTTACCAAGATCCAGATATCTTTTGGATCTTGTTGTTTCAAAGTTCCGAAGAAACTTAGTGGAATGATCCATCCTTGGGAGATTCCTCCAGAGTTTTTCCTTCTCGGCTTTCTCCTCCTCCAGAAACTTCTTCTTATAGGTACATTTACATATACCACAGAAGGGTTCTGGGCCAATGAGTAACATTCGTGCGCCTTCTTTGGAAAGTGTATTGGCCTATTCCCTTCCTTCGATTCCCGAATAGCTGGGAACCCAGATTAAAAGACCTAAATTTTCTTCCTTTCTCATTGAGTTTGTTCCGACACTCCCAGGTCATCTTTTAGTCGATGGCATAGGAGCTCAGTGCTTCAATAGCAGCTTGACTATCTCAGTGTATGGCTATATACTAACTTCAGCTAGGAATTTTTTTGTTATATATTGTGTTATGTAAGCTCTTGATTCAAAAGAATAATTATAAATAAATAAATATTTCATAACAGTATTTCGTTCTAAATGTCGATTGATGATAGAGAACTCGTGACAAACTAAGGTCAAAATGACATACATACTTCCTATTCTCGTCCCAAACTAGAATCAAGTAAGATTGTTAGCTTTACGCACGTAATGCGTTCCGTATTACGTAATTCAGGCCTATCTCGCCGGAAAGAGCTCTATCGTCTATCCTCTATCAATTGAGCCACTCTGAAGTTCGAAACATTCCCAACTTGTGGATACACAACATATTCGAAGTTATGCATGCCCGCCTTACATCTCCTATGCGGGGTAAAGAGACTTGATTAGACTAGACCAGACCACGGCTACAAACTTGAGGTACCCATTAACTTTGTGGGTTCGACGACCTCTTAAATGGGTTTCGTAGGTGCACGCATCACACACTTAAACCATGACATTCCCAATAGACGTACTGAGATAAATAGAATTTCACAGGGGGGTATTAGGTTGATATTTCAGGTTTTTTGTGGTCGGTTGAATGCAGAACTATACTAAGTCCGAAATTCATACTTTTCAGGAGTCACGTTTTTTTGAATAGGTCGAAAACTGATTGAAAATATGTATATGAAAATCCTTTCATTTTGAACTTCAACTTGAAGACCCTGATTGTTTGTGATGGTCAAAATTTGCCCAAAAAAAATTCCTAAAAATTGGGACATAATATAGGCTTGTTTGGTAGTTCTGCATATCAGAACTATTTTATGTCCACTTTCAACTATAAACTATTGCCCTTATGATATAGGTCAGAACTATGCCATGTCTACTTTCAACTAAACTATGTTCTTATGGTATGGGTCAGAACTATGCTATTCCACTTAATCGCTAGATTGAACTATCACGTGAGTTTATATTAAATTGAAAAAGTGATGTAAGAATATAAGATGGACTTGCAATACTTCTGCATCAGATGAAGTGAGTGTAGTATCAAGCATCTTTTCAGGCCATAAACCGATTTTTAAAAGATGGACTTGGGATAGTTCTACATTCTACTGACGAATTGTAGGAATGAAGGATATAATGGGTGTTTGGCTCAGGTAAATAAAGAACATGGATAGGCCTCGTCAGATGTGAACAGAGGCAAAAATAAAGAAAAAAGATCTCAGTGTTTCCAGAGTTGATTACGGTAGCGTGGGTTGATTATGAGTAGGAGGTATTAATTTAGTGTTTCTCTAATTTTGTGAACCTATAATTGAATAATGTACTGTCGCTAATGATCATAAGGTGGATGCGACTTATTTATCGAATCGAAACAATTTCTATTGATTCCAGTTCAAAAGAAGTTATTTCATTTTGTTTCTTTACCCTTAAAAAAGCTTGACTCTGGCTTTTGTTTATATTTAAATGTCAAATTTCGAAGTAAAAACGAACTATTGCTTTGTCTATCGTATCCTCGAATTTATTGCATTGCATTTGGGCTTAGGGCCTATCTATGCCTTTTGTTGATTTGAGGTGTTTCAAGCTCAATATTTTAATGCTCAATAGCATTATAGTTGCAAATCAGGGAAAATTGATATTGAAACTCGTTTCAACAATATTATCTGATTCCTGTTGACATTATTGTTAACATCGTAGTCAGAGGCTTTCCAACGCTTGGGAATTAAGCTTCACTCTTTGAATTTAAAACTAAACTCAAAAAATGTTCGTTTTTAGAATTTAGATCGGAAATTTGAATGCGCATTAATGAGTAGAATGAGATAATAGAAGGATATCGATTGAAATATATTCTGGGAGGATTCTGCATTTCTAAAAAACTTTATAGGTTTTCACTCCCAGTCTCTGAAACAGAAATAATTAAAAAAAATTCAATTAAGATGAAGTGCCCTTGCGAAAATCTTTGCACTCATTTGTCAGGTGCAAATTAGTCTCGAAAAAAATGTTGCCTAACAAAAAAAAACGGGAAATACATGAAAAGGACAATGAAAACGTTTCGGTGTCTATATCAGACACCTTCAGACAAACTTGTAAAATCTTAAGAATTGTGAGTTTTTTCATTTGCAGTCTAATTGATATTGAAAATAAATAGAAGGATAGTTTCGCCTGAGGGTTAAGTTTTGATTTTTTCACTAAATTATACCTAAAACAGATTAATTTATCTGATAGAACTTATGAAAGTATCTGTTGAAATATTCTTCAGCTTTTGATATCTATCATCAACTTCTGAAACATATTACTTTCAATTTATATATCTTACAGAAAAGAGAAAATGCGAATCTGCTGTTTTTTAGTCAATTATTGAGCGACAACTGAATGGACTGATGTGCTATATCGATTTTTGATTATTCAAACACCAATGTCCCCCCTTGTAGCGCCCCTGAATTTTTGTGACCTTGCGGGCGATGATGGTCCACAGACAATGATAAAGTATCGACGTAGAGTAGTAACTTCGGCTTCGATGTTCCGGTGCGTGTACTCTCTTCTATCGGCCTGTCACGATTAAAATTCAAGACGTAAAAGACACAAGCATAATTAAAAAGTTATAACTGTTCATACGGCTATTCCTGGTCCTGGCCATTTAATTATGCGAATAAATTCGGCGAAAAGTATTCGCATTTGGCAATGTTGCGTTGAAAATGGTTGTTGAGGAGGATTTTGGCGCCGAGCTGTGTTTGGGAATGGTAGAAATACGGTCTTTATCTTTCACTAGCTGACCCGGCAAACCTAGTTTTGCCACTCGATGTAACTTCAATTTTTGTCCAAAGGTCAAAATCATTATAACCTATAAATATTCTATGACTGCTTGATTGGTTGTAAGAAAAAGGCAGGCCTTTTATTTCTTTCTGAACATTTTTTTTAGAAATATTTTGTTGTATAAACCTTGCCGTGGCAATCATAAACATAGACTAACTAAACGGAGAATAGATGGGACACTACTAGAACAAGCTGCAACGACATCTATTTTAGTACAACATTACTAATTAGTGAAAAAAGCTCAATTGAAGAAGGAATCTGTATCGTTAAGCTGCCTCAAAAAGAATTCTGTAGTGCACCTTTTGAATAGGTAGGTACACCCATATACAAGGTGCAAAAAGTTTTTTGAAATTCAATTTACAAAAGGAAATCAGAAATGGATTCGTGCAAGTTATCGATGAGTGAGGAAATTTATTTTCATGAAAATAATACCTGCAACGAACTTTCATCTGATTTTCTTTTGGAATCGAGAAGTGAGGATCAATAATCAAATTCTGGATAGAATAAAAATTTATTAACTGAAATAGATATCACCAATTGAAAATACAGATTTATTTCTTAAAAATCTAATCAATAAACTAATAATTGCATTGAAAACATTCTCAAAAACTAACAATAATGAATTCAATAATACAAAATATGAGTATTTACCTACTAACTTATTCAATACATAGAAAACTTTTTTGAAAACTATCTTCATTCTTATAGGTAACAGAATATATATAATATATATTTTAAAATTACCTTTTTGCATCTCGATTTTCACATCCAATAACACAACACATCTTCACTCTTGCAGGCATATCGAAATTCATGATATTTCAAAAAGAACGTGTCAAACCACTCCTTGTGTCAGTTGACAATTCAAAGGTTTTTTGCATAGATTATAGAGTATAGAAAGATAGGAAACGCCCCTACATTCGTAGTACTAAAAAACGACTACATTTTTTAGTTCACATTTGACCCAGAGATGGCACTGAATATCAATTTTTATATAAATCTGTAATTTTGATTAGAATTATATAAAGAAAACTGTAATAAAAATTGATGCGAAATTCGTATTCCCTTCAGGATGTTTCGTTTTTATATTTTAAATCCATAATTTTCAATAAAATTCAGTATTTCATTTCTAATATTTATATTATGCATTTATAGAAGATATCACAGAAATATTAGGGTATTATTGTAAGATTTATACATGAATTGAATATGAATATACTTAGTGCGTCTGTGGAATTCCAGTTTCTGGCTTAGTTCAATTGCAGCTTCGTTGCCAACCATCACTGTTTGAATTGACGGAAAACTTTTCCTGAATAGTCACTTTAACCATTTCATTTTCCGTGCAGCTTCACTATCAGCCACTATTTCTGCCTCTATCGTAGAAATAGCAACATATTATGTTTGACGTTGATCAAGCCAAGATATAGCTTTACCTGCATACATCCATAAAACACCAGTTGATCATCCAGTTTCACTATCTCGTTCGTAATCTGCATTACTGAAGGGTACAAACTCATCTTTTTTCCACTTTTTTCGAGACGACACTAACGACAAAAGCCGTTCGAAGTGAAATAATATTTGTGCAAACGAATTGATTGGCACTTTTTTTATATCAATGACATTTCCCATGTATATTGATTTCGAAACTTATAATCATAGAACCAGAATTTTAACTATTCTATAGTGACATTAGTTCACATTTGACCCAGAGATGGCGCTCATACACTGTAGTCGTGTCGTTTCCGATCTTTAAACTATATAATCTTTGGTTTTTTGATAATAACGATTTTTTTTCCATGAATGCAACGACATCTAACTATCAAATTGAGAATAATTGTTTCGTGTATTAGTATCCTCCTCCGACAGATGGCGCGACATATACGAGTGGCTCATCTATTATTTTAGTTTGTCTATGATCATAAACACAACAAAAAAAGAATTATCCAATTTGGTGCAGTCGTTTGAAAGATATGGCGTTTTGACGGTAACCATAGATCTTGTTTTATTAATATATATACATAGATTATGTTGTTGTGTGGTTTTATGGGATTAATCTCTAATTTACATTTTCTTTGGATTCGATTGTTCAAAAAAAAACAACTGATAATCGGGTCTTTATCGAAAGTTTATGTCTTTTAAATTGGTCTGATTAATTCTCTTGATGTCTCCAGAAGTGATTTTGTGAAACATATTCAGTGAAACGTCAAAATTCACATGTTTTGAAGCATTTTGCTATATTATAGATAAATACTAGGAAGATGTAATATAATTGAAAAGTTATAACTGTTCATACGGCTATTCCTGGTCCTGGACATTTGATTATGCTAATAATTTCGGCGAAAAATATTCGCATTTTGGCAATGTTGAGTTCAAACTGGTTGATGAGAAGGTTTTTGGCGCCGAGCTCAATTTGAGAATGGTAGAAATGCGGTGTTTTTCTTTTATCTTTCATTATGTTGTTCAGTGATTTTATGGTAATCGATATTTTAGTGATCTATAAAATTAGGTTTTGATTGCTTTAATTTGCATTTTCCTTGGTTTCGAATGTTATCTTATAATCGGGAGTTTATCGATAGTTTATGTCTTTCAAATAGGTCCGATTGATTCTCTGGGGGGTCTTCAGAGGTTATCTAATTAAACATATTTAGCAAATAGTCGAAATTATGTTTGGAAGCATTTTGTTAAGTTATTGATAAATATTAGGAAGATAATAGGGTCAAGATGAGACCCTGGAAGACACCAGACGATCTCATGAATTATTGTCCACATTTTCGACATTTATTATTTAGTATGGAAGAGGGTTTCAAATATCTTGACATCAAGCCAGTTTCTTTCTTCTTATTTCAATTGAACTGAAGTTTATAGAATATCTTTTCAATTTGACATTCAGATTCATTTTTTTGTGTGTTTTTAAAGAAAACTAACTCTATCATTGAACAATACTAAGGATTGTATGGAATTTCGTGTAGATCATTGTAATACCTACAAAAGTTGATGATGAGAAAAAAATTCAATAAAGCAAATAATATTCATCAATCAATCCATTAATCACAAGTGATAAAATGAGGTATAATTGGCTGCTGTCAGATGCTTTATAGATTTAGCTTTGATATAATATTCTTTAAATTGGTATTTCTTCAGTATTCTAAAGTACTGCAACTAACAACTATGGTATACCTTGTCTATCGAGGGCGAAATCTACTTTTATTATATCAATTAAAGCATTTTTTATTACTAAATATACAATAAACAGTTCTCCAAAAATTTCTCATGTGTCAACTTGTGACTTTTTTCACACTTGTCATAGAAGGGTCTTATCGCGGTCGCTAAATGTTGAAATCCTCAAGAAATCTATTCAGTAGTCGTGAATAAAGTGCATAAAGACTTGCGTATAATGGCTATTATTCGCTCGGTGATTTGGGCCACTCGCCTACGGCTCGTTGCCTAAACTTAACCTCGCGAATAATAGCAATCATTATACGCTCGTTGCATAATAAACTATTCACCAAACTTGAAGTTATTGGAGATGAAACAAAAATCAGGCAATTATCCAGAAATTGAAACGTTTTATCTATTTCGAATGATCATATAAAATATGCTACATACTTTTCTTTATGACAAAGTTATAATTTCATTTCAGTCTAATGCAGAACAAGTTCACATAATTTCTAGGTAAGGAATTGTTCGAAAGAAATATGAATTTTCATTCGATTCAAGTTTTTCTTGATAAATCAGTTGAAGGTTCAGATTCCTTTGGAAGTCAACCACATCAGTCTTACAGTCACCTTCAAGAACTGCTGGAATCATTAGTATTCAAAGCATTCACAGTTCTTGGTGAGAATGGCACAAAGGTGTGAAATGAAGACTTTCGGTAGATTTAAGGAAATATGGAATCATTATTCAGGACTATATCATGATATTTCTCTAGATTTATTAGAGCTATATTCCTTGCTGTTAACATGAATTTCGGTGATTTTTAAGTAAATTTAATTGACGTTTCCTAAAAAATATGTATATGGAGATCGTATAAAGTATCGAATGTTCACGGTTGCTGAATTTCTTCTAAAAAATGGGAAAATTCATTTCATTTGAATAATATGTACATCTATGTATTTAAATCATCATAAATATTACGAAATACGGATCTCCGGTTAATTTTTTCAAATTTTTTATTCGGGATAGTAATTTGGAACACAACCTTAATGAATGTTTGACTGCTTCTTAATTTCTTTATTTCGAAGGCTTATTCAGAGTGATAATTTTGGCGAAATAGAGATTAGATAACGTGTAGAAAAACTTTGTTTACCAAGTTGGGTGGATTAGAAATCATTGACATATATACCAAATATCAGTTTTTGTGCTGGACAACGATGAGAAATTATTGAGTGATCTGGAACTCACACTGAAGTTCTTGCCTACTTCATTAGGCGTTTTCGGATACTTACTCGGGTTAACTCCTTCGCGTTCGTTTACCTCACTCGAACATCCAACCCGTGTTCGGAAAGTACGGTGCTATCAACTCGATCACTGACTCAGGTTGATCTATCGTAACCCTACACGAGAGCAGGGTCGTAGAGTCACCGCACGCGCATTGCAGTTAAATTTTGTATTTGAAAAAGGCGGAAATAAGTCTTCTAAAGTAATTTTATGTGTTCTATTACTGAAAATTATGGAAAAAAAATGATTTGAAACAACTTCTTCATAACTTTGTATGCAGATCTTTCTGCGTTAAAGCTAAAGTTTTCTTTACTTTAATATAGGTACTCAAAGATAACACTGAACATGCGAGGGAACAGCAGAAATTATGAGAAATATTGTACAGAAGCCAATTAATCCAGGCAAAGCTAGAGACAATCAGTACTGAACTGTACTGTACTGAAAAAATGAATTCATAAAATATTTAGTTATGTTATTGATACGACTGTCACTTCAAATCGTAAACCTGATGTGTTGTGAACTTTAAACTCGGGTCCGTGATCCGAGTGGATCCGTCACGTGACCCTATGGATCGAGTTAGTATCCCCTGAGTAAGTTTCCGAAAACGCCTAATGAGTTTTCTTCGACAATTCCATATAGGTTTGAATCCATGACATAAAAGTTCAGTTGTATATAAGCGATATCATGATGCGGTGTCTTATTAATTCTGTACCTAAAGTTTGGAAACTACTTCCGATATTTGGAAACGAAATAATCCCGTTTTTATCGAGAAATCAACTTCTTATTCGAATCCTGAGATTTCACGACGAAGAATGAATTCAAATGAACATGAAAAACGACTGGTGTCAAATTCCATAAGGATTTCAATAATAGAATGTTCAAGTATATTCGAACCAATAGGACTGTCCCTAGAAGAGAACCTGCTCCTTCGATTCCTAGAAAGAGTTATGGACTCAATTCATGTAACTATTTTTGTAAAATTCGAGATTTTTTCAGTTTCAGCTTTCAGACAGGAAAGATACACTGCCGACTAATTTCCTAAAAACGTCGTCGCTCAAGGTTTTTTATGAGGTGTTGATTTATAGCTCGTAATATATAAATGTTATGTCCACACAACACAAAGATTTGCTGTTACACTATTATAAATCTTTCAATGGAATATTGCGTGTTCCAATGTCGAACATCGCAGTTATGGCTTGTGTATCTGAATATTTGAAAACTCGCGTATTTTTAATTTTCTATTCCTGTTCCTAAATTTTGGATGCGTTACGCAACACTAAAGCCTCTAGAAAAGAGAGCCAGTTAGTTCGAAGACAGCTGACAACACCAGACATAACGAACATTTTATCATAACCCTACACAAGAGCAGGGTCGTATAGTCACTACTGCAGTTCAATTTTGTATTTGAAAAAAGTGGGAATAAGTCTTCTACTCTTTTCTTAGTAATTTCATATATTCTTTTCCTAATAATTATGGAAAGAGAAAAAATATAGCTTAATTTAAAATGTGTGGTTCTATGAGCCAAGAAAATAATGTGAAACAATTTTTCATAACTTTGTATACAGATCTTTCTGCTCCTAAAGTACAGCTTTCAATACTTCCTCAACAGAATTACTCAAAAACAGCATTAATCATGGAAGGGCATACCAGAAATTATAAGAAATATTTTACAAAAGCCAATAAATGCAAGCAAAGCTACAGAAAATGCGAAAATAAACTGGGACTGAAAACATAAATCCATAAAATATTTGGTAATGTTATCGATATGACTGTCACTTCAAATCCTAAACCTGATGTGTTCGTAAACTTAGAACCCAGGTCCATGATCCAAGTAGATCCGTCACGTGACTAAATGGATCGAGTTAATTACCTTGAGTAAGTTTGCGAAAACGCCTATAGTGTGAACCGTCTAAACCTACGCCCACGGACCAAACAACCAAATCAGGACCAAAATTAGAAGCAATCAATCACCCCCGAGATCACCCCTTGGTCCAATTCCAGTTGAACCTCCCATTCATTAATTGCCCAGACCCAGTTGCCAACAACAAAATTCAGTTGCTCCAATACCGAACTCCAATTGGAACAGACCCAGTAAACGATGACTAATGAGGAAACAGCGATGGGTGTTTACCAACAAAACTGCAACAAAACACCCAATCAGTCTTTGCGACCGTCGAGTTCTCACAATAGTCCATTGCCATAACACATAACACGTCGGACGTAAAGCTTTGTTCGCACTACGCTAGTAGTTCAGTCGACTAGCTAAAATTTTAGTTAATAAACGTGTGTGAACACCAAGAATTTAGTCGAGTAGATTGGTGTGTAGTTTAGTCGAGTTCATTTGGTTCTATTTTATCGGGTGAGTAGAGTACCCTACCACGCGATACTCTTCACTCGCTCACGGACTAGCCTGCAGGTGCCGTATTCTCGATAAGTGATCTTTCAAAGCGTATAAAGGATGTCCCAAAATTAACGCAAGATTTGAATTTGCCGCCATTTGTGCAGTGAAGTGTTGGCAACCCTGAAAAAAAAGCAATTTGACAGCTAACAGTATAGGGTTATTAAAAATGGAGCGTTACACGATAGAACAACGTGTCTTCATTAGAATATTTCAAAAATAGTGAAAGCTTGGCGGCTGCAGTTCGAAAATTTCATACAAAATATGGTCGGAATAGTGTTTTAACTTCGTCAACTGTGAAGAGATTAATTGAAAAATTCATGGAGACTGGATCCGTTGGAGACGCCAAACACACTGGTCGTCCAAAAACAAGCCGTTCAAATGTGAATGTCGAAGCAGTGCGTGAGAGTGTTGCTGACAATCCAGGAACCTCAATTCGACGTCGTGGACAAGAATTGCAAATTTCAAGAACATGAAGACACAGATCTTTGGTGAGTATACGCTGTAGAGAGGTTCTTGAAATTTGCAATTCTTGTCCACGACGTCGAATTGAGGTTCCTGGATTGTCAGCAACACTCTCACGCACTGCTTCGACATTCACATTTGAGCAGCTTGTTTTTGGACGACCAGTGTGTTTGGCGTCTCCAACGGATCCAGTCTCCATGAATTTTTCAATTAATCTCTTCACAGCTGACGAAGTTAAAACACTATTCCGATCATATTTTGTATGAAATTTTCGAACTGCAGCCGCCAAGTTTTCACTATTTTTGAAATATTCTTTAATAATGAAGACACGTTGTTCTATCGTTTAACGCTCCATTTTTAATAACCCTATACTGTTAGCTGTCAAACTGCTTTTTTTCATGGTTGCCAACACTTCACTGCACAAATGGCGGCAAATTCAAATCTTGCGTTAATTTGGGACACCCTTTACAAACTTCATTGCGAGTAGATTGGTGTGTAGTTTAGTCGAGTCGATTCATTTGGTTCTATTTTATCGGGCGAGTAGAGTACCCTACCATGCGATACTCTTCACTCGCCCACGGACTAGCCTGCAGGTGTCGTATTCTCGATAAGTGATCTTTCAAAGCGTATACAAACTTCATTGCGAGTAGATTGGTGTGTAGTTTAGTCGAGTCCATCCATTTGGTTCTATTTTATCGGGCGAGTAGAGTACCCTACCACGCGAACGCGATACTCTTCACTCGCTCACGGACTAGCAGGTGCCGTATTCTCGACAAGTGATCTTTCAAAGGAAATACGAACTTCATTGCGCGTTGTGCATTTTTGCAGGTAAAAGAGAGACTCGAGCAATGAAATTCGTATACGCTTTGAAAGATCACTTGTCCAGAATACGTGGCCAGGTCCGAACCGATCAGTTTAGTTGAGTGCTTTAGTATTATTATTTGCCGCCAACATGTCCGATAGATAACCTTAAATCATTGGTAAAAGAGTTGTTCTATGCCGAAAATGTCATTCCGTTAGAGCGAATAAATTACCCTTAAATACGGAACAAAATAAATGAATGTTTGTGATCACAATTATACAAAAACAAGCAAATGAAGCAGTCCGCATATCAGGATAAAAATTTCATTATCCACCTCTTCTAAAATAGCCATTACAATTAGATTTACAAGTTTATTTATTTTATAACTTTGCAATTGGTCCATGTTACGAATGCTTTCGTTTCGCTTCGAAGAAATCGCGTAAATATTTGTGCGTTGCGAGTTGTCATTCGACAAAGCGCTTCTCACTTGTGAACTCTACTCGACCAAAGTGCGAACGATTGGATGGACAGTAGCTACTAAATTTCTCACTACTCGACTAAGCTACTAGCGTAGTGCGAACAAGACTTCACAGTGGAAAAGACGAATAAGCTAATTCGAGATGGTGTGTAGCACTCGTTTCCAACAAAGTAGAGAGCTGAGAGCGGACGATATATCATACTTTGAAATTTATCGTTCGCGAACTCAAGAAATTTGTTTATATAGAAATGTGGCGTGGGTGTTTCAGTTGGTACCAGCCCACCATAAATCCTGTCGGGTTGAGAAAGCTGCCCAGTGACCGTTACGGGCGAAAAATATGCCTGGTATCGCGTCGTGTTTGGTTTGGTCGATGAAGGCAAGTTTCCGTTTGTTCCAGTTTTGAATCTGGTGAAGATATGAAGATACAGATAAGTGGAGATCGATTAGCTTATAAGTATGAGAATTTTGTGGAATTGGAGTTGGTGGGCATGGTACCATTATTTGTGACGTGTTCGATGATTGATTATTGATTTAGTTAAGTCGTTATTCTCTGAGGAACATTGACTTATAACTGGCTTAATATTTTTAAGTTCTTCAGTTACTAGAAGGTAGCTCAAAGTAATTTGGTAACATGAAGAAGTCGAGAAGTGATAGTCTTGAGAAACTAGCTAAGTTCTTCAAAGGGTACTGTGCTCTTCCAGATGAATATTGGTTTCTTGCGTTTGTTGGAAATAGCTTCTATATTCTTTGACCAGATATGATCCATGGTGATAATGACCTCAAGTAGATTAAGAGGTTATTTGACCACTGAGTCCTTGATTACCATCTACTTCTGTCTTTTTCACTCACATTTGAACTACAACACACTAATTTGGGTAATGTTGTAATGAGACTGCTTAGTTTTCTGTGTTCAGGTCTAGGTTAAGGTCTTTGTTAGTGGATAAGGCTTATTAAAGTGTTGCGAAATTCTTCAGTGAAACTAATTTTGTTTAGATTTGTCTAGTTTATTCTTTTTTTTTAATACTGACTTAGACACCACTGTGTGTCTGAAAGGATTAATGAAAGTTATTATTATTATCCACTTGAGCCTATTAGCGTGGAAACGGTGTGATTCTCACACCCCCTAGCGATAGCAAGTATCAAAGGGAATGAGTCCTAAGGTGTTCGTTGTTCTTCTTCTCGTGGGTACTGGGTTTTTCGTCCTTCGTTGCTTGGTCGTGGATTTCTCGGTCGATGTCCTGGTTGTCGGTCTTGAAATGTTTCCCTCCATGGTTGTTCCTGGTGTCCATCGTGACCTACAAACTTCCTTACCGTTCTAGCAGTACCGAGAAGTACTGCTTTTTGCATTACTTTGTAGAGGTTTTCATCTAATTCTAGCACCTTGGACTTGAGGTCTTAGGAATATTCCTGTGGTTGATACGAGAATGGGATTGGTTCTGGTATTAGACATTCCCCACAGCCTTTTGATCTTATGTTCAAGCTCTCGATATTCGATATTTTTTCAGCGTATTTTTACGTAGGTTCGGGATGGCTGCGTCTATAAGTATTGCTCTCTTCTCTTTTTCTTCATCGAAATTATGTCTGGCCTGTTATTAGCAACAGTTAAATCTGTAAGTACTGTGCGTCCCCTGTATAGCCCGTAATGGTGGTTCTCAAGTATTACTTCAGGCTGATACTTATAATATGGAATTGTTTCGGATTGAAGCATCTTCAGTTTCTGGCGAGCTCCTGATGAATTATTTTACAAACTGCACCATGTCGACTCTTAAATTCCTTTCCAGCAAACATTTGGCAGCCTCCTGTGATGATTGTTATTGATGTTTGTCATCCGTAGCGGCATCTATCGTCGGTGAGGCTCCTATTATTATTATTATTATTATTATCAAGACCCGAAGGAGATGCATCTGGTCCAATGCCATGGTGAGACAAGTGGTGCGTGTGTCTTGGATTGTTCTTTCTCATATGGGGAATATCTGGCACTTTATTCTTGTTGATGTCAAAAATGACTGTAATTACTCAGGAAGAACATTCACACAAAAATGGGGAGTTCCTCCTTTTGTAATTTGACTCCACTTATATAGTTTTTTGATGCCGGATCGAATGAACTGGCCGCAAAGTTCAACTTTCAGTAGGGTTTCAGAATTCGCAGGAATTCAAGAGATCGGGTGGTTTTGACCTCCAACTCTAGTGTATCAAAGCTTTCTTGTGGTAAGTCAATTCTTGAGGTGGTATCCTGAAAAAGAGAAGAATATAAAATGAGATGCTCCCTTGGTGAATGCATAAGATCTATACTTATATAATTTATTCATGGGCTGAAAATTTGTTACACAAAATGGTTTCTTAGTAGATATTGTCTTTCAATGCTCTTCGTGAGTAGATGACTGCGTTTAGCAATAACATTTGAAGCTAATGCGAAATCTAATGGTATAATGGAATCACGAATGTCGGAGATATGAACTCCCTCGTCTTCTTTCTTCAATTATCTCGGACGATATAACTGAGCTCTTTCTCAACTCAAAAAAGATGAACGAGGTCCCACTGCACCAAAACTTGTAAATCCACTCGAGTTCAAACAATCCTTACAAATTATAAATACCTCCATCTGGTCACCTATTTGTATCCGCTGTTACAATGGAACCAAATGCCAGAATGGGCTAAAAAACATCACCCGCAATTTTTTACAGCCGTCCGAACACAGCCAGCTGCCTCAATCTCGACACAATCAATGGATTCAGATCTGATTCGTTCGTATTTCAATAAATTTAAATGTCCCACTTCTCGGGGGCTACCGTTACACCATCCGGCGAAATAGATTACCAGATCGCCAAACTGAACTCTTCTGTGGCCGTGTTAAAGACGAGGTCGAGGCACGTCCGGCTCGGTGCATCCTGCACCGACCACAGAGAAAGATCAACATCACAGAGAAAGACGACTATCGTCTATGCCGGCGTAGAAGAAACCTGCAAAACACGCAAGCCGTTATATTTGGCCGAACAGCAGCGTTCGTCGCGTTGCATTGCCTGCTTGATGTGTGCCAAGCAGGAGTAAGGATGGGGGGATTGGAGGGAGTGGGGGGGTATGGTCGTAGCTCTGGGTCAACGGCCGCTGAAAGTGAAAAGAGAGGAGGAGTTCTGCACAAGGATATTCGCGCTGCGTTGCCATATGATTCTAGATAACATAAATAGCGTGAAAAATTGCTATGCGTACCGAGTAGGACGTAAACGTTCTGATAGTTTGATAGCTGGGAGTTATCTGACTCATTATTTTATCTGTGGAATCCAGAAATGTTCGGATTTCATTGTGTTGAAATGTTATTGGGAATTTTATTATGCTTTTGTAGACTTCCATTTGAATCAAGTCATTCGACGAATGAAAATTATGGTAATGTTGTAGGAACACAGTTCCTACACAGTTCCTACTCCTCGTGACCATGTACATCTCATCAAAAACTACCTAGTATAGTTATATCAAAGGGTAGCATCGAGAGACTTGAACCAATGCTAGAGAAAGGAAGAAAAAGCAAAATGTTTATACTACTCAAAACTTAGAAGTAAATACCATCAAATGGTATACAGATACAGAGGTGCCTGCGTTGGAGCATATGGAACAAGAACTAAGTGTTTTTTCAGCCAGAGATGCTTGCAATCGAAAGATGTATAGATGGAAACCCGAAAAGAAACTTACTGGGATAGGACATAGTGATCCCTTCTGATAGTCAAGGTGGTTTTGAAGCACTGAAATCCTATGTCATCGACTCAAAGCAGATATGGGGTTAACGAAGAAAATGCAATGGAGTTGGCAAGAGTAATAAGGTCTCTTAAATCTGGGTTTCTGTACACTCAGGAATCATCAAGGCACACTAGCCTGAAAAGGTGCATAAACACCACTTACTGACCAGAACCCTTCTGTGTTATAGACGAATGCACTTATAAGGAAGAGTTTTTGGAGAAGGATGAAACTGAAAAAGAAGCACCCTGGGGAAATCTCCCGTGAATGGATTATTCCACTTATTTACAGAATATTAGCTATTTAAAGATGTCTAGATATAAATCAAGAAAGAAACTATCAGAAGTGCGATACAGCCATACACTCAGATAGTCAAGCTGCTATTAAAGCACTGAGCTCCTATGTCATCGACTAAAAAATGATCTGGGAGTGCCGGAACAAAAGCAAGGAGGTAGGCGAGAAGAATAGGGTCTTTTTAATCTGTGTTCCGGTCATCGGAAATTAAAGGAAACGAAGAGGCCAAAGTAAAAACTAATAATAAGCCAAAGAGGGCGCACGTACCTATAAGAAGGAGTTTCTGGAAAGGAGATAGCCGAGAAGGAAAAATCTGGTGGCAACTTCCAGGGATGGATCATTCAACCAAGTTCCTTCGGAACTTTGAAACAGCAAGATTCAAAAGATATCTGGATCTTAGTAAGAAACAATTACACCTCCTCACTGGCTTTCTTACAGGACACTGTCGCCCTAGGAAGCACCTGTTGATGATGGGATTATCTGACACTGACGAGTGTATGTTCTGTGGGGAGGAGAAAAAAAAACCCCCCTCACCTAGTCAAGGAATGCTGTGGCTTTGCTAGACAAAGGGGGAATGTCTTGGGCGAGAAACTTGTAAGAGTGAGGAACTAGCCTCGTTGAAGCCTTTACAGATATTGGATTTCATCAGATCTCTAGAGATGGAAGGCGAGCTGTGAAGGGTGTGGTCAGAACAGCTCTGTAAGTAAATACAAAAACCTTGAGGTAGCAGTGAACTTGTAACACCATTTTAAACTTTAACTACTCTAAATAGTTACAGAATGTCACAATGCGAGGCTGGGCAAAAAAATGTCTTGGGCAAGGGAATCAATAGAGAAACACAGATCTAGCCTCCTTGGAGTATTCTCAGATTCTGGAATTCATTGAGCTCTGAAAATGAAGGACGAACTGTATCGTAGCGAAGACAGCTGTGGAGGCACGCAGACTCAGGTCACAGTGAACATCCTGAACAATCTACAGTTCTTAAATTCATAGAAATGCCGTGGTTTTGAGATGAAATGACAGCCACTCTGGACACCTCTCTTATCTATATTTTCTAATTGCGAAAATGAATAAAGGATTTGATATGAATACTTATGGAACTCAAATTTAAGTTCCATCTGAGGTCCCATATCAATTTCCATTGATCATTCCACAGTTCCTATATTATCATATCAATCGCCACTGCGTGAAGGTTATTAAGCAAATAAACGTCGATAACTTCATTCGTGTGATTAATCATAATATGGATCTATGTTATATAATTTTTCCTATTCAGAAGCGTAGCTGGAGAGTATTTGGAAATAGAAATACGTTGACCTTCAAGATCTTGCGACTAATTGTGGATTTAGATAAGGTCTACTTATTGCGGTAATGGTATTTATAATGATACAGTAGAATAACAAATATTGAAATATTGTTGGCTAATGATCCAAGTGTCATAACTTCTTATTGTGAATATTTTTTGTGGAGTGGAGTTTGTTCCAGATCTACTTGTGTTCCTTCACCTTACAACAATGCCTTTGTTCTAGACTTTTATTCTCGTCTTTATCGTTTAATTCTTTCTATTGAGGTTATTGAAAACTGAACGACAACGATGGATCGAATCTGAAGGATTCATGAGAAGTCTAGTTATTTGTGGACTTATTTTATATACACAATAAAAACTAGTTCACAGTGAAGTATTCGAATCAAATCAGAATTTTAGTACCGAATTAGGCAAGCCACATCTTTATAATAGAACATCAAAAATATGCTCTTTTAGGAAGATAAAATAGAAGAAATTTAGAATATCTCTTAATGTCATTCGGCCATTCGGGAATCAAAGGAAACGAAGAGGCCAATACACTTGCCAAAGAGGGCGGCACGAATGTCACTGATTGACCCAGAACCTTTCTGTGACATAGGTATAGGTAAATGTACCTTTAAGAAGGAGTTTCTGGAGAAGGAGAAAGCCGAGTGGGAAAAACTCTGGCGGAATCTCCCAGGGATGGATCATTCCACTAAGTTTCTTTCAGAACATTGAAACAGCAAGATCCAAAGATATCTGGATCTTGGTAAGAAACAATTACAACCTCCTCACTGGCCTTCTTACAGGACACTGTACCTCAGAAAGCACCCGTTGAGGATGGGATTATCGGACACTGACGAGTGTAGGTTCTGTGGGGAGGAGAAAGAAACCCCATTCATTAGTCACAGAATGCTTTGCCATTGCGAGCCTAAGGTGCGAATGCCTGGGCGAGAACTTGTAAGAGTAAGGAACTATCCTCGTTGAAGCCTTCACAGATATTGGATTTCATCAGATCTCTGGAACTGGAAGGCGAGCTGTGCATGGTTTGGCTAGAACAGCTCTGTAAGGGGACACAATAGACCTTGTGGTCGCAGTGAACTGTAACCCCTTTTCAAACTATAAACTAAAGAGGAAGAAGGAAAGAGGAGTACTTTAGTGTGGTAAATATATACTTATTTTACCACACTGAAGTACTTCTTTTTCCTTCTTTCTATTTATTAAACACAGTGTGCCCAACCTAATTGTTGATATAAACTAAAGGCCCGAATCAGAGACATAAAATATAAATTCAACAAAGAGTTAAAAGATGCTGATCAATAAAATCTTGCTTAATATGCTTTGAATGAAGAATTAAAGGAAGCAACTCTTATATCAATTACCGAAAATCCCATCAGTCAAACACCTTTTGATCTCGAACAATCCAATTTCCAATAATAAGATCCAGCTTAAGGAAGACAAATGAATTGTTCGACAACTAAATCATTCAAAAATAGATAGATCCAAGTTTTAGATGATGATTGTTTTCTGGGGAATGTCAAAAAAGAGTGACGAAAGTTGTTTTTCTGAAAGTTGCAAGTTTTAAATGTTCTCCTGGTGTATGCTCGCCAAAAACGTTGACTTCAAGAAGCAAAAATGATGGCATTAGCCGAAATAATATTTCGAGTAATATTTCAATAAATGTTCTATCGTCAAGAATTCCACGTCAACAACTACTCTAATGGTCGAGCCGATTCACCTCAGACATAAAAATCGCTTGTTATTCAGTATAACGATCATGCGAAACCTCAGAATTCAAGAGAAAGGTCTCATAGAAAACACAAACACAGCCAAGGATGGCAACACTGCCGAAGAGTGAGAGTGATATCAACGACCTTTCGATTTGCAGCACCCGTTCTTCGTTGCTGCTTAGGGACATTTATAAAGGTGAATTCACATCCTTCGTTACGCGAAATACATATGACCATGTGTTGAGGCCTTAACCACAACATAGTATTTCTTTCTTTTCGATGTTTTATTAGGGTCGTCGAAGATAATGAGCTGAGATTGCAAGTTCTACATAAACCAAGTAGGAGTGCAGTAGTTGGTTTTCTTAAATCCAGACTTTCTAATTTCTGATATAGAAGCTTTCGATATCTTTGGATCTGTTTTATGACACTGTTGGTTTGTTTATTGTAGGGTTTTCACATTATTCTGTGTTTTTGGTGTTGCTGCTTCATGATAAACAAGGCATTATCTCGAAGGAATATCAGTGTCTGGAACATGAAGGAATATATTGAGAACGCTTGATAATGAAGTTAATATTGTTCTGCTGAGACCTGAGACGTATCGAAGTTTTGATGGAAAAGAAGCCCCCTTTGCATTTTTTACTCGAATGATAATATTTATTTCCGATTTGAAGAACTTAACCTGCTGGGAAATTGTTATTTTTGATTGTCGATTTAACGCGTCCAAAGCGATACATCTATTCGAATTCAATTTCATTTGTATTCTGAATATCATTTCTTTCGAAATTTCAAGGAATCCACATGAACAACTGAATTTCAGAAGGAAATATCAGAATTAATCCTCAGCAAGTTGACACCTGCTGAATCTGAGCCTGCTCTTTACGCTTGGTGAAGACCATTTTAAGACAGAGGTCCAGCAATGATGGTTGAATAACAAAAAAACCCTGTGAGAAAGAGTTCTTCACTCAGGCCAAAAATTCGTGATGATTTCACCTACCTATACCAGAAAGCTCCTGAAGCTGTCACGAGCTGAGTCTCGGGCGATTGTGGGACTGCTGACAAACATCATTTGTACCTTATCGGAAGTCAGCAGATGAGATTTGCAGGCTCCGGGACAGAAGGGAGAAACAGCTCCGGGATCAGAAGGAGAAACAGCTAACCACATAGTTAGCAGTGTCTAGAGCTGTCCGGCATGAGGAAACCGGTCCTGAACACTCAACAGGTAACGACCAAGGTCCTAAGTAGGTTGTTGGCTTTATCAACGCCTTTGGACGACCTCTTTGGGTTTTCATGAAGAAGAAGGGTAGAGAACAAAATAGCTTCATGGTGGGAGTTCCTGAAAGGCTAACCCAGCTGAAAAGACTCCAGTTCTAAAGTAAAATAATAATAACCAAATAAAGAACAGACCCCCGTCACCATACAGATAGATGATATGAGGCACTCTAGCTCCCTATATTCCATGATCTGGTGTATTACTTCTGGTAACGGTGTTTTTTTTATTGAGGTATAGAACTGTAAGTTCTCATTACTTTTCAAGATGGCGACAGCTGTCAAGTGATTTATCCTCAGTTTGGTTTGGCAATTCATCCTGAATAGACGCACGCCTGAACAACGCTTGCAAATAGTGCAATAGTGACTCGAATGAGTCCATCCCGCCATCGAGCACAGGAATTAGATCTGTGTCCATCCACTTTATGGAGAATCTTGGTTTGCGTGCTTAGAAAATCCAAATCGTGCAAGAATTGAAGCCAAACGATCATCAAGCAAGGTGTAGATTCGTCGAATGGACCCAAAACGAGATTCCAGTTGTTTCAGAATTTCATAAGCGAATTTTGTTTAGCGATGAAGCGCACTTCTAGTTGAATGGCTACCTCAACAAACAAAACTGTCGTATTTGGAGTGAAGCTAATCCTCAAGTGTATGTCGAAACATCGTTACACCCAGAAAAACTTACTGTTTGATGCGCTTTATGGGCTGGTGGAATCATTGGTCCGTACTTCTTCAAAAACGATGATGGTCAGAATGTAACAGTCAATGGTGATCGGTATAGAGTCATGATTACTAACTTTTTCATTCCTGAATTGAACAACCAAGATGTCCAGGAGTTGTGGTTCCAACAAGACGGTGCAACATGTCACACAGCTCGTGCCATAATCGGTTGGTGACGTTTGGTGACCGCCTAATTTCACGTTTTGGACCTGTGAATTGGCCTCCAAGATCTTGTGTTTTAACGCCGCTACACTACACTTTGTAGGGCTATGAAAGTCATTGGTCTATGGGGAATAGCCAGAAACGCTTGACCATTTGGAAAACAACATTCGCCGTGTTATTGCCGATATACGGCCACAAATATTGGAAAAAGTCATCGAAAATTGGACGTCCAGATTGAACTACATCCTAGCCAGGCAGTCATATGCAAGAAATCATATTTAAAATGTAACGCCACAAGATTATCTTTCGGATAAATAAAATTCATGTCAATCGAATACCTAATCCATAGTTGTTTTATTGCAATTTAAAGTTCCACCCTTTACTATAACAGAAATAACGTCATCTCCGAAGTACTGAGAGGTTCATTCATCATTAAATAAGCAAAAATGATCATATTCAACCGAAACACTATGATTAGTTATTAGTTGAAAATGTGTCAAATTCGAATCCTCAGAAATGAACATTAAAAAAAGCTTGCCTCTTGAAATTAGTAATTGAAACTAAAATTTTGACCCCTGAAGTGCATTGAATATTCTCT
Source organism: Propylea japonica (assembly GCA_013421045.1). NCBI lineage: Eukaryota > Metazoa > Arthropoda > Insecta > Coleoptera > Coccinellidae > Propylea > Propylea japonica. The sequence continues at coordinate 11,106,957 of CM024245.1, forward strand.
GTGGAAATACGTTATTTAATTTATTTATTTGTTTCAGGTGAGTGCCAAGTGATTCCTGAAAGCTGCTACAGGCTGGTATGCATATATTTTTCTTGAACTATTTGTAACATTACCATATGAACACATCTACCTATTCAGAATTTAGATTCACATCAAAGCATTACCACAAAGAAAACATTTTTCCTCAACCTAACATCAATACCACCTACACAAAAGTGACAATAGACTATTTCCCTATCCTTTCACCAATCTTACATAAGCAGAACAACAAAAACCGAAAAAGTATGGAACGCACAAGTCTGGAACTAGATCGTTTCGAATTGTGTATTCACCATTATTACATTGATTTTGAGCAGAAGCCGATATTTGAATTGTTAATGTTTGATAAGAATAAATTTTCGTCCTCAGGTCGTCGACCTGACAAATTGAAGTAGTTCGTTATGTGGATAGCTTTATCGGTCCCGAATTTTATCCAGCAAAAGTGTGTAATGAATTTTTATCCATACCGTGGTTATCTTGCTTATTGAGGTTCGAATTTTCGGTGCAAATTGTAGGGGGATTATTGTACCAAATTAACGCACATTCTGAAAATCTCAATTTTAATGAAAGTTAACTCTACATTGACTTTATAACTTAGTTTATATGTTCTTTCGGGAAGGTTTTGAACGAACAAGATACATTAAATGGAAGAAAAATTCAGGATTTCACCGAATCTTATGTGAAAGAAGAGAAATGAACAATTTTCAAAATACTGGAATGCTGATAAGTGATTTAATACTTGGTATTTCCACCCTTTGCGTTAATACAGCTCGGCAACGACAGTTCATACTCAAAATGAGTGTTCTTAAAATTTCTGATATAAACCTTCCCAGATTTCTCTGAGTTGGATTCCTTAGTCATTAAGAGTAGCTGGATGATTTTCTGAACTTCACAGCCTTCTACTGAGGTTGTCCCAAACCTGTTCAATCGGATTGAAATCTGGACTTCTGCTGGCCATTCCATTCGAGAGACTTTAACCTCTTCAAGATACTTCTGAACGATGCGCGCACGATGGGTTCTGGCATTATCGTCCATAAAAATGAAATTTTTACCAATGTATGGGGCAAATGGCACTACATGCTCTTCAAGAATGTTCCTTATATACCTATCAGCATTCAAGCTCCATTATCAACGACCACTAGGTCTGTGCGAGCAGTCAAAGATATTCCACCCCATACCATAATCGATCCTCCCCCCAAACCAGTAGTATTCAGGAAATTGCACTGAGCATATCTTTCATGTGGGCGTCTGTATACAAGGGAACGTCGATCAGAATGGTAGAGGCAGAATCTTGACCATCTGTGAAGAGAACTCTTTCCCAATCAGCCTCTTCCCAATGTATATGTTTTCTCGCAAAATCCAAACGCGCCCTTCGATGGACTGGAGTAGAGCTGGGCCTCTTGCCGCGACACGAGGCCTTAAATCACATTCTCTGAGGCGATTTCTTATTGTCTGAGTGTTAATTTGCACCCCATGAGTTTGCTCAAAAGCTGATTTTGAAGAAGGCGAGCGGTTGCAAACCGTTGTCTCAAAGAAGAAACTCTCAAGTAACGTTCTTGAATGGCAGTTGTTACCCTTGGTCTACCCTGTCCTGGTCCTCGAACATTCATACCTGTCTCCCTGAATCGCTGCAACATTCTGGACGCACTAGTATGGGAAACTCCAAACTTTCTGCAATTCTTGTGTATGTCCACCCTTCTTCTCGCAAAACTACCGCTTGGGCACATACCCTTTGGGTCAAATTGCGTGTTTCGCGTTGCATAGCGATCGAGTGTAAAAATCAACGAAAGAAAAACTATTGATCACTAGAATTGATCGAGAACAATTGATTTCAGAATGGAGCCAATACATTCAAAATCTGATAATCTCATTTTTTTTTTCCTGCTGGAAAAACATCTGTATTGAAGAAAAACGTTGAAAGTGGAAAAACATGCATGCATAATTCTGATAAAAATTAATTATCATTGAGAACACCTTCAGTTGAAGAATAAAATTGAGATTTCCATAATGTGCGTTAATTGTTTTGTGCAGTGTATATCAGCTGACATTGATATCTGCGAATTTCTGTCATTTACATCACAGCTGGCAACGAGGTTTTGCATGACTGGCTTTGACAAGTTGTTAATTTGTTTTTAATTATGGTAAGGTTGGTTTGGGTTTTGTTTTGCGTTAATTAATTGTCATATTTTCTTAATTTGCGCACTTGTCTTTGTAAGTGAGATTAACACAGTCTGACGCAAATGTATGTTTTGGATATTTATTCGATTATGGTTCTGACAGACTGAGTGAGTCAATGTGAAGTAATGTTCTTTTATTTCAAATGAAAAAATACAGTATGACCTGTAAGGTTTTCAAGTTTGGTGTCAGATACGAACTATGTTTCTGAAAACTCTTGAGATACATCAAAATCTTTTTAGTTTTGTCTAGCTAGTAGTAGCTCACGTGTGATGAAAGATTCAAACGGAAGTTTCATTAGATGTATATGTTTCAGACATAATATCTGAAGTTCAAGTTCAATAGAATTACAAAATAGTTCAGTGAGTTGAGTAAAGCAATAGATATGAATGAAAGTTGTGAATGAATGATTACTTTTTACTGGGAAATCATCACTATGATATTCTCTGAAATATTTATGCAACATAATGAAGCAGTACATTACTCTAGAAAATACTCAGACAGCACTGAAATAGCAGATTAAATATTTCTCTTTGAAACATGTGATGTGTGATTTTTCAGGAACTGATACGAATTATAATTTTCGCGGAACTAATTACTCTACATTTATAATTATAAATGAAGATCTGAATACTTGACTCAGCTTCTTCTACCAATATGTTGTATTAAGTAATAGACGCAAATATTTCAATTCTTTATTCTGAAGATCTTCTCGAAATTTTGCTCTAATCGTTATCGACACTACTAAATTCGAAATTTGTCTCGATCGAATTCAAAGCTCTGAAAATATTCATGGAATAAAATTTTTGGTAATCAATAATCGACAACTGATTGACCGATTTTGCTCACCTACGAACTTATCGAGTACAGTCTGAAATCAAAAGTTTCCCAAAAATTTCAAGTCTGTAACTCATTTGAATTGAAAGTCAGAGATTTTATACTTTCAATTGGAAGGATTTCCACAAAATTTCGTGAAAGATATTGAATCGCTTTTTTAGTTTGAAAATATTCTAAAATTCGAATTTCAAACCATTGTAACTCGAACTATTCGATGGATTTGGCCCATTTATGAAATAAACCATGTGCTAACCCAGGCATGGGCAACTTTTTTTTGTAAGGGGCCAAATAGAAATTTTTCTTAGACCACAGGCCAAAATATAATTTCTAACAGTAATAAAATGAATTCAACAAAATTTAGATAAACCTTATATATGTTCCTCACAATGGAAAAGATGAAAAAAAGTAAAACTGATATAATTCACAAAAAAAAACTCTGTGACTCACCAGTCAGGAGTTCTAAATAAGGAGATTTTCGCGAGAGCATCAATATTATGTTGTCTTCAGCGCAAGCAAGTCTTGTGTAATTTTGAACGACTTCGCGAATGAAAATACTGTACTGTATCAATAAGGTCAGAGCTCTCATCCAATTCTATAGAAAAGCAACAGATGTTTCCACCACTTTTCCAAAAGCGACATTTATAATTACAGCTATTGCACTTATTTGTTTTTCACTGTTCTGCTTGATAGACTTACTTCTACAAACGTTTTCTTTCATCTGGATACAAAGTATCCGCGAGAACTATCAAGCACTCTTTCATAAATTAACATTCTGAAAATGTCTTCCAGTATCCAGATTTTTTCTTACTAACGATATAGCTTACCCGAACGATATCTTCAGCTTCTTCATTACTTTTCACAAAGATATTCTGCTGTCCAACCAAATTCTTTTTTAACTTTTCTATTCTTTCCTTTCTAAGTTGTCCAGTCCAACGAATTTTTGAAAATTTTTAGTAGTGTAATGTTTTCTTGAATTATATTCTTTCGCAATTGCTACGGTCTCCTTACATATTCAAAGAGCTGATTTCGGTGTTTTTCGTGTGTGAAAAAATTTATTGGCGGGCCAAGAAAATTCTGTTCGCGGGTCGTAGGTTGACTATTTCTGTTCTAACCCACACACCAACTAAGAAAATTTCATCAGTTCGGTTGATTTTCGACCTCGGATTTTTCAGTGAGTTTAACTGAATCGTTTGATACTACTTTCGGCTCTTGAATGGCAGCTATTTATCCAGGAACAAACGCTCAAAAACCAACCAACAAGTCGAAATGTTTCCAAGTAGGTATCTTTGGAATTCACATCTTTAGCCAACCCTGATGAGCTTCAAGCTGCAATGTTCGAAACGTCACAGCGAATTGATTGATATTCAATCGATCCAACTAAAACGAAAAAAGCTGAAAAGGAGAAATCGCTTGTCAGTTACTAGTTTCCTGTTATTCAGACAGCACGTCGTTGACGTCTAGGCAAAGGACAATTCACAAGATCAAATTGTGCGATTATTTGCAGACACGTGATTGAAAAGCTCATTATCGATTAGAGACCTATTTCCTATTGATGATGGCTATCTGCAGTCTCCGTTTTCAGTGGCGGCTTTTCAGGTGAAGGGAGTGAAGTGGCTCTTCACCTAAAAATTCCTAGGGTCAGGGTCACCTAAAATGTTCATTGAGGATGATAATTATTATTCACTATTTATACAATAATTTAATCGTTTCATTAGCTCCATGTCAGAACCCAGCGAGACGTTTATTATCGAGATTATTATCGAATCACGAAACTCATTATAAATATCTTGTCAGTTGCCGCATCGAGTGAAGAGGTTTGTCACGGAACTTGCACCTCGATCGCTCAAGTAGACTGCGTTGCTATGGTAACGGGTGACGTCACCGGGGCTTTCTATCACGTTTTCTCGCTGTAGTGAAGAGATCCAGTAACCCTCTGCAGTCTGCACCTGTTACGTTTTACTGTTCGCGCGTCGCCTCCAGTGAGGACGTCTGACCGTTGTTTACTTTAAGTGCTTCGGCTTCGATATTAAAATGAACCCCATTAATGACATTGTGTGCAGTTTAGTAGAAACTCCGTTTCATCGTTGGAAAGACGAAGACAAAAAGGACATCTTAAATGAAAGTCGGCCTACTATTAACTTGAAAATTCTCTACAAGAAAGAAATGAAAAATGGCAAATCATATAATATTAATTTCAAATCATCTTGGTTTTCGGAATACAATTGGTTATTTAAGAAATTCTGTATCTCAACAAGGCTTTCCTCTTTGGCCAATATTTCCATTCAAAAGAACTTTCAATTCAACTAACAAACAAACAACCATTTTATGAAGACATTACGGACAAATTTGCTAGTTTAAAGGACCGAAGTTTGGACCTGATATACAAAAAATAGGTGAGTTTACATAAAAAAAAAGTTATTCTAGATTTTTCTGCTTGTTTAGCTCTTCACCTCTTTTTTCACCCACGAGCCGCCACTGTCCGTTTGTATAGCGAATGCTGTCACCGTTTGAGGTTAGGTTACGTCGATAGATGTTCAGTTCAGACTAGGAACTAAAAAATGAATGGACTATCTGGTGTGACTTTAGGAAATGTATTTGTTTGGATGAAGGATTTTTTGTGTTGTCGTTTGGATGCTTACAATGAAAGAGTGGAAGAATTACACGAGTATGAAGAAAGAAGGAAAAATCACTGTTACAAATCTGTTAAGATCTCAAAACATGATAAAAGGTCCGGAGATATTCGCAAAAACAATGCTTTCCTTTCAATTTCAAGAAAACGGTGCCTTTGAAAGGGAAAGAAAATGTTTTGATCATACACTGCGCAAAAAAATTAACGCACATTCTGAAAATCTCCATTTTAATGAAAGTTAACTCTATATTCACTTTGTAACTTATTTTTTATGTTCTCTCGGAAAAGTTTTGAACGACACAAGACACATTAAATGGAAGAAAAATTCAGGATTTCACCTAATCTTATGTGGAAGAAGAGAAATAAAAGATTTTCAAATTACTGGAATGCTGATAAGTGATTTGATACTTGGTATTTCCACCCCTTGCGTTAATTACAGCTCGGCAACGACGGTTCATACTCAAAATGAGTGATCTTAAAATGTTCTGATCTAATCCTTTCCAGATTTCTCTTAGTTGGATTCCTGAGTCATTAAGAGTAGCTGGATGATTTTCTGAACTTCTCAACCTTCTATTGAGGAGTCCCAAACCTGCTCAATCGGATTGAGATCTGGACTTCTTGCTGGTCATTCTATTCGAGAGACTCCAACCTCTTCAAGGTACTCCTGAACGATGCGAGCACGATGGGGTCTGGCATTATCGTCCATAAAAATGAAATTTTCACCGATGTATGGGGCAAATGGCACAGCATGCTCTTCAAGAATGTATATACCTATTAGCATTCATAGCTCCATTATCAACGACCACTAGGTTTGTGCGAGCAGTCAAAGATATTTCACCCCATACCATAATCGATCCTTTCCCGAAACCAGTACTATTCAGGAAATTGCACTGAGCATGTCTTTCATGTGGACGTCTGTATACAAGGGAACGTCGATCACAATGGTAGAGGCAGAATCTAGACTCATCTGTGAAGAGAACTCTTTCCCAATCAGCCTCTTCCCAATGGATATGCTCTCTCGCAAAATCCAAACGCGCCCTTCGATGGGCTGGGGTAAGAGCTGGGCCTCTTGCCGCGACATGAGGCCTTAAATCATATTCTCTGAGGCGATTTCTTATTGTCTGAGTGCTAATTTGCACCCCATGAGTTTGCTCAAGCTAATTTTGAAGGAGGTGAGCGGTTGCAAACCGTTGTCTCAACGAACAAACTCTCAAGTAATGTTCTTGAATGACAGTTGTGTCCTGGTCTTCGGACATTCATACCTGTCTCCCTGAATCGCTGAAACATTCTGGACACACTTGTATGGGAAACTCCAAACCTTTCTGCAATTCTTGTGTATGTCCACCCTTCTTCTCGCAAAACTACCGCTTGGGCACGTTCCCCTTGGGTCAAATTGCGTGTTTCGCGATGCATAGCGATCGAGTGTAGAAATCAAACGAAAGAAAAACTATTGATCACTAGAATTGATCGAGAACAATTAATTTCAGAATGGAGCCAATACATTCAAAATCTCACAATCTCATCTCTTTTTACTCCTGCTGGGAAAAAACATCTGTATTGAAGAAAAACGTAGAAAGTGGATAACATATGCATGCATAATTCTGATAAAAATAATTATCATTGAGAACACCTTCAGTTGTGAAATATATTTGAGATTTCCATAATGTGCGGTAATTTTTTTGCGCAGTGTATTTTTTAACGAGCTATAACATCGTGGTTTGTCGCTTATACTCACAAATACCTTGTATATTCTTGACCAAAGTCAAATACCATTGGATGGTACATATTTTATTCAGTTTCAACAGCTCTCAAGATATACCAGCTAAAATTATGCATCAATACATTTGAAAGAACTCCTTTTCTTTCCTTGAGCCACCAGAAAAGCTTTTAACAAAACAGTCAATTAAAAATCATACATTGTAGCCAAGTATTTATTTATTCCCAAAGTAACCTACAAAAATATGAATATGTTCCTCATTTAAAATTCCATATTGTCTGCAAAAATCCGAAAAATGATGGGATCGTTGCTTTAATAAACCGCAGAAGGAACTTGATGGAAGAGCACAAAAAACATGTTTCTCCGCTGAATGTAACCTTAGCTTAGGTCAGTTTTATTTATCAGATTGAGCCGTTTATGCAAGAAGGCAACGAATTGCAAAAACTGATTAAAACGATAAGTGTTTGAAATATCGTGTGTCATGTTATGTATTTAATGAACGCTAAATGTAAATACCTTTGTGGTTTGTTGTAAACTTTGATGCACCTTACGGATTAACGTATCATTTCGATTTCCTCAACTCTGATAAATTGCATTCTGTAATTCGAGGTATTTTCGTAACGTAAATATGGAAATTGCAATGTTTCAACAATGAACCGTGGTTTATCTTCTGCAATGATGGATTTTAGATGCAGAGGTCAGTGCCGTGGAAAGCATGAATATTTGTTTTTGAGTCGAGTGAATGTTTATCTTTACAAAGCGAGTTTTCAGGTTGTTAAAAATTTTAAGTCAGATCAATTTAAACGAAAGAAAAATAGTATATTTTGCAAGGAGTATAATGATAGCTATTATTCGCTAGGTGAAGTTTAGGCCACGAGCCGTAGGCGAGTGGCCCAAGTCACCAAATCACAGCCATTATACGCGAGTATAGCATACATTACTTTATCCACGAATACTCAATATATTTCTTGAAGATTTTGACATTTGGTGACCGCGACAAGACCCTTCTATGACACGCGTGGAAAAAGGTCAAGTTGACACATGAGAAATTATTGGAGAACTGGTCATTGTATATTTTGTAATGAAAAACGCTTTAATTGATATAATGAAAGTAGATTTGGCCCTAGATTGACAAGGTATGCCCATATTTGTTAGTTGGAGTACTAAAGAATACTAAAGAAATACCAATTTGAAGAATATTATATCAAAGCTAAATCTATGAAGCATCTGACAGCAGTGATTAATATCTCAATAATTACTTGCGATTAAGGGATATTATTCTGGCTGGAGTCTCCTTATCTCAACTTACCTCCGAAGTTATAGCGATAGCTCTATGGTATCCGAAAGCTATCACGACAGCTATCGGTGCTGACGCAAGATAGGCATCAGAACAGACGCTTGTTTGACCACCCATCTTGGATCAGCTTCGATAGCTATTGTGATAGGTCAAACGTATCCAAAACCTATCACTATCTCTAAAACTTTTCAATTTCGAAGATATAGAAATGTGTGATTGCTCATGGCAATCATATATTAAAATGGAGAAATCTATTGAAATTGGTCGGATGTGACTCATGATAGGGGAGAATCTTGCATCAGTGTCGGTAGCTATCGCGATAGGTCAAACGTATCCGAAACCTATCACGATAGCTACCGTAGCTGATGCAAGATTCTCCTATTCTGATCACTTTGGTGATGACGTTTTATCTTTTTCCCTTGACGAAGTTACCAAGAAGTTAGAAATTCTCGATACAGGAAAGAGTCCGGGACCCGATTTCTTGCCGGCGTTCTTTTTGAAGAACGTTTTTCCTACCAAGTGGAAGTGTAGTACGGTGAAGCCTTTGTTCAAGTCTGGGAGTAGGCATAACATTGCCGATTATATGCCTATAAGCATTATAAGCGCCATTCCTAAAATCCTTGAAACATTAATACTGGATCGCATACAAGTGGATATATCCTCCAGATTAGTCGAACAACAACATGGCTTTACTAAGGGTAAAAGTGTCGACTCCAATCTATTGATCTTCGCCCAGTATGTCTTCGATTCTTTGGAGAGCGGAGGTAGGGTCGATGTTGTATATACCGACTTTTCCAAGGCCTTCGATAAGGTGGATCATCACATTTTGAGTGAAAAACTGTCGTCCTTTGGAATAACTGGTGTGTTAAAGAAGTGGTTTATGTCATATTACACCCGCCGTACTCAGTCAGTTAAGGTTCGTGATTTCTTCTCCCAACATACATTGTAGATTCGGGTGTACAGCAGGGCAGTCATTTGGGCCTCCTGTTGTTTCTTGTTTATATTAACGACATCACTACTTGCTTTAGGTTTGCACTTTTCCTTCTGTTTGCCGACGACCTCAAAATTTATTTAATGGTCAATACTCTAATCGATATGCTAAACCTCCAGTCTGATCTGGTTCGACTGGAGCGATGGTGTAAAGATAATAGAGTCATCATTAATCTCGAAAAGTGCAAACATATGAGTGTTGTTAGACGGGAGCAGCACTTTGTATCGCAGTACTGTCTAAATAACGAAGCAATATGTACGGTGAACATCAATAAGGGTCTTCGGATGATAGGGTTCATATTACGGCACTCGTGTGAGTTTAGGATGTCAATACCTTAAGGTATCTATATGTCAGTCTGGTGAGGCCCCATCTTGAATATGCCTCTTGTGTATGGTCTCCATATACTTATGAGGACTGTGACAGGTTGGAGCGGGTTCAAAATAGGTTTCTTCTATCTGTGTCTTGCAGGATGGGAATCCCACGCGTGAATTTTTCTGCAACACATATGAGGTCAGTTTTGCGCTTTCCTGCTTTGCGGACTCGTAGAATCAGAGCAGATGTATTGTTGTTCGCTAGATTGGTCGGGGGGCTTTTGTCCTCTTCTGATCTTCTATCTCTTTTTGGCATTCACGTTCCATCAAGAAATGTTAGAGGTACCGTGTTCCTGTGTCTTAGGACTAATAGGTACAATTATACCAGGGCTTCGCCAATTCCAAGAATCTCGCAGCATGTAAACATTGCCAGTTGAACAGGCATAGACTTCTTCTACCTCAGTTACCCGTCCATTGTGCGTTATGTCAATCGAAATTTGTTATGATCTCTTATTTGTTATTGTTTCTTTTGAATATGTATTAGGTTGTATTATGTATTATTTCTATTGTGTATTATCCATTTGTAAAATTGGGTTGATCCCGTTAATAAATAAATAAATAAATATCGACAAAGGTTTCGCATTCGTTTGACCTATCGCGATAGCTACCGACGCTGATGCAAGATTCTCCCATATCATGAGTCGCATTCGATAGCTATCGCGATAGGTCAAGATTATCCGAAAATTATCTGCGTCCCGTTTACATGCTCTCATTTGGCGTAGTTATATCTGGCAGCCCCTTAAATTCTAAGACTGCGTCACGGTTACTTTGCAGCGCATGAGCACCCAGCCTTAGAGTATTGTCGAAAATTTGCAGACAAACATCGTACCAAGTTTTAATCTATTTGTCCCAAATCAATTGGCGTATTGACCCCAGTCCATATAACAGTCAATTGTCATCTTCTCATACCGTACTACACATCCACAAAACAAGAGAACTGTCAAAGAAATAAATAGATTTATTGCTGTCCAATATCAATCTTGCAAGATCAGAGGTATTGCAGCCTCCCTATCTTAAGTTACCTGCATAGTTATCGCGATAGCTCTTTAGTATCCGAAAGCTATCACGATAGCTATCGGACAGACGCTTGGGTAGATCTTGGGTCAGCTTCGATAGCTATCGCGATAGGCCAAGCGTATCCGAAACCTATCACGATAGCTACCGAAGCTGATGCAAGATTCTCCCCTATCTTGACTCACATTCGATAGCTATCACGATAGGTCAAGATTATCCGAAACTATCTGCGTCCCGTTTACATGCTCTCATTTGGCGTAGTTAATTCAGTCAGCTCCCTTAAATTCTAACACTGCGTCACGGTTACTTTGCAGCGCATGTGCAAGCCTTAGACTATTGTCGAAAATTTGCAGACAAACATCGTACCAAGTTTTAATCTATTCGTCCCAAATCAATTGGCGTATTGACCCCAGTCCATCTAACAGTCAATTGCCGTCTTCTCGTACCGTACTACAAGATCCACAAAACAACAGAACTGTCATAGAAATAAATAGATTTATTGCTGTCCAATGTCAATCTTGCAAGATCGCTCTTTTCATATTCTAAGCATCGAGATGTGCGTTCACGTACACAGCATTTATTGATCAATGACCCTGATCATCAATAAGCAGCCTTGACGTTTAAATTGGCTATCGCAGAAATGTGTGTCATTTTTTCAGCTAATACCGGCAACGTTTTTCCGTCCTTCGTCGGTGGTTTTCCGAGGGAGCGCTAATTGGAAAAAGTTCTTAATTGGGAGTGGAATTATCGATCCCTTTAATAGGTTTTAATGATCATAATTTGCTGTGTTTTAGCTGTTTGATGGTGAAGAAGCGGTTTGGTTGAAATGAGAGTTTTGAGTTGAGGAGAAGGCAATGAAGCTAATAGATTTATAGAATTACGTATGAATTTACAGATTCTTCTGCAGTACCTTTTCGAATTAACCTTTCGGTCAATGAATATCGTACGATATTACTTTTATTCCATACTGTGCGCCATGAAGAATAAGACACATTTGTTTATATACCTTCAAATAGTCAAAGAATTAAGAAATCGAAAGAACTGGCGGCGAGTTTAATTTGTAAAGTTAAGTACCTACTACAGAAAAATCTATAATTTCATAGGTAACTAAGTCATAGAAATTGAAGCAAGAAATTGAAGAGCTGATTTCAATATTTGAAGGTGATCTCGAAAGAAAAGAATTATTATGGAGATGTTCCTGAAAAACCCTCAATTTCTAATCGCTTGTTCTCCTTGTTCCATACTGCCAGTACCAACTCATGATCAACCTAGTCGTTCAATACCTCTCTCGGCTCAAAATTCGAAACTAATAAAAGTTCCAGAATTTGAATTAATTCTGTTGGTATTACAGGAATCAAAACATTGAAATATCAAGATAGAAAAATTGAAATTATTTAATTGATTATTCTTGAATTAAGAGCTAACATAATACAATACATGAACGAAAATCCTTTGCTGAGATTAGTGCAAAACGGGGTACCATACTATTCTACGAGTTCAGGGAAAATCCCCAGTAGAAAAAATCCCGTCTCGCCGTTTTTACAAAATTAAAACTCAAAACAAAATACATTCAATACGCTCTTTAACCAGGAGGGTGTTTTATCCAAGTTTGCCTTTCCAGGCCATGATTTTCCGGATCTTCTGTTCTTCGAAGACCGATACAGGACTCTAATGAATCATTTCTCATAGATGGATCCAGCATGTATCCATTCAATTTTCATGAAAAAATTCTCAAAACGAAAAATTTCGTGACTAATGTCAGCCTTGACAATTAGACTTATTTTAGTACTTGAACGTATATGAATATATGACTTATTTTAGTACTTGAATATTTATGAATTGAAGTGTTATATCGATTTGATGATATTATGAATTTTGAGTCCAATATTCCCTTTGTAAGTATTCGCGTTTAAATAGCAGAAGAAAGTTCGGAGAAGAAATAGAATTTATCGAAGTAACACACGAATTAACAAAATTGAATTAACTGCCGAAAATCTTTTCTCTTCTCGAAGAATGTCAGCTTTTTAGGATGATCCTGAGGACGACAGGATATAAATTGCCCAAATAGTGATAATATATTCCAAAAGTAACTAAATAACTTTCAGTATACCTACGTTATTTAAAATCGTTTTGGTAAATATTTGAATTTCGGTGACCAGCAGATATCCACCAGATTTTGGCGTCATTGTATTCATTGAGTCTTCCTGAACAACATTAGTGAAACCAACAGGTAGCGGTCTGTCTCAGTTTAGAAAATACGGGCTTTCCTTAGAATTTGTGGATATGTGGTACCTCTAGAATTTCGATGTTTCTGCATCAATTATTGAATATGCCTGGAATAAAACTAATCTAATAGTTGTTTGGAATGTGTGAACGTGATTTATAGACTAAATTGGAGCAGTGAATTTGCTTTTTTATAGTGAAAAAAGTGACGTGAACATGGAACATTTTTGAAACTTTGGGGGCCCGTTATTTTCTTAACTAAGACAAACCTCCACCTGTTGGTTTCACTAATGTTGTTTAGAAAGACTCAATGAATACAATGACATCAAAATCTGATCTATATCTGCTGGTCACCGAAATTCAAACTTTTAACTTCTATGTTCATCATGCACAGAAATACCTCTCATTCTTCTTATTCTCGCAGCACACCTCTAGCATCATCTTCTCGCCCCAGTGATCCCAAAATTTCAAGCCATATCTCAGATCGATCATCAATTCGACCGTGTATAAGTTACACGTGTACAATGTATCAAAATAACAAAAAAAAATCGAATCCTTCGCAGCTGTTATTTGCGAGTGCCATTCTAGAGCCTGTCGAACACCCTACACTCTTTCCATTCGATGATCCCAGTTTTATTGCATAGCTATGAAATAAAAAAATTAAATTTTACCTGCGCCTCATCGTACTCGTTGTTGGAGGAAATTAAACCCAGGTTATGGTTGCAAATTCGACACTGTTGGGTACGGGGGTTATCCGATAAGGATTTGGAACGATTTTTCGTATGTGCGTTTTGGAGGGAATTCTTCAACTGAAAATCGCTCTATTTAACCCTAGATAACGGGACATTCGTAAAATTTACGATGGTCAATATTTGTCCGTGATATTTCGTTTGCTTCCGGATACCGCAACGTGGTGAAACTCTCAGTACCTTCCTATTTAGTTGCTAGCTAGGCTCTAGTGTACAAAAAATCGCGTTATTTTCAGTTGAATCGCAGATTTTGGTCCAGTATTCGTCAATTTTACGATAGTCCCGTATTTACGTTAGTTAGTTTTCGCGCGTGTTTTTTTCTGGTTTTAATTTATGAACATTAGTTTGTAATTAGGAGAAATGTAAGTTATTTTTTAACGTGTAACATTTTGAAGATATGTCGTTTCAGCAGAATGGCTTTAAAACGGCCATTATCTCAGGCAGAATTAGAACAAGAAATTCGAAAAATTATGGAGAAAGATAAATATAAATGTAAATATATATAAGTATGGCCTGCATCAACTTCTTTGTGTTTTATTCAACAAATACTTTGAGGGGAGGAAAACCTCTTTCACGATATAAGTATATATAGATTGGAGTCGTCGCCTTGCTGAGCCATGGATGAAACGAAGATTATCAACTCCAACTTTGAGGCGAAATATCCACCAAGATATTGGTCTAATTCTGAATATTCAAAATGATTTATAAACTGCAATTCCCCAGCAAAAAAGCGCAAAACTTGTTTCTTCTGCCTAGTAAAAAATAAGGATGACTACAACTTATTTTGGACAATGTGGACATCCGAATTGTGGGGAGCACAGCGGATACATTGGCAAAAATGCAGTGATGATGAATAGGAATTCGAAATTTTTTATTATATTTTGATTTTTCAATGTAGAATTTTCAGCACTTTTCGTGAGTTTTTCTCGAAAGATTTTCCGAAAAATGAATGTTTTGTCGACCGTCGTAAAATTCACGATAGTCTCGCAATGACGTGTGTTGAACCAAGTCCCGTTATCTAGGGTTAAGTAGTGAAAACGTCCATATTCACTCACAAAACTGTTTGACAATGATTCAGATATTCATAGATTTGTGATTTCTAAAGCAGATCTTGTTATGATTTTTTGGATTTGAATCTCTAAGCACCACACTCTTCTTGAATAGGAATATATGAATTGTGACACAGCAAAAAAAAGAAACAATGGAACTTCCCTATAACGAAAGCGCTAAATCCGAATAAAATTCGTTATAAAAAATTTCGTTGTACAGAAATTTGTTTACATAGTTGGCAATGTCGCGGTCGACGTCATGATAAATTTAAGTTTATCATTCAAACTCAAGCACTTCCATTTAGACATTTTCGCACAACTTTCACACTAGCGTAATGGTTAGATTGAAACCAAACAGCCAGGGTTGTATTTAAATTTGTTTCAGAAGGATCTCTCTGCTCACCGTAATGATTCATTTTAAGGTCGGGATTTATTACGTACGTCCGAAAAATTTCGGGAAACACCCACTCTTATATCTTCTTACCACTACCCATTCAAAGAGTGATGTTCTTTGAATATTTCATTATAGAGAGAATTTGCTTCGTTATAGAGGTTGTTTTAAACATGGAATTTGGATTCAAGGTACAATATCTTGTACGAAGTTTGTTATACAGAGAAATTCGTTGTACAGACGTTCGTTATATTGAAGTTTCACTGTAGTTTGATTACATATTCATTCTATCTGATGTGTCATACCTACTCCACATATTCCTACTTGAAAAATGTGAGGGGTGAGAGAGTGCTTTTGAAATTAATTCGTGAATTTTCTATTTAATAATCAGTAAAAGAATAATGTTCTTACCTCGAAATTTTGTGTGGGACTTGAGATTCATGTAGTATATGAATGCAGAATCTCAGCATGATATCTTCTGTAAATTCTTCCAAAAATGAAATACTTATGTGAAAATCAATAATTAAAAAAAATTTTATTCTATGGTGATGATGTGATCCTCTTGAAATTTTGCATGAACATTTGGTATATCAATATTTATTCACAATATGAATTTCATTCGAATCGGTTATCTTGTTATAAAAATATAGGGATTCTTATTTTCAATATTTCAATTGAATTTTATATGCTTCTGTTAACACTATGGCCACAAAATTTCATTTCAATTGGTTTCGTTTTGTATGAGATATTGAGGAATTAAAATTTTGAAAGAGCATATTTTATGGAACCCTGTACGTATTGGCTGTTTAACGAACTGGCTGAACGGACGGCCTCACGGACAGGATTGTTATTTGAACACGGATTCGTCATCAGGGAGTCAAACCCTATCGGTTGAGAACATTTTTGGCTCAAAATTCTAAAATAACAAGCATTTGAAGACCTATAGCACTCCTTTAAGTAGAACGAACGCTCAAAAAGGACCTTATGTTCTCCTCTATGTTCTTCAATTGAAAGGTCTTTTGTTTTCTATCACAGGCTTCTAACTCATTCACACCAAATTGGCAATTAATGATTTTTTTATATAATCATCAGGTTTAACTTTAGTTAGATTAATCCTGATGGTATCTTGAATCTGATAGCTGTTTTCACTTTGTAGATACAGTAGACTCTCGATAATTTGACACTCGATAAATTGAATCTCTCGATAATTTGAAGTTCCTTTCAGTTCCCTTGAATAACACTTGATAATTTGAAAAAAATCAACGTGTTCTGACCCCCTCGATAATTTGAAGTTGTAGCTGTGACATCTTGCTCAATAACACTCTTTAATTTGAAGTCAAATCACCCAAACACTCTATAATTTGAAGTCCCCACTCTTCTGTGATCCGTTTCATCTTGCACTTGTCTTAATTGAGTTTGCGCAGTCTTCCTTAGAATTTCGTTGAACTAAAACCGGTGTTCGAATTTTCGAATTGAAAATGAGTGAAAGAAAGAATAAGGGTCTTTCAATGAGAAAAGACTTGTTATCGAAGAGGTGGAAAATGGCACATTGAAAAAAGATGCTGCGAAATAGTTCGATATTCTACCATCTACATTGTCCATGATTTTAAAGAATAAGAAACGAATCACTGGAAGTCTCTCCAGTATAGGAAGAAATTTCCTCGCCTGGAGGAAAAGTCTTTCGCTCAGGCTCTCGGTTTCTGCTCTCAGGGCAGAAACAAACGATGAATTCTTCTCAGCTCTCAACTTATAGAAAGACCCTGGACAATGCTAGGCTAGATGGAAGTCACTAACTCAAATGAAAATTGCTTACTTCTTTTCGAAATGAAACACTCATATTATCATATACACATACAGATCATGTATGTAGAATATAATACATATCGCATATACAATATCATTAGTACCTATGTACTTCTGATCAAACTCTTGTTTAATTGAATTTCATCCTTACTCCCTCTTGTTTATTTGAACTCTTTTCATTTTGAACTCTCGATAATTTGAACTTTTTCGTTGGTCCCTTGATTTTCAAATTATCGAGTCGACTGTACTTGTTTACGATTCTTGTCAACCTTT
The DNA here is from genome assembly GCA_013421045.1 of Propylea japonica. Classification (NCBI taxonomy): domain Eukaryota; kingdom Metazoa; phylum Arthropoda; class Insecta; order Coleoptera; family Coccinellidae; genus Propylea; species Propylea japonica. The sequence continues at coordinate 11,124,515 of CM024245.1, forward strand.
CAGATATGGTACGATCTCAAAAGTCAAGAAACTTGTAATTCAAAAAATTCCAAAATCAAAAAGTGTGCTTTGTTGAAAGGAACTTATGCCAATAGCTCAAATAATATTCCAATACATTGTTCGTCATCGAGAGATTCACGTCAACAAATATCGTTGTTATTGAACAATAGGTTTGTTCCAAAAGCTGACTTTTGTACGGTAATTTGACGGTCACGAAACTGTTAGTAATCGATCTTATGCGCATGTCTAAACTTTGACCGTACAAGAACCGTCCAAACAGTACTTGCTCCAGACCAGGGATCGAAATGACGATCACAAAACCGTTCCACTCACGGTCCCGAAGCAGGATGGAACAAAAACGAAACCGTTCTCAAACGATACATTTTCAGTTGGAACACATTTTTATCTATTGCGCAGAATCCTGACGATCATTGTACGGTCAATTCTTGAGTTGGAACAAACCTATTATCTTCTCAAGTCCAACAACTTAACACCAACTTTGTTAATCCAACAAAGAACTAACAATCCCATTTCTATTGAGAAAAAACTTCAGGCTTCTAGGTCAATGAGTCTAGACTTACACAGCCATCTACGGTTAAATATGGAAAAAGGTATAATACTATGATAAAAAGTCTGGGAAACGTAGAAAAAAAACCGAAATATTATTCAGCGTTGAAAAGACCAATCTCCCTAATAACATGGCAGCTCATTTCGAATAGAAGGATTCCACAGGGCATTTTGTCAAGACCGCCGTAATCTCTTTTTATGTTTCGGAATGTAGTATCAAAGCGGAAATCATTACGGCCTAATCTTGAAATACGACGAATAGTGTCTCTAATGATCGTAGGTCGGACATTATACAAATGCCTGCGTCATCATTTAGCTTGAATGTCTCTTAAGTGCGCTTTGTTTATGTCTTTGAGATTAACCCACTATCTGTCATTTTTGAATATTCAACCGAAAATGGTCCCATTCAGTTATCTGAAGTATCACAAGTTACGTTCTGCTTATTTCCATAGCCTCGGAAAACATTAGTTACGTTTCGCCTGAATGTGAAAAATATTTATTTATTTATTCTTTTGAATTAAGAGCTAACAAAATACAATACATGAAACAAAAAAATCCCTAGCTGAGGTTGGTGCAAAACGGGGTTCCATACTAATCTGGCGTATGATACCAGAGTACAGGGAAAAACCTCAGTAGAAAAAACCCTGCCTCGCCGTTTTTACAAAATTTAAACTTAAAACCATTCAAATAAATATCTTCAATATTCAGATACAAAATACTTAATCCATGCTCTTGGGCCAGGAGGGTGTTTTAAACCAGGTCTGGCGTTCCAAGTGATGATTTTTCGAATCTCCTGTTTTTCTAAGACCGCTACAGGACCCTACTGAAGGGTAATCATCTCCCATAGTTTTAAAAAGTGGTATTTCATCCTAATTATCGAATTCAATTTCGGAATAATGACAAAAACGTGAAAATAATAATTATGTCTTTATAAGTGAAATTACGTCATATTTTTCACAAAATTGGGTAATGATCACTTGGAAACAAGAATTCACGATAGAAAGATCACTGCTGTCAGATGCTTCATAGATTTGGCTTTGATATAATATTCTTTAAATTGATATTTCTTCAGTATTCTAAAGTATTCCAACTAACAAATATGGGTATACCTTATCAATCGAGTGCCAAATCTACTTTAATTATATCAATTAAGGCTTTTTTATTACAAAATATACAATGACCAGTTCTCGAAAAATTTCTCATATGTCAATTTGACTTTTTCCACTCTTGTCATAGAAGGGTTTTTGCCGCGGTCACCAAATAATGTTAAAATCTTCAAGAAATATATTCAGTACAACACACAGAAATATCACTGGATCTGGATGCATAGAAATATCGTATTGAAAGCATTATCTTAAATAATTATATTTCAGATGATATAAATTCACATTCACAGTGGTACAAAAAATGTTCTTTGTATTTCGTGCATAAAAAATTCGTGTTTTCACGGCACATTCCATTGAATTTTCGGCCTTGACCTGCGGTCTCGTCCAAAAATTGACACGTCCTAATTTGCCATGACAAAAACACTCATTTTACGCACTTAATACAAAAATAACTATTTTGCAACAAGGGCGCGAAGGCAACTGACATCATAGTGCTTTTCTAATTTTGTTTGTTACTACAATTCTTCTGATGAAAAGTTTATAGCCTACCTATGGCTGACGATAAATTTGGAATTTTCGTCGGTCGTATGATACAAGAACTCATAATTCTTGAAGAATGAGCTGATTTATTTGTATTGAAGTGGTTCTTCTCAATACTTCTTCTGATGAAAATTTTCTTGATATCCCTCGTAGACAAGACGTCGGACAATAGTCAGCCGAAACGAAACATACCTCAGGATGGGCAAGAAACACGAGATGGACCATTAATAATCCCGGTGAATCACTTGGTCCATTGCGTGTTTTCAATTTGTAACTTCAATTTCGCTTTCATTCGGACGAAACTGACGCCTGAAGGTATCCGCAAATGAGAACTCGAAACGGGGTAAGATTCGTGATAGTCAAGCTACTACTACTGTATACGAAGATTATGAAGGAATAAATGTTTGATTGCTATAAGGTTTGACATGAAATCGTGTCTGAATTGGAGTTTGTGCGAATTTTATAGTTTCAGGAAGAGGACATTGACTAATGAAAAGAAAAGGTAGACCTTATTTTTCTTGCCTACCTAATTGAGTTTGTCCGGCACTCCCAGATCATCTTTGAGTCGATGACACAGGAGCTTACAGCTTTAATAGTAGCTTGTTTATATGAGTGTATGGCTATATCGCACTTCTGATAATTTCTTTCCAGATTTAAATCTAAACATCTTTCAATAGCTAAGATTTCCGCTTGAAAGACGCTCATACAGGAGTCTAGCGACAGTGTACACTTGGTACTTGGCCCGTATATCCAAGCGCCAGCTCCTGTAGAGGTTTTGGAACCATCTGTATACTATTTTTCGTTATTTTTTTGAGGTTATAGTCGGTGTTTTCCGTTCCCATTCCTCGCTTTCACTTTGCAATGTTCTGAAGTTTTTATAAGTACTTACCAGTAGCTTGTTCAACATGCTTTGAATGAAGACGAAAGGATTATATGCTGTAAATCTCCAACAATATTCAAAGAACAAAAACTGAAACGGAAAAATTGAAGAAAGCAGATATCATGTTGATAATCGAAAACCTCAATAGTCAACTGTCTGTAGATCTCCTAATCATTTGGTCTCCAATAATAAGATCCAGATTAATGAAGATCAAATAGTTTTTGTTAAATTGATTGTTTTCTTAAAGATATCAAAAATTGCAAACATTTTCAAAGAGTGCTGAAAGTTTTTTCTGGAAGTGTGAAGTTCAAAGTGTTTTTCCTGATGACAAGCAAATATGATGGAAAGAGCCCAAATAATATTTGAATTTATATTCTATCATCGATGAATTAGGAAGATACCATAATACGAGTTATGTATAAACTGAATAGGAGACGGTCATCCCAAGTAGAAAGATCTCTTCGCGTTAAATCTAAACCTCGTGTGTCAGAGTCCGAAGAAGTAGTTTTCATCCTCCGTCCTCGCAATTTTCCGATATGAGAAGGCAAATAAATTAGCGAATGACAGTTTATGACTTCCCTTCCACGTATGCTAAACTTGGGCATAAATCCCGTAAAAACACTCAATGTCAATGTCAACTTTATCGGCGAAGGTGTTTTACTGCATTCGAACAATGACTCCGAATGTATTTGTTGAATGGAGTTTGCTTTCACGTCAAGAAAGCAATTATACGGGATGTTATATAACTCTATTAAAAACATATCAATTTCATTGTAGTATCGAGATGGCACGTAAGGAATATATGCCCTCATCTGGTATTAGTGGGAGGCGTTCTTTACATCTGAGATATAAAATGTATATTTATTGGGAATCGGGGTTGGAATGGACTGTCTGATTGTTGAAAAATTTGTTAGTTTTTCTGGAAGTTATTGTGTTTATAGCCTGCCTATGGCTGACGATAACTTCCGGAAGGAATGAGGTGTTAGATCGAAAAAAATATCATTATTGAAGAATGAGCTGATTTATTTGTATTGAAGTATTTCTTCTCAAAATCAATACAGAAATTCGTATGTTCTTCGGCGACATATCTTGCAAAAATATCTGAGAAGAAAAAACAAGACGCCAAGCAGTTGGATGCAAAAATATGTTCATTTAATAATCTTATCCACATCACAATATAATTCACACTTTAATAGGATGTTGCGATAGATTGAAATAAAGGGTTTTTCGATTAGACGTGTTATTCTGAATATGTAGCTCGCTATTTCGGTAGATGTCACGTTTGAAGCTGTCATTTTTTGACATTTGACGAGTAGAATCTACGCCATCAATAAAATTGAAACGACACACGCTTCAAGAACGCATTCAGATTATTAAAATTCACTATAAAAATGGTTGAAATTTGGCAGAGACGGTAAGTGAAACTCGAACATTTTTGAGTCGTCGTGAAGCACCTTGTCGGACCTCAATAAAGAAATTAGTAGAAAAATTGTTGAGACAAGTTAGTAATGTGAAAAATAAAACCCGTGCACGTCGCTCAAGAACAGCAGATAATATTGGTGTTGTAGCCAAAGTTCCCAGGTTTGTCCATTCCTTGTCGTTCTTTGGAATTAGGCATTCCAAAAACGTCATTAAACCTTATTTTATATTGAGATTTGGGTCTTATGGTTATAAAGTTCAGTGAACACAAGAAATCAAGCCCGCCGACCATCAACAATGTCATGTTTTTGCTGATTGGGTATGCATGAAAATGATCCAGAATTCCATCGAAAAACTTGAGTGATAAGGTCCATTTTCACCTCGATGGCTTCGCCAACAAGCAAAATTGTCTTGGGGCTCGGAAAACCCAAGTGTTATTGTTGAAAAACCTCTCTTTCCTCAACTTATGACTGTTTGGTGCGGTTTATGGTCCGGCGGAGTCATTGGACCTTACTTTTTCGAAAATGAGGCTGGAGCAACAGTTACGGTGAATGGATTGGAATTGGATCGAAAGATGATTAAAGATTTTTATGGCCGAAATTGGATAGTTTTGATCTGGACAACCATTGATCTTCTGCGGGAAAAGTTTCTGGACCGTGTTATCTCTCGAAAAAGTCATCACAATTGACAACCGAGATCTTGTGATTTAACACCTTGCGCCTTCTTCCTTTGGGGCCACGTGAAAGAGAAGGTCTACGCCAATAGTCCAGCATCGTTTCAAGACCTCAAAGATGGAATTCGTGAGGCTATCAAGGACATAGAGCAGCCACTCTGCGATTTGGTTATGGAAAATTCCATTAAAAGGATATGGTCCTGTTAGCGTGGTCGTGGTGGTCATTTTCCTGATGTTATTTCCCAGTCTTAACGTCTTCTTCTTTATAATGAAATAAGCATCCGATCATTTATATTGAAAAGTGGCATTTTTCTTTGAATATCAAAATAACACCTCTTATTAGAAAACCCTTTATAAGACAGAAATCACTACTAAGGACGCCTGAAAATGGAAAAGATCATCAAGAATCATTAAAATGATATGGTCCTGTAAGCGTGGTCGTGGTGGTTATTAGCCTGATTTTATTTTCCACTATTAACAGCATCGCTTCTTCTTTATAATGGAATGAGCATCCGATAATTCATATTGAAGAATGACATTTTGCTTTGAATATAAAAGTAAAACCTCTTATAGGAAAACCCTTTCTAAGACAGAAATCATTAGTAAAGAAGCCTGAAAATGGAAGAGATCCTCAAAACAATTTCTAACTTACTTCACTGTAAATAATATCCAAGTCTAAATTATCGAAACCAAAAAGTTAAGTACCGATATAAAAAAACGAGAACAGTACTTCAATCAAGACCAAATCTGACCTGCCAGAAGTTCTTCTTTATGTTACCAGGTCTAACTTTCGTTTTCAAGATCACGCTTCGTTCCAGTTCCAACGGGACCATAATAATAATAATAAAGCGAGTTCTGGCTCACTTTCACCAAATTTACGTAAGGTGGACCGAAAGATCTCAACGGTTGATGAGTCTCATATCAACGCTTCTTCTAGAACCGGAAACGCTATGTATGACAGATACGTGTAAAGGTACGAGCACGTCTTCACATCGGATTCACGTGGTGTTCGCTGCAGTTCAGCACTCCCATTTCCTTGATGAAGGTCAAGGGCACGACCTTTATGCGAATGGTGAAAGATGGTGATGGTTTTTAAAGGTGGTATTCGTAGTAAGTGAAGGTAGTTGGTGACTGATTTGTTCAAAATCGGACTAAATTTACTGAGGGGTAACACATTGAGTAGAATAGAAGAAATTCAACACGACAATCATGTCGGATGCTTTCGCGCCCTATCATATTTGAGAAAGATAAATGATTGATGTTGCTCAAAACTGGATGAAACTTGATATGAGGTAATATACTTAGCTATTGAAAGATGTCTAAATATAAATCTGAAAAGAAACTATTATGAAGTGCGATATAGCCATACACTATGATAGTAAAGCTGCTATTAACGCACTGAGCTCCTACGTCATCGACTCACAGATAATCTGGGAGTGCCGGAACAAACTCAATGAGGTAGGCAAGATAAATAAGGTCTTTTCAATCTGAGTTCCCGGCCATTCGGTAATGAAAGGAAATGAAGGGGCCAATACACTTGCCAAAGAGGGCGCACGAATGTCACTCATTGGCTCAGAACCCTTCTGTGGTATAGATAAATGTACCTTTAAGAAGGAGTTTCTGGGGAAGGAGAAAGCCAAGAGGGAAAAACTCTGGTGGAATCTCCCAGGGATGGATCATTCCACTTAGTTCCGTCGGAACTTCAAAACAGCCAGATCCAAAAGATAGAATGAATTTCAGCTTATTCTTAAAACTAATCTTAGCATCAAAATCACTTCACCTTTTCAGCCAGGGTTTTTCTACTGAATTTTTTCTCTGTGCTAATGAAATATATGATTCCATTTTTTAATTTTTCTGTGCTGATTCTGTAGAATATTTATACATATTATATTATTTGTGATACTAGAAAAGTTCGTTTAACATTCTTGGTCATACCTTTCAGTTACTGAGCTAATGGCTAAACCAGATCAAGACTTAATATCCCCAGTCTCAAGAAATGGAAGGATTTGAATATTAAGAAGAAATAGTAAGAGGCATGAACAGTTAACTGCTACCCAAAGGTTAGCCTTCCAGGTACTGAGATCATGTAGATCTTTGTTCTCTACCCTACTCATTCAAAAAGACCCACTGGCGTTGATGAAACTGATAAACTCCCGACGAACCTTAGATATTACCTATTTGGTGTCCAGGACTGGTTTCCTCAAATAAATTCTTTTTAGGACAGCCAGCTCTGAACAATAGTATACCATGTGTTGAGCTGTTTCTGCTTGTAATCCACAGAGGCTGCAAATCTCATCTTCTGACTTTCTCAAATGATATTTGATACCCAAAAACTCTATGAATTTCTTTCGGAACTTTTATCATCTAAGCTCCTCAAGGACTTGCCAAAACATAAAAACAGCGATATTTATCTTTCTCATTCCGCAGACACGCAAGAATCTCGACTTATCTAATTCATTAACACATCGCGAAAACTTTATGGATCAATAACTTGTTCTGATTCACCATAAGCGCATTAGGCTTCCACTGTTTATCAATCAATTAGCACTGAATATTTTTTTAACTCCGAATCAACAGAATCTAACATAACATCGGAATGCTTGAAGACTTTCGCCTTGAAAATCTAGCGAGTCTTAACTTTCGGTTTCAAGAAGACATCTTAAGTTCACAGAGATATAACAATAACTCGATAGAAATTCAACGTTGACAAAATTCTCAAATATTGAAATATCTCTTTTATCAACAAGAAATAGAGAGCAGAATCAACAAGGGAAAAACAACTCTTTTATCAACAAGAAATAGAGAGCAGAATTAACAAGGGAAAAACAACTCTTTTATCAACAAGGAATAGAGAGCAGAATTAACAAGGGAAAAACAACCATAAGACATTCAAATTCGATTCTATGGTCCAAAAGCATATCAGCTGAAAAGAAACACTATATTTATTCCTCAGTGTTCAAGAGCATCGTTCTGCATGGAAGTAAAACATGGTAATTAACAAGAAGTTTCGAAAAAATACTACTGAATACTCTTGAGGTGGACCTTTGGCGGAAATCAGCCAGGGTATCGCAAATGGATAAGTTTAGAAATGAAAGGATAAGGCTAAGGGAACTAATGAATGCGCACAAGACAATAATAGAAGAAACTCAGCCAAAAACAACTAGTTTGGTATGGACACGTTGAGAGAATGTCAGTGGAAAAATTCCTTAACTTGCTCTAAAGTGGATACCGAGAGAAAGAAAAAAGCGAGGAAGGCCAAAAGTTACCTGATTGAGTGGCACACAGAGTGCGATGTCTGGGAGAAACCTGAGACCAAGAGAATGGGAAGACAGAATAGTATGGAAGCTGTGAACCGGAAGGCGTAGGACGTTATAAACCCGGCAAGAAAGAAGTGAACTTTGATGCTCAGATACTCAGTACAATAAATATTTTCGCTCGTTCGTCCCTATGAGATTCCAATATCCAATCGAAGGCGTGCCTGTTCACTACCACCAAATGGCTTCTTGTACCCCCATAACTTGAGCTGTGTATAGTACTCGCCCTTCAGTTTTTCATATAGTTCAAGGGTCTCAAACATCAGAAACTGAAGTGGTTTCAAGGATGATATATCTTCAATCCAGCCAGTTTTCTCCCTTATGGGCCGAATACATTGAGATACTCTACAAGCTGCTGCTGAGCAAATTTAGAAGCGAGTGAATAAGCTTGTGAGATTGTGATGATATCACACAAAACTGTCTACTCGCTGAGTAGCCAAAAATCTAGCGATCCACGAGAGGTTTGTGTTTGTATCGTTGTCAAGGATATAAAATAAATGTCAAGTACGTTTTCGAATTTAAGAAGAACCAGGAACCACCGCGTAGATGGGAACTCACAGATTGTTTAGTAGCAACTGTGATTACATACGGCAAATCGCCATCGATTCAGCTTTCAACTTTAGTCGCAGATTTTCTACAATCAGATTGTTGGCTTGTGAACACGATTACACTGAGCGAATTTACAATCAGCTACTAAATTCGCCGGGTCGCAGCTTGCAAAGTGTCTCAATGTAATCGACCTATTAACCAAAAAAATGAATATTCCAATTAAATAACAGTTAGAACTAGTTTCAAACTTCCTCCGCACATCCATTCAATCAGTGACACGATGAACGCACACGAATCTTAACGAGTAACTGAAAAATGACTCAATAATATTCGTCCTCCTGGTGGTCCAGCAAGAATCGCAGTGATGAGGAAACTTTTTCGCAACATATCGGTCATGAAAACTATAATTTCGATACTCGGGCATCAATCATCTCGGAGACGCGTCATAAAACGAGTCCCCGTTCTAAAACATAATGATTATCGGAAGGTGATCAAGATTAATGAGATATCGTAGCGTAGGGAAGCATTAATCACGTGTTAAAAAGTTGCATCCTGACCAGACGCTTATATGCGTTTTGTCGTTTGCTTTGGTTGTCTAGCTGCACTGTCCTACTCTGGATATCATGCGATTATTTTATAATAACAATTAGGTATTATTGAATTATTATTGTTAAAATATGGTGGATTCATACAATGATTGATGCCCTTCTTCACTGCGCCAAAAGAGCTGTTACCATAGTAAACCTTAATTTTTCTACTTTTGCTCTTCATCAACGGATTGCATCGACATATTATTTTCTTGGTGACCTATGATGAGCCCAGTCAGCAGCTGTAACTCATTTCCGAAAACGATAAAGTTTGTTGAGCCTTCTCTGTTCAGGATACAATCAGCTCCTCTGCTTGCTACTATTGAGAGTGTTTCTTTTTTTCCTCACAATCATCGATATTTGCCTCAATCAGTGTGGTTTATACCCAACATGACGGCACTGGTTCGGTGGAGAGAATGTTTGCTTTTTCCAGGTCGTCAGCTTTCTCCTTTTCCTCAATTTTTGGTGGTCATGGTCAAAGTAAACGAGTATAGTACTATCACAGAAGCCAGAAAGCGGACACAAACGCTCCTTACTGACCAGACATCCTTCTGTGGTAAAGGCAACTACACCTATAAGCATAAGATCATGAAGAAGAAATAATCTGAAAGAAAAGATCTCTGGAGTAGCCTTTCGGAAATGAGTCATTTCAAAATGTTCCTACGGAACTTTATAACAACAAGTTTCAAAAAGTATTGGATTTCAGTAAGAAGTTACGCCTCCTCCTTGGCTTCTTAACAGAACATTGTCGTCCCAGGAAGCATAAAATGAGAATAAGGTCACTTGAATATGATGAGTGTAGATTCTGTTGGGAAGATGGGGGGAAACCCCTGTTCACATAGTTGCACAATGCTTCACTATTGCAAGCCTGCGCAAATATTGTCTTGGACAGGGGTATTATGGGATAAACGCGGATCTAGCCTCTTTGAATTCCACCCTAGATACGGAGTTCTTTAAGGCTCTGGACCCGTCAGTGTTACGAGTAGTTTCAACAGCTCCAAATAGATTGCTGTTTGTAAGCTCGAAAGTGGGTATATTGAACGAGAAGAACTTATGAATTCAATTGGCAATGCTTATCTAAAATATATTCTGTAGAAATCTGACTAATTAAAATTCGAAGGAAGGGGGATTTTATAAACTATTCCCAACATAGACTTTGATTCCTTGATTCACAATCAACGGTCATCTTTTGCTTCAGTGTCCTCTGATTTTCACAGGCAATGATAATTCTGGCTTCCTTGTACTGACAAGACAGACGGACATGGGCAAATGCGTCTATGGTCAGAATTGCAGTTTGAAGCCTTACCGCGGGTTTCACAAAGCTTTATTGGCAATCAAATCGTTGATTTTGAGAAAAGTTCGAAGGTTTACGTCAAAAATTAACTGAACTTTGCACAGAAATAATGAAACTTCATCAATCAACGTGATCGGGGTTTTTGTGAACCCCGGCTTTAGTCTTGGTTTTCTCAAATACACCGATCCTTGTATTTGGAATAATATGTGTCTTTTATGATCTTTGCTCCTTAGGGACCGATCTGTATACCAGACATACACTTTCTTGACTATCATTTTTGTTCACTTCGTAGTTGGTGTCAATGTCATACTCGTTCGATGATTCTGAAATTTTTCCATGTCCCTTACTACACCATTTCCAAGTATATTCAGAAAGCGTCAATTGTATTACAGAAAACGTCCAATATATTTCAGATTAGTCAATTGTATTTCAGAAAGGGTCAATTGTATTTCAGATTAGTCAATTGTATTTCAGAAAGCGTCAATTGTATTTCAGATTATATCATATGTATTTCAGAAGCCGTCATTTTAATTCAGAAACTAGAAATATAATTTTAATTTCCAAATATCACAGTTATCTCGATTTCAGTGTGGTGTCGGGACTGAGGAGGATAAGCGGTATTTAAAATGAACATTTCTGCTATATGTAAATGTGTGCACCTATGAATTGAATTTCGAATGTCCATTTCCGAAATACAGTTGACGATTTCTGAAATTGAATTGACTGATCTGAATACGAGTGATGTTTTCTGAAATACAATTGACTAATTTGAAATACAAATTACGCTTTCTGAAATAAAATTGACTATTCTTAAATACAATTGGCGCTTTATGAAATACAATTGACTAATCTGAAATACAACTGACGCTTTTTGAAATACAATTGACGCTTTCTGAAATACACTTTGAAATGGTGTAGACCCTTTATGTGACATTCTGGGGCAAAACTAAATGTAATTAATCAATTCTTTCGTTTACTGGGAATTTCAGTGAATATCTTGAAACCAGACGAACTCTTATTGTCAGATTTTTCAGAACAAAAGTTTGCACTATTCGGTACCATTATGAAAATCAAAATAAGTCGGAGATTAACCGTCTCGTCGATTTCACAAAGCTTGGTTGCGCAATCAAATCAAATCGTTGATTTTGAATTAAGTCGATAGTTTGTGTCAAAATGATCTGAAAATTGCACAGAAAGGATGACATTTCAATAATCAAGCTGATTGGAGTTTTGTGAAACCCGGCTCAAATCTGTAAAAATAAATGGGCTTACCGAAATTCATTATAACATGACCCCAAATAATTTCAAATCCTATTACAATGATACCCCATTTATTTGGCCTCCAGCTGTAATAAAAATTAACAAAGAAAAAAACCAAACATTGTGTTTTCCAGATGGTACTACGAAAACTATGTAAATACTTCGGTCATTCGGTTCAATAATCCCATATTAGCATAGAGATGGCCATAACTCATCATGAAACACTGCTGCCATAGACATCACGATCAATTAACCATTGTAATGAATCTTGCGTTTCATTAAAATTAACAAGCTGCGAACTTCGAAAAATGTTAACAAGTCGAAACGAAGATACATTGTGCTTATTAACAAACTGGAAAACAATAACCTATTCTGACTTCATCCGCTATGCCAGTCGACGAACTGAAAACTAGTTACTTACTCCATTTTACATGTCTTCGAGTAAAGTTTGATTCCCACTGATAAGATTCGTAGCTGTTTCTTTTATGGCGAGAATGCAGCTGCTTCACTCCACGAGGAGATTCTCACACAATATCCTGGATAAGATTGTGGTGGTTTGCTACATTGCAGCCATTCTACTCTGCGATCTATGATATCTTTTGTGTTACTCTATGCTCTTGATTATTTTCAGGGCAGTAAGTGAATTCCAACATGTTTAGAATGCAGATTTTTGAGGGCGTTACATTTAACTGCAACTATTTTGCCCCCATCAGAACTGTTTTCATAATGCTTCAATGAACTCACAGTACCTTAGAGGGCTTCAAAGAGGCTAAATCTGCCTTTCTCCTATAATTCTCCAGACACATGTAATTCCAAATACAAGAATTTTAAATGCCTGTGATAGTCAGATAATTTGTAGAATACTTTTTAGGTTTTCACTCCAAGTCTCTGAAACAGAATTGTTGCGGTAAACTCTTTGAGTGGAGATAATTTAACGGTTTGTATTAATCCAAAATCATAGGTGTTGTAAAAATAAAGTGGAAGAAAATATAGTAAAATGCATCAAACCGTATTCTCCGACCAATCTTCTGGAGAGTACTCTCTAAAAAAATTGTTGCCTAACAGTTAAAACTAAAAAAGGAAATAAATGAAAAGGATAATGTAAAGTTTCGGGGTCTATATCAGACACCTTCTTCAGACAAACTTGTAAAATCTTCGGAATTGTGTATTTTTTCGTTTTCAGTCTAATTGAAATTGAAAGTTTTCAACACATAGAGATGTTCATTTATTTTATTTTCCTGATGTAATCTTTTCTTAAATAAATCAGTCCAAATACGATTTATTCCAACAGAACAATTAGCCAAATTATCTACTTCATCTAACAAAATACATGTGGATTGCTCGATTTTCCTTTTATAATTATAAGGTTCCATCATTAGGATCTTTGTGTTGTTCCAGTTCATCATATGATCCCGCTATTTGAACATGCATGATCAGGGATTTGTGATCTTGTAATGACTCTATTTTTGATGTTGTTCTTATGTTCGTGTTTTTTATCTCTGGAGGTCTTGATGTCTCTCCTGTATAAGATTTTCCATATATGCAGGGAATATTGTGAACACAATTTCTTGATTTTTATGTTTCATTCATTGTTTTCGTTCTGGTTAGAATGGATCTCAAATCATTTTGTGTTTCGAAAACCGTTCTTATGTTGAATAGGAACCAATTCTTCCTATATTTTCTGATAGGCCAGGAATATAAGGAATGACGTTCAACAAATTTGGTTGTTCTCGACGGTCTTCTGTTTGTACCTGATCATCATTAGAATTTTGATTAGATATTTTTCGTTTTAAATTCGAAAATATTCTTCCTATAAAATTATATAAAAGTATTCTAGAAATGCAGAAGCCTCCCAGATTATATTTAATCGATATAGTCAGATAACACTGAAGGAATGGGTGACCATCGATTCTGAATCAAGGTCTATTTGGAGCTGTTGAAATCCCACATATCACTGGCGGTTCCAGAGTTTTAAGGAACTTCCGTAACTGAAAAGGCTAGAGCTGCGTTCCTCCTAAAATTCTCCTGTCCAAGAGTCCAATATATTTTTCTTGCAGGCTCTCAATAGCGAAATCAATATAGCTTTTTGTAACTAAGTACACATGAGTGTCCACCTCTTCCCCACAGAATCTCAACTCGTCAGTTTATGTTAAGCCAATTCTGATCATTTGCTTCCTGAGGCGACAATGTTCTGTAAAAGAGCTAGTGAGGAGACATATTTCATTATTACTGAGATCCAAATACTTCTTTGACCTTCCCAGAAGATTGAGAATTAGGTAAACGGTCATTCACATTAGAATATCCTCGAAATTCTGGTTCGAAGTAGTCATTCTAGAATCTAACTTTCCTCCACAAATCTCAATCCTACCCTTAAATTTCAGTTCGCAAGTATTTGCATCTCTTGTTAGATTATGTCATCATCCATAGCTAGTTCTGGATAATCCTGGAAGCAAAATATTCCACAGATATGGGAAAAATATTTGGAAAAATACCGCTTAAGCTTATGTAACGGTCGAAGCTATTTTCGTCTGAAGGTTACCAAAAAAAAGGAATAATTATCAAAATGAATTCAACCAATAAAAAGAACACAGTACCTGAATGCTTCTAGCAATTAATATTAGTATGCATAGAACTATCCATAACGATTGCAATAAGCGTTATTGTTTATGTAAATTTCGTCTGAAACCTGCATAAAACCATTGCAACTTATTATACGGTGTGTGAACGCCTTAATACAGGCTAGAGACACGAATGCATCCATTTCAAATTTGTTTCTTCGAGTTATAATTGCCTCTTTGTTCCTTCACAGTTCAATGAAAATGGGGTCGAGTAAAATTAAAACAGACTCTCTGCCATAGTAATGTAATTGGTGCTGTATTCAGGTATAATTCGTTTGTTTTGTATCTTCTGTTGGTATATCACCGGTTTCTAACCGCGTCCTTGTCTAAAAGTTAAATGCATTGTGAGTAATATTTGCAGTCTAACTATTGCTACAGGTAGAATAAGACGGAACGAAGCCATTTTATGGATGATACTTTGTGTACGGGAGTGCTCAGCTGGAATTGCAGCTATGAGAGATCGTTTCGGAGTACGTGAACTAACTATAGGAAAATAGATCTTTCAAAATCTTTCGAAATTCGTGATGATAGCGTTTTGTCAACCATCTATTTCTTTTCGAATATTCGATTTGGTTTCTAGATGTAAATAAATTGGCAATAATGTAGATGAACAGAAAATAACTGGCCCAAGAACAGCTCCTTGGGGTTCACCATCGTATGTTACTGTCTATGTTTCCCCAGAGTTTTTCCCTCTCGGCTTTTTCTTCTTCAGAAAATCCTTCTTATAGGTACATTCACTACAGAAGGGTTCGAGACCAATGAGTGACATTCGTGCGCCCTCTTTGGCAAGTGTATTGGCCTTTTCGTCTCCTTTGATTACCGAGTGGCCGGCAACCCAGGTTAAAAAGACTTTATTTTTCTTGCCTACCTCATTGAGTTTGTTCCGGCACTCCCAGATCATCTTTGAGTCGATGACGTAGGCACTCAGTGCTTTAGCAGCTTGACTATCTGAGAGTATGGCTATATCGCACCTCTGATGATTTCTTTCCAGATTTATATCTAGACATCTTTCAATGGCTAAGATTTCTGCTTGGAAGACGCTTATACAGGAGCCTAGCGACAGTACACACTTGGTATTTGGCCCGTATATCCTTGCGTTAGCTCCCGCAGAGGTTTTGCAACCATCTGTATACCATTTTACGGTATTTTCTTTGATGTTATAGTCGGTGTATTCCTGTTTCCATTACTCTCTCTTACTTAGCAATGTCCTGAAGTTTTTATCAGTGCTTACTTTCTTGATCAGCACATCACTAGGGAGGTTCGCAGATGAAATGTAGTTGTTCACAGAGTACCAGACTCTCTGTTTCAAATTTTGGATAGTGTATTCCTTTACCATTCTTTTTTCTCCCAAAGCGTCGAGTTAAAGTTCTTCTTTATGCTCATTTTATTATCATAACAACACTAGAAAGGTTCGCTGATGATTCTGGACCTCAGAAGGATGATCATATATTTTCAATCTCGAAATCCAGAATGTGGTTTGGAATTCCTTGAATATGAGGAGACATTTGATAAAAATAAACTTCAAAGGTAGAAATTTTTTATTGATTTCAACCAATATCAAACTCAAGTAGGTATACTTTTTGGATATTATCCCTCCGATGTTCAAGAAATCTACACGGATTGAATACCACGGAGAACATTCGCAGACAACCATTTCGTTCTATTGGAGCTCATCACAATAGGGAATAGATTAACTCCCTAATGGGGCAGAAAAAACCACTTGAAAGTAGTACAAAAGTGCAGTGCCACAATTTACAGTCACATACCAACTTTCTTTGATGTTCCTTCGATGTTCAGAAAAATCTGCTCTGAAGCCAGGAAAGTCATCAAACCAGGTCAGGCTCTCCAAATGGTGATCTTTCAGAACCTCAGATGTTTACAGAACTGTCCACAGACCCAAAATACCGGAAGAATACTTCCCATAGATTTATACAGCGGTATTTCGTCCTAAATATCGATTTCAATTTCGGAAAAAATGATCAAAAAACATTTTGTAACCTTTTTGAATCACGACATCATTTTTTATATTTTCAAAAAAAATTGAATGAATGGATCGAATTTTTATTGTGGAAAAAACGTGTTCTGATTTGTGGTTATGCTTAGAAGGTTGTACAAATACCCTCTTGACTCTAAAATTACTGACAACAAGCGCCCAAACATCACAAACATAATATAAAATTCCTTCCAAACTCGTCTCTGCGGCTCCCGCACTTAAATTTGTCCTTAACCGTGTTACCTCAGATGTCTAGGATTTTGCATAATGGTAGTTATGCAGAAATGACGTACTTAGCGGAGTTTTTATTGCATGCAATTTGTCCAAATTATGATCATTCTATAATGTTTGCAATTTTATCCTCCAGACGGATATTTGTTGCATATGATTCATAAATTATAGCAGTTATTTGTTGAGCTCTAAATTTTTACAGCATGAAACGTCTGATTAGTGTGGTACTAGTCGTGTTCGATGGCCTCGACCAGAAGATAAATAACCAGTATATCGTTTTCGGTAATTGAATAGTGCTCTTATCGTCGTATAGTCAGCTAATCTATTTTTTGGGAACGTTCGAGAATTGTCCGGATTATTGTTAGGTTAGTTATCTTGATTGGTGTGGAATTGTTAGGACTTGAAATTTTTTCTCTATAGGGAGGGTTGAAAATACTCTTTGTGAGCCTTATATACAGCGTGCCAAAAAAGTAACGTAACTCGTCACTAATTCTTGTACCATATCTAAATTTTATTCTAATACCAATTGAATGTAAAAACAGGTATTATAAAAACACTTTATGATAGGGCCTTTTTGATTTCATCTACATCTGAAATTAGAAATAATGAAATTGCCTTCATTAATGAGTTTCTGCTAGATAATCAATACCCACCAAATTTTATAGAAAGAATAATTTCAAATTTAGAACGAAAAATATCTAATGAAAATTCCAATGATAATCAGGTACAAACAGAAAACCGTCAAGAACAACCAAATTTGTTGAACGGCATTCCTAATATTCTTGGTCATTCAAAAAAAAATAAGAAGAATTGGTTCCAAATACAACATAAGAACTGTTTTCAAAACACAAAATGATTTGCAATTCATTCTACCCAGAAAAGAAACCAATGAATGAGACACAGAAATAAAAAAACTGTGTTACAATATTCCCTGTATATGTGGAAATCTTATACCGAAGAGACATCAAAACTTTTAGAGATAAGAAAATGCGAACATAAGAACAACATCAAAGATATAGACATTACAATCACAAATCGTTGATCATGTATGTTCAAATAGCGGAGATCATATGATTAACTAAAACAACACAAAAATCCTAATGACGGGACCTGATAATTATAAAAGGAAAATTAAGGAATCCACATGAATTTTGTTAGAGGAAGTAGATAATTTGGCCAATTGTTCTGTTGGAATAGATCGTATTTGGATTGATTTATTGAAGACAGAAATGACATCAGGAAGTTTCAAAATTAAATGAATCAACATCTCTATGTGTTCACAACTTTCAATGTCAATTACACTGCAAATGAAAAAACATACAATTACGAAGATTTTACAAGTTTGTCTGAAGAAGGTGTCTGCTATAGACACCGAAACGTATCCTTTTCATTCATTTCCTTTTTAGTTTTACTGTTAGGCAACAATTTTTTCAAAACCAATTTGCACCTGACAAATAAGTGCTAAGATTTTCGCAGGAGCAGAGACTGGGAGTAAAAACCTATGAAATTTTTAGATTTTCAGTGATGTGACTAAAAGTTAAATTGATTGTACAGTTTTTATTGAAATCTCAGGAAATAATTTACAATTTGTGGAATGTGGAAGGATTTCCCTCAATAATTTTCCAACGAGAATTATCGACAAGTTACGTAACTTGTTTGTCTCTGTTATCTTGGATATATTCGAAAAATAACATTATGAAACGATATTACCCAAGATATTCAACTAAATGTTCAATGCGACTTCTTATGCTATTTCACTTCAACAATTTTTCTACTTTTATTCCTGGAACGAAACCTTGGATCCACTGATCCATATTTTTCCAGAAGAAAACAACAAACCGCAAATTTATGCAAGGAAAAAATCTTTACTCATACAAATATGCATCTTTTGTTCATCTGTTAACCTCCATTCAAGGTAAAACGCACAATCTCTCATATGCAAAACTGCAAAATATTCCATTCTTGGTATAAAATGGTTTTTCAGTGTTTCACGTTCAAAATTTTTCGGAGTGTCTCGGACACAATCACTTTATATCCTAGGAGTGGTGTTCGTATCGCTCGTTACGATTTCATACCGACAATTATTTGAATATAAACCGTAGGAATATTTTCGCATTTTTACCAGTTTTATCTTCAACCATCAAGGGGAATACGCAGGTTAGCCTTGACTACAGCCCGCGTAGGAAAATTCTGTGCATGTACGTTGAAATTCTGCTTGCACTTGCCCCCAACAGGTTTCTCATAGGTCTGATTACCGAGAAAGAAGTGGGAAGTCCGTGAAAAGATCTTTTACGAAAGAAGAAGGAAACGATTCTATTCTCATTTTTATGGTCGCTCGGGAAGGCTTATGATGACACATTACGCAGAAGTGCTTTCGACTTGACGACCGTGGTGATGTCATAGTTGCTGACGATGATGTGGATATTTTTTTCTGTATTGATTGAAGTCGTGGAGATGAAGGATAGAAGCAGATCAGTTCGTTTGCACATGGCGATATCATCCTACATTTTGGGGCGAATGTGACGAGTCCAGAAATGTGGCTTTTCCAGCGCGTTGAATATACTATTTTCGCGAATCCTTCAACATTCGACAGATAGTAATTAATCTAGTGAAAATCGAGAATAATTATGGTCACAAATGAATAGTGCTTCTGAATTCGCAAACAAATTACTTGGTTTGCAATGAGAACGTATTGAGGTTGAATTGTTTAACTTAGCGCTTATAAATTAAATTTTCAAAGAAATCAAGGGAAAATCAATGGAACGCATTTTAACATTCATGTAGAACACTAACGACAGTAAACAATTTTAATTTCCTTATGAAGGGTTTTCCAATAATAGGTGTTAGTTTGATATTCAAAGAAAAATGCCATTTTCAATATAGATGGTCGGATGTTTATTTCATATAAAGAATAAGCTATGCCGTTAATAGTAGAAAATAACATCGGGCAAATGACCAGCAAGACCACTCTACACGACAAATCCTGTTATGAAATTTTCCAAAACCAAATCGCAAAGTGGCTGCCCTATGACCTCAATAGCCTCACGAATTCCATCTCTGAGGTCTTGAATCGACGCTGGGCTATTGTCGTAAACCTTTTCTTTCACGTGGCCCCAAGGAAGAAGTCGCAAGGTGTTAAATCACAAGATCTCGGTGCCAATTGTGATCACCTCTTCGAGAGATAACACGGTCCGAAACTTTTCCCGCAGAAGATCAATGGTTTCGTTGCTTGTGTGGTATGTAGCGCCGTCTTGTTGAAAGTTAAGGTTGTCCAGATCAATATATCCGATTTCGGCCATAAAAATCATTGATAATATCTCGATAGCGCAATCCATTCACCGTAACTGTTGCACCAGCCTCATTTTCGAAAAAGTAAGGTCCAATGATTCCGTCGGACCATAAACCGCACCAAATAGTCACAACGTTGAGGATAGAGAGGGCTTTCAAAATAACCCTTGGGTTTTTCGAGCACGAGATGCGACAATTTTGCTTGTTGGCGAAGCCACTGAGGTGGAAATGGGCCTCATCCTTCAGATGATTTTTCGGGAATTCCGAATCATTTTGATGTTGTTCGAATTTTACGAACCGTCTCCAAATTTTCACCATTTTTATAACGAATTTTAATTATTTCAATACGTTCTTGAAGCATGTATCGTACCATTTGTGTTAAATAGCTTAGTTTCTACTTGTCAAGTGTCAAAAAAATGACAGTTTCAAACGTGACATCTACCGAAACAGTGGGCTATTCAAAAACGCTTCTTATTGAAAAACCCTTTAGTAAGAAAATCTTGGCTTTTTATTAAAAATTTGGTCAGCAATGTCGAAGTTTACTAACGATTTTCGGAAAAGTTTTTTTTTTTTCGATAGGGAATCGTCGTGGCTGAATTATGTGAAACTCAGCAAGTTAAAAAGTCTGCATATTCACATGTGTTTTCCTTCAGAGTACATCTCTCGTTCCATGGAAATCATCAGCAAACTCAATCTCATATAATGAACCGAGATCTAACGAATCTACTTTCAGGATCGGATAGTTATATCAGAAATTATGGTCAATTTCGTTGAAAGTAGGAATATCATAGTAGTATAATATACAACTGTGATCATTTGAACCCTCTGGGGGTTATCTAGTTAATTGGTTTTGCGTTTTATGTTCTGAAATATCTAAGGAGGGGAAAAATCATCAAGGGATATATTTTGTTTCGACTTGTGCCATATATGCTTTGTGGTTTGAATTTTTGATAGATGAGATGGTTGTTTTCAAACGATTTTACATTTGTACATGGGAGCATTGATTTAGTGGACAAGTGTAGAAACTTTATCTTAACTTCAAATTTTCATTCAAAGAGAATATTAGAATATATATGTTCTTTTGAGATCAAACGCTAACATAATACAATACATAAAACAAAAATTTTAGAAAAGCCCTGAGCAGGAGCTTTCGAGCACTCGTTCTGGTTGGTAGAGCAATAAGACTATTACCTCAGAATTTTATATGGGTTATGAGATTGATACCAAATATACAAATGCAGAATCTCAGCACCATCGGAATTATATTCTGGAAATTTTTCAAGAAATGAAATATGTGAAAAATAAATAATTACAAGAATTACATTCTATGGTTTTGATGATGCGATCCTCTTGAAATTTTGCATGCATGAACATTCAGTATATCGGTCGTGATTCACAAAAAAATTTCACTTGAATCGGTTATCATGTTATGGAAACTTATACTGAATGATCAATAATGACCCATTTCAATGCATCTTGTATTTTTGAGTATGATTGTCATGAAAAATGAACATAAAGTATTCAGAAGCAATCCGAGCAATGTTTCAACTCTATTTCAATATAGAAAAATTCATAGTATGTCGAATGTAGCTTTGTACAAAATGAAAATGTATTACAAGTATTGCAACCAAGAATGTATGCTCAATTTATAATGCGGTTGAAGAGAAAAATCTTGTAATCAACACGTTCATTTATCGAGTTCTCAATAAATCAGTTGATCAAATAACTATTCACCATCTGCAGATGTTCGAATGTTAGGGTAAAAAGAGTTGGACGGTCAAGCAGACTGTTTTTGATTCCATTCTTCATCAATGAGTCAAATCGAGTCAAAAAGCCTAAGAAATCAATTTCTTCAGGAAAAAATATCAGGTGCACATTAAGGAAATGTAATAACGATTTTATAATTTCTTCCTTACATTTCTGACATATTTATTCTTTATTGCAGGTAAACAACCACCCTCGCCGAAGTTCATAAACTTCTTCCTCCCATCTGAAGGTAAGTGCAACAAAGTAGCTAATTCATAATCAACCATGGATATTCGATATGACGTACTTTATGACAATCAATAGTATCGAACCAAACCCTCATACCAATTAAAAAAGATCATAATACACTTCAAGGAGGCTGAGAGATACAATTGCAATAATAACAGACCTAGTGCACTCTTGAAATTTCTAAAAATAACATAGTGTATTTTTTGTTGCACTGTAATTACATTTTTATACTATATTTAACGAGCATGGGAGTAAAAAACAGGATGCAAGCATGTGGAATTTATTTTGAAAGTCGTTTGAAAAAAACATTGGCGGACTTTTCGTTGTGATAGTGCGCGCTATTAAAAATCACAGACTAAATTCAATAAATCGTAATGGCCTAGCCGTAAAAATATTTTCTGCGGTGGAGACAACGCTGGAGGTAAAAAATATTCTTGTTTTGGGAGGCTTCTGATGTAAAGCGTTCCATTGACGAAAATTCAATATGCAGGTCATTTTTATTCCGGCAGTTCGAACGGAAATTATGAAAGTTTGAAATATAGGGCACCCTTAACGAATTTTTACATATTTCATTAAAGGAATATTTTTCTATGTCATCGAGTGTACAGATTTACTGCTACTCGTATGTAGTATGCATTCTTTCTTATGTAAGTTTCAATATAAATTGTTAAAAATTTGGATTATAGCACTTTTTAAAATTGGCCACGGGTGCCATCATAAGATCACGTATGTCCTTTGATGGCATATAACTAAAATAAAATGATATTATTTATTGAAATGTTTTATTGAAAAAAAGAGCAGTCCTATTTAATGAAAATGAAAAATAAGTGTAAAGAAACTAAATTCACATTCTTTGACATCGTCAAAATATAATATAAAATATAATTTTTACGCACAATACACCTACGAATATGATTTGCACAAGCACACTCGGCATGGCACCAGCTGGCGCATTTCTGGCAACGCAACCAATTCTCCCCTGGTCGAGACATGGACAACAGCTTATAACAATAAAGACGAGCGGCATCTGAATCATCGTCATAATGTCTTCCTCATTTTCTTCTACGAACTCAATCTGTCTTTTGACCGTTCTAGCTAGCTTCTCCTCTCTTTCTTTGTCTTCTCTTCTTCTTCCAACTTCTTTTCTTTATGTCAGGGGTTGTATTGAGGATTCCAACTTTTCCTCGTTTTCTTCCTCTGGTCACTGTTGATTCTGCAACGGCAGTTGGCAGTAGTGAGAGTCTTGTATGATTTTCAATGATCTCGATACTTCACTTGAAACCATTTTCATTATTTTCGGATACCTCTAATATTCCTGCGAAGTACCAGGCTTTGGAGGAATCGTTTCTTGATCTAGATTCTTTTTCCTATGATGGCACCCTATGCTATCATAGGAATACTCTGGCTATGCCATCATAAGCATAAGTAACATATATTTTCAACAAAGCGAAAAAGGTACTAAAAAGACGAAAAAACCTAAAACTTTCACACTAAAAGCATTATTATAGAGTGATTTAGGGAAAGTATAATCCTTTTTACACAGATTTTCGAATATCCAAATAAACGAAAAGAATGATGAAATAAACTCATACATCAACACTTACCCAAATGATTGAACTCTTATAACAGTCACAAATTGCCACGTATTCAAGGGTAACTACGTATATCAAGCGTAAATGCCATTTGGCGTACAAACTCAGTAAATATAGTTTGTTCGGTTGATGTTAACAGACTTCTTCGAAGTGTGCCATCATAAGCAGGATGCCATCATAGGCATACTTCCCCTAGAGTTTTGGTATAAAATGCCATTTGAACGGTGGTGATGAAATTCTAAACGCTTGCAGATATCGATTCGAAAGGTATTTTTTTCCGATTCAGCTACCTGGAAAACCTATAAAAACATACCAAATCAATGTAGTTCCTATATTTTCAAATAAATTCAGTTTATAGATTTTGCATTTTTCATTTTCGAGTTGCGTTCGAGAGCATCTGTTAATGCAGATCGCTTCGGATTGATGAATTTTCAACATCAATCGATTCATAAGACTGATCATAAGAATTATCAGTTAACACGGTTTCTGTAGATCCTACAGAAGTTTTGCAAAATGCTGAAATATAAAGGTTTATGGGGAAAAACCCCTCAGCCATTTTTCGTCCAAAGTTTCAAATTTTCAGATGACTATTTTATGTGCTTCTATTGATGGGGACTACAGACGAAAAAATAATATACAATTCATTTTTCATTTCTGTGTTCAAACGGAAAATATAAAAGTTGATATCGAGTTTTGGAAGAATTAGAACAGATAAATTCTTAACGCTTGCAGAAGTTTTTTTTTTCGATTCAGCTACCTCGGAAAACCTATACATACATGAATTCAGTCCGCTTCACTTTTCAAATAAATTATTCAATAATCACTAATATTATACCTAAAAAGACTAAAACCAATTGTGCTCAGGATAAAAAAATTTTAATTTCTGTTTTTCAAATAAACTAGCGCTCAAAAGCATCTGGTTTCATGTAAGAGCTTTTTTCTCTTCCTCTATTTGGTTCCACAATGTAAACAGGAGTCCATGCAGCATTGAAACATTCAAGGTTGATTTGACCTGGAGAACTGCGAAAGTGACAAATTTCAAATTCCTGAAACAGATTGACTTTTCTCGGGAGTAGACAGCTCTTAGAATATTCAATTTTTATCAAGAATGGTGAATTTAAACAATACAAAATGATTTAGAGATGTGCAATGTTACTACAATAACTTTTCATCATCACAATTCATCTTGATCATTCAGTACATATTCGCTATATCAACAGACATTTCTTTCGACCTCGTCAACCACAGAGAAATCCCCAATGGGTATAAAATAAAACACACCATCATGAACCCCGATAACACTTATAAAAATTACCATAAAGACAAATCAATGTTGGAAAAAAATCCCGCAAATGTAATTTGCATTCCCGCAAGAAATGTGATCGTCGTCATCATGATTAAATGCCAATAAATGAAAAGAGAGGAATGGACGGGAAAAGAAACAGAAACAGTAGCACAATGTGAAAATGTGAAGTACTGATTATATGCGTAGGGCAATCAGTGGCGGATCAACCTAACTGGGGCCTCAAGCGAAAGAAAAAACCCAGTCTTGCCGTCGAAACAGAAAAATGAGCCAGAAGAAATGGTTTTAAAACTCTGTCATAAAGGATATAAGTGATCATATTTGCAACTGCAACTTCAACATTTACAGAAAAAAATATAAAACTACTCAAAAAAAATAGGCATATAAAACGACGATAACAAAATAAATGGTAAATGACTTCAAACATTTCATAGATGTTATAACCAAAATCAATAAATAACCTACAGAAGTATAAAGAAAATTTCCAATGTTTAAACTCAAATGGTTTACTGAAAATGGAAAATTAAAGGAAAATTATAATTTATGACAGCTGCAGTCTCGTACAGCTTTGTAAGAAGGAAAATTAGAGCCATCAGGTGGGTGGGATTTTTGAGGTTTGTGATGAAATTGAAATACATTTGTTTTTCGATGAAAATAGGGAAATTTTCGGGAAAGCCCAAACAGATAGGAAAATAGGATCGGTAAAGATTAATAATGAACATAGATGGGCCCCAAGCGCGATATCAATGGAATGAATTTGGAGATCAGAAATACAAATCAAATGTTTATTTCGGTTTTTAATTTGACAGTTCAATAGAAACGAAAGGAAGAGTCGTGCATTTCTTAGGGGGTTCTTTTAAGAAATAAGTCTCATCCAGCTTATGGTCTTAGCGAAGATACATTATCTTGCTTATAAAAGGTTTACAGAATAAGAGAAACATAACATAGTCAATACTTAATCTCAAATCAACCCTCGCTACGGTAATCAATTCTGGAGGATTGTTGTTTGTAAACAATCATGTATATACATATTTGGCAAATAATGCAGTATTTCCTCATTTTTCTTGGGGAAATTGGCATAAATATTTCGAGAATCATGAGAATACCCAAAGTAACATTATGTTCATAAACAACAGGGAGGAAATACAGGGTCTCTATAAATGATTATAACAGCGCAGTTGGCGTTGGACTATTATGAATATTTATATTTTGATATAAACTTTAATTTAAATAAACGATACTGTGAATTAACCCTAGATAACGGGACATTCGTTAAGTTTACGATGATCAATATTTGTCGTGATATTTCGTTTGCTTCCGGATACCGCAACGGGGTGAAACTCTCAGTACCTTCCTATTTAGTTGCTAGCTAGGCTCTAGTGAACAAAAAATCGCATTATTTTCAGTTGAATTGCAGATTTTGGTCCAGTATTCGTCAATTTTACGATAGTCCCGTATTTACGTTAGTTAGTTTTCGCGCGAGTTTTTTTCCGGTTTTAAATTTGTGAACATTAGTTTTGTAATTAGGAGAAATGTAAATTATTGTTTACGTGTAACATTTTGAAGATATGTCGTTTCAGCAGAATGGCTTCAAAACGGCCATTATCTCAGGCAGAATTAGAACAAGAAATTCGAAAAATTATGGAGGAAGATAAATATAAATGTAAATATATATAAGTATGGCCTGCATCAACTCCTTTGTGTTTTGTTCAACAAATACTTTGAGGAGGGGAGGAAAACCTCTTCACGATACAAGTATATGATAGATTGGAATCGTCGCCTTGCTGAGCCATGGATGAAACGAAGATTATCGACTCCAACTTTGAGGCGAAATATCCACCAAGATATTGTCTAATTCTGAATATTCAAAATTATTTATAAACTGCAATTCCCAGGAAAAAAAGCACAAAACTTTTCTTTCTGCCTAGTAAAAAAATAAGGATGACTACAACTTATTATGGACAATGTGGACATCCGATATGTGGAGAGCACGCGGATACATTTGCAAAAAATGCAGTGATGATGGATAGGATCGACATTTTTATTATATTTTGGTTTTTCATTTTTAATGTAGAATTTTCAGCACTTTTCGTGAGTTTTTCTCGAAAGATTTTCCGAAAAATGAATGTTTGTCGACCGTCGTAAAATTCACGATAGTCCCGTAATGACGTATGTTGAAACAAGTCCGTTATCTAGGGTTAAGGCTGGTAGTCCAGAAGAAATTGAATAATATAACTGGAATTATAAATTTGTAGACTTTGCATAAGAAACGATAAGATGAAAATTTTCCAAAGAACCTACGATGGTACAATCATTTATAGAGACACCGTATAAACATATAGGCATGTTTTCCTCATTTTTTGCCACTGACAGAGCCTATCCATCTTCCTTATTGATCTAAAAATTCCTATGATTAGTAAGAATTTATGATACAATTTTTTTTCTGCTTGAACTAAATATTTTTCGCCAAGACAGTGCCCCAGCTTTACTCGGGGGCCCTAATCGCATTCTTAGTGCGCTTCTGCAACGATCCGCCACTGGGGGCAATGACAACTGAAACCTTGAATCGAATTTCCTAGTATAAAGTCGGGGGAAGGGACCTTATTCTAGAATTATTTACTAATTTCCCGCACGTAAAGCTCCCGACCTATCCTAAGGCTCATTGGCATGCAGCGCACACTGCGGGGTGAATACACTAATTCCATTGTCCCATGATGCGTTTGACACGATGCATTCATATTTCATAGGTGTCTAGGCCCGTTCCTCCTTCTATTCACTCTGATGATGTCTTGTAGGACCAGGTCTGGTAATGGACGAATCATTGGATGAACTAGATGATATATGGGGGACTTGACGCTTGTTGATGGTCAGGAGTCGATAGCCGCAAGATGAGACAATCTTTCTGAGCAGATAGATGAACATACCATTTTTATCCTTCTGAAATACTATTTGGCTAATTCCATTATTTTGCTTTTTGTGTGTTTCGGCCATCATTCCCAGGCAGCTGCAAAAAATACTCTTGAACTTGCAACTTCCACAAAAGCAACTTTGTCATTGGGACTATGATTGTTCGATTACTGTATTACTGGTTCGGAAATTGGTAAATTTGGAACAGTAAAATAGCAATATAATCAGAAACTGAGATAATACTTTATATTCAAACCAACCTCATAAATAATCGTCTGCAGCTAAGACTCACCTGCCCTTACTAGTGAAATACATATGTTCAGATAAAAGGAATGATTAAATGGAAAACAGATCTCTATGAATTCATGATTATTGTAAAGATGACACTACAAGTTTTTTTTATACGCATCTCTCGGGAAAAGACTGAGCTTATAACGCCCTTTCAAGCGCCCCGAGATGAATTTAGAAGAAATCGGTTTGTGCGTGTCTTAAACTGCTGTAAGGTTGTAACCAAGGGGGAATACATCTTGAGGTAGGGTATTCATAGCCTTACAGTTCGGTAAAGAAAAGCCTTCTGATACACCGATGTCCTAGCTGTAGAAAGATGCACGGCATACTGGTGACTATTATCGGCTAGCATTGTTTGTCGATCAATTGAGCCCCTGGTGAATCATGGAGGCAATGGCAGCAGAACACCTTCCGTGGTAGTATCTGTAAAAAAGGCATAAGTCTCCAACCTTCCTACGGTGATCGAGACTATGAAGGTTGGCAGTTAACGTTGGATGTCTATAGGCGCACTGCTCTTTTTGAATGGGAATCAAGTAGGAGTAACGAGTGCTTAGGAGCTGAACCCCAAGCATGATGAGCAATATTCCATAGCTGGACGCACTTGAGCCTTGTAAAGTAATAAAAGCTGATTTGGAGTGAACAATTTCCTCGCACGAAAATAGATAGCTAAGCTTCTGTGCAGCTGACTTGGCAAAGAGTATTTAACAGTTAAATAAAATAACTAAAAAACTCTAACACTCATCTTTTTATGATTGAACTACATACTTGTGAAACTAATCTGATTCTTTCAAAGCAGGATCTTGTTATTGGAGCTCGATTGTTCTGAGGTCAACACAGACGGTTGGTGAAAGGATTTTTGGGTGATTGACATGAAAGCTTACTTTCATTTTGTACGTTTTGTTTTTTTCTTTTGATATTATGTGAGCTGTTCCTCATGTCTTCATTCAAAGCATGTTGAACAAACTTTGATTTACCAATTTTCTCTGCTAAGCCATTTTTATGTATTTGATTCGAACATTTGAAGCACGTTTAGTTTCTCCAATATTGTATCTACCACACTCACAAGCGCGACTTCATATAACATGTCATATTTGGTTAGTTTATTCTCATTATCTTTAGTCTTGAATGCAGTTCTCAGATGTAGGTACTCATTTCTAATCTTCTTATTTTTTCAAACAGCCTTTAATATATGGTATAACATTAGTTATCATTCGTGCAGGTAGTTTGACTTGTTTTAGTTGTGGTTCTATACAATAATTGTTTCCAATTGCTTTGGCATTCTCAAACAATTTCTGGGAAAGCGATTTCGCTTAAGAATTTCAGAGATATTTTCAATTTCTTGGTTTATCTCTTTGAGGACAGCATATTTTCGATGCACTAGTGTATAGCTATTCGGCCACTCCCATTCGATGTTAAAATGATGATGTTACTCGAAAATGGAGGCACTGTCCTGTATATATCTTTCTATGAACACACTCCAGTGTGTATGAATGCAATTTCGAAGACCTTCATGTGAAAGTGACAACTTTTTCCAGTTTCCAGGAACGGAATAAAGGACTCTAAACTCAAAAAGTTATATGAAGCGTATACAAATAGTCAACTTAATCATAGCAAATCTGTAAAAAAGATGCGGAATCATTTCTAGGAGAGCAACAGCAACAGAACCGAGACATTGCCCGATTTAATGTGATGAGCTGAACTAAACAGTTTGTATGTGGCTCACATGGTTTGGTGATAAGGACAATACTCATGATAGTTTCAGGTTAGACTAGAGACAATAGTTTGACACTAAAAATGAAGTTAAATCGATAGCAATACATCCCACAATGCATGATCTGAAACAAAGGCTTAAAAATGAAACACTTAGAGAAAACTATAGAATCTAATCGATGGTTACCTGCGGGCATCTATCATGTTGAGCATGGAAAAATAGTGAACAGGCCCTCGAGATCTACTAGAGACGCTTTGATATGCAATTGAGTAAGGAAAAATAGTGTGTACCGCGCGCTGGGGGCTAAGTAGGGGACCAATATGGCGGAAAGTTCAGGGTTTATTGAGTTGCCAGTTTTTTGTTTACAAATTTCCGCCCAGAAAATACAACGTGTTGGGTCTTTAGGAAACCTGTTCAAATTGAATATTAAATAAGCAATTTTTTTCAGGCGAATAATATACACATATAAAGAGAAATCAGATTATCAAAGACAGAAGAATGCGGATATGTTCAGTACTCATCCCTACCTGTGATATGTTTTTCTCTAATTTTCTTCTATATCTGTCTCTTCTCTGCTTGAAGAAAGCCTAACAGCACACGATACTACTTTAGTGTATATTATCAAGCAGAAAAAAATCACAATTTAACTAGAAAAAGGCAAGAATCACAATTCCTCCAGAAAAAATCAACGATTATCAAATTTGACGTAATGTGGTAGTAATATGACGGATCTGATGAAACACGTTTTTTTCAATGATGGCAACTCTATACTATCCTATCTCTATTGAACAGGCTAGACGGAGTGAAGTCATAATTACAAAATGACATACAATTATCGGTAATCAAATCAAACAAATCCACGACTCGGAACAACCATCAAACTGTCATACAACCAGGACGAACGTCACACCGAGCGGAATATTTCAGATGCTATACCTGCAATTTCGGCAGTCAGACGACGTTTCATTAACCTCAAATTGTCCGTCCTAGAAATTGCATTTGTTGTTATAAACTGACCTGCGAAATATCAGCGTCCTACATGACCTCGGAATAAATTTTTCGACCATAAATAATTCATAACCGACTCTTGAATCTGTTCAACCAGTCGGTCCCCGCTAAATATCATATAAAAATTCGATTTTACCACCTGAGTACAGCACTTTTACAACTGCATTCAAGGTGTCGCCTTGGCCTAACGGTTCGAGACTGGAATTGAATTTCGTGCGTTTCGGCGATTTTGGCAATGATCTGAATTCTGTAATGGGCCTGTATGTGTCATGCATTCGTATGCCTGGCGTGCTTCAACAGAAATTCTTATGGTGCACCATGGCTTGTAATGTAAACGAGTTTGCGAACCCTGGTTTTGTTTGGTTGGCAGTAATGGTGGTGACGTCATTTCGGTATTGGTTAATGTTTGGATACTAAATGTTTCATATTAACTTAGTTATGAAATATTGCGATAAAGGTTGATTATGAGACCAGTGAGAAATTGATATTCTTCTGCTGGTTCAAATGAAAGAGTGCAACCTAGATCGCAATATGAAAAAAGTGTGGGGCGATGGGGTTGAGAGATTTAAATTACAAACAAGAATAGCTCCTGCTTTTGAAATACAAATTCAGGGATTCGTGAATTTTCTCTTAAAAATAATTATCGAAAGAACTTCTGATTTGCAGTACTCTCCTATCACAAACGTCAAATCATTTCCTAATTCTTGAAAAATGAATAAAAAAACGGAACAACCAATTCGTTCTGCTGAATAGGGATGTTGACTACTTTTTGGAATTTATTCTATTTCAAAGATGAACCCTATACAAACACCAAAAAATTACTTTTTCCTTTAAAAATATAGTAATTGCAATAAAAAAGAGGAAATGAAAAGACAATTCAAAATTCCCGCGGAAATGCTCAATTTGTCACGTTCTGATGATTACGTCATAATACAGTGAACATACTTTGACTTCTGTCAAAGCGAACTGATTTTGCCCGATCCCTTGTGAAAAAGTTCAATCTAAGCCTTCAAAATGAATAGGTCGGTCTGTAAATGCTGAATGAGGTGCTTCTTTTATTTGTAATAATAAATATGAGTTAAAAGTCTGCTACTTACAACAGACAATTTCACGTTTTTAAGCTCCGCTGCACAAAAATCCTTGTTTTCAGCAAAGAAACTTGCGACCATAAGGGAATCTATCTTCGGTAAAAGTTACTACTATTACCCTGATGAATCCTATCTCCATATAAAGAAAAATTGTAGATTATCGTTCTTGTAACGCACTAGGTATTTTGTTCTCTTTCAGCTTTCAACTTCGTAAGTTCGAATCATAGATATGATATATTATATATTACTATGGTTCAAGTCACAGAACCGTGGGTTCTACAAAGCTTGATTGGCAATCAAATCGTTTATATTGAAGTAAGTCGATGGTTTATGTCAAAATGAACTGAAAATTGCAGAGAAATGATGACATTCAATAATCAAGGTGATTGGCCTATGAATGTATTTTGTTGATCTGAGCACCGAACATTCGAATTTGCAATGACAATACGGATAGTTTGACGTCACTATACGGATTACCTCTGATTGGCGTTCGCAGTCACGTGATAGTTGATAATAAATAACATAATTTAAATCAGCTTTATTTAATTCAACGAGAATAGTAAGATCACTAAAATGGTTTTTCAGGATTGCAAAAATTTCCTTCTATGAGGAAAACCTCAAGTTATATGAATTCGTAACATGAGTCAAAATCCCTATGCTGAAAAGGTAATCAAATTACCTTTCATTCGATGTATCACAACCCATTATTCCCATTTGAAAACATAAAGGAGAAGGGGTGCAGGGCGTAGGGGGTGACAAATTTCAAATTGAAAAAAGCATAGGAAAATTGCTTTTGAAATTAAAGATCAACGGGTGCGAGGATTGGATTTGCTTGCTTGATATTCTCCGTACAAGAATTATTGACGAGTTTAGTTACTTTTAGGGCACGCTGAATGTTCTGCAATGTTCTAGAACAGGGGTTCCCAACCTTTTACCCTATGCGCCCCAACAAAATTTCTGCTGGAAACTAGCGCCCCTTCAGGAGCCGAAATAGGAATAGGAGTATTAAGAAAATTAGTAATAAGTAGTCATTATTCGATTTTGGGGATCATTCGTCTACTAAAGTATCTCGATTATACAAATTATTCGTAATTGCATAGCTTCAGTTCATATCTGGAACCCTCGCTGCACCCCTTCCAAAGATCGCTTTACGCCCTACTGGCTGGGAACCCCTGCTCTAGAAATCTAGATGAACGTGAATTCATGTGGAATCAATTCTAGAACTAAAAGAACAAACTTAAAATATAGCAAACCTAACACAAACGATAGTTCGAAATTTAAACCCCTCACTCTAGAAAACATTTTTGAAAAACTCTGGTACACCAAGAAAAGAATGTTGAAATTCACTTTCATGAAATCTGTTCATATAAAAAGAGATGAAAACCTCAGCAAAATACTGTCTTCTCTCACAAATGTATCTCACTTAGACTATTATGAAATATTCATTTTGAAGGACTGCTTGTTCAATGCAACAAGTTGTCTTCTTCCTTATATTCCCTTTTCACTTAATATCTTGAAATTGCCTCTGAAAAAATAGAATAAAGGTGAAAAAAACAGGAGATCATATTGTGTAGGAGAAGAATAGTAAAGGGTTTTTCAATAAGGTGTTATTTGAATAGAAACAGTATTTCGGTAGATGTCACGTTGAAGCTTTCAATTTTGATATTTGACAAGTAGAAACTACGCATTAATAAAATGGAACGATACACGCTTCAAGAAACGCCTTGAAATTATTAAAATTCACTATAAAATGGTGAAAATTTGGCAGAGACGGTTCGTAAAACTCTAACATTCCGGTTGTCGTGAAGCACCTTGTCGACCGCGATTAAGAAATTGGTGGAAACATTCGAGCTGTTGGGACAAGTTAGAGAAAAACAAAAACCGTGCACGTCGCTCAAGAACAGCCGAGAATATTGCTGCTGTAGCCAAAAGTGTTGGGAAAACCAGGTTGTCCATTCCTCGTCATTCTTTGGAAATAGGCATTTTACAAACGTCATTACACCATATTTTGCAAAAATATTTGGGTCTTGAAGCTTATAAAGTTCAGTTAACACAAGAACTCAAGCCGGC
>CM024245.1:11158895-11284747 GCA_013421045.1 Propylea japonica
CGAAGTTAGCTCCGAAGTATGAGTTCAATGTTGGTTGATTCATATCGATTAATATTATTCTCTGCTTTCACTTTATTGTTTTTCAATATTCATGGCGATGTACGCGTTAAACCTCTGTTCTATAATAAAAAATGACTGAACGAGCTATTACCAACTAATTTCAATTTTCACAGCCTCCTAAGTATCAATCATTCTTGAATGGACTATAGTTTACTATCTTCTAAATGGTAAAATGATATTACCTGACTTTAACTCCAGGTCTCTCCTCTAAGAGACCAGCAAAGCTAGGTTGTGCTAACTGGGACCATTGATGCAAGGTCAAAGATCCCTCCATTGGCTTCACAATTTGCAGCTTCTCAGGCAACTTCCAACCTCGGTAGTGACCAGAGCCGGTTGACATTAAGCTATCGGGAGTCCGACAGCCGAATGGCATACTTGTTTCACCTTCATATCTGTTGAAATTAATAATTCAATTGAATAAATGGATTTCTTCAGAGAGACTTCAAAAGTATGTGTATATATCTGTGCTCCATGTTCTTAACAATTATCTTCTTAGGAGTACATTGATCTTATTGACATTTAATGGTGGTATTCTGCTTTCATCTGAAAGCCAGTCTGTAACTTTTCATAAGCTTACAGCAAAATTGAAATTCTCTTTAAAGGATCTGTAGCTTACAGAAATCGTTAAATATTTACGAGTACTCGACCTGTGATCGGAAGCATTATCGAATGACATTGTGAGTTTACGTCGAATGGTTTGTTAATTTTAGGACGAACACCAACGTTTTGAAATAAGAAATTCATGATAAATAAAAATAAAATGGCTTTTGCTCAGTTGCAGGAACGTCCATTAAAATTTAAAGGTCCATTAAACCCTTAATCCTCCATTAGTTCCTTGTAATAATGGAGGATTAAGAGTTTAATGGACCTTTAAATTTTAATGGACGTTCCTGCAACTGACACTTTGTTTATTGGATTGTTATCGGAAGAAAATCATAACAGGTAAAACATTGTTCAATAATATAGATGACCTGAAAATCATTCTTTTTTGAAGTAGGAACTTTATAAGAATTGAAAAGAAAAAGTTGCGTGATCAAATGAATCCATTTGAATGCTGGATGCCCAGAAAATGTTCAGATTGAAAAAATGCCGAATGCTCAGTTTGTGAACATGTTCAGATTGAAGAACCAGTGTACTATAAACTTAATAAATGTTCTACAGCAATTTCAACCAAGATTTTTTTTCTTTCCTGTTTTCAATTTATTAGATGAAAGAAACAAACGCAAACTACATTCGGATGAATGTATTTTCAAATTCAAATCAAAACCATTTACTAATACAATAAGTTCCATGATCAAATCTCACGATTGAAGGTTATGTTTTTCGATGAGTAGTCCAGAAGTGACACTGTAAATAAGAATCATTCCAGAATTGCATTATTTACGAATCTGTAAGTAGGCCAGTTTCATTACAATCGTACGCTATAGTATCGTAACTTACGAGATGAAAAGCAGAATACCAACAATAATCTTATTTCGATGAACTTACCCTCCAAACGCTGGACCAAACTGCAAGTTCGACCTCCTGGCCAATACCTCAGCCGGCGACAACCTCTTCAAAGCTGCCTCGATATCTGTAGCCCCTGGAATGCCCGGTATACCCTTAGACGGTCCACCAGGGTACCCTTCGTCAGAATCGGATACTTGACTGAACTCGTTATCCGAATTACTACTAGTCAGGGAAGACTCCAAACTAGGATAGCCCAGAGAGCTGTTTGCGTAGATGGAACCCGAAGATCGTCTCATGTCCGACGAAGCCTGGGTCTTGAAGCTCATCCTGGGACCTCCGTAACCTGCAGCTACGCTTGAACTGCTTATGGTACCGCCCAAGGTGGGATGAATAGCGCTGCCTGTACCGCTGTCTTGGCTGCTTAGCGAGCTTCTGGACGCGCATCTTACCGTTTCGAAGACTTTCTTGTATTGTTGACTGAAAGAAACGGAGTCGTGTCATAATATTTGCTTGTTGTTATAAACGTAGCTATTAAGAGTTGCATTGTATTTGCACAAGTGCATTAAAATTACTGATAATTCATCATGCGTGTTGTCAAAATACTGAATGGGTTCATTTTCATTCATCAAAGAACCCGACCCCAAAGATGGAGAGCACTCCAGAAATAAAAATGACCTACTGCAGTTTTTCAGTAACAATAAGCTTGAATGTGAAATGATTCTTTTATTTTGATGCACCAGTGTTGTTCCACAAGTGGGCCAGAGTCCTGGGATGATCATTAAGAAAATGTGATTTTAGATACCTACACAGCGCAAAAAATTAACGCACATTATGGAAATCTCTAATTTATTCTACAACTGAAGGTGTTCTCAATGATAATTATTTTTATCAGAATTATGCATGCATGTGTTATCGACTTTCAAAGTTTTTCATCAATACCGATGTTTTTCCCAGCAGGAATAAAAAAGATGAGATTATCAGATTTTGAATGTATTGGCTCTATTCTGAAATCATATTCTCGTTTTTCTTCCGTTTGATTTTCTACACTCGATCGCTATGCAACGCGAAACACGCAATTTGACCCAAGAGGAATGTGCCCAAGCGGTAGTTTTGCGAGAAGAAGGGAGGACATGCACAAGAATTGCAGAAAGGTTTGGAGTTTCGCATACAAGTGTGTCCAGAATGTTGTCCGAAGACCAGGACAGGGTAGACCACGGGTAACAACTGCCATTCAAGAACGTTACTTGAGAGTTTCTTCGTTGAGACAACGGTTTGGAACCGCTCGCCTTCTTCAAAATCAGCTTGAGCAAACTCATGGGGTGCAAATTAGCACTCAGAGCCTCAGAGAATATGATTTAAGGCCACGTGTCGCGGCAAGAGGCAGCTCTTACCCCAGCCCATCGAAGGGCGCGTTTGGATTTTGCGAGAGAGCAAATCCATTGGGAAGAGGCTGATTGGGAAAGAGTTCTCTTCACAGATGAGTCTAGATTCTGCCTCTACCATTGTGATCGACGTTCCCTTGTATACAGACGTCCACATGAAAGATACACTCAGTGCAATTTCCTGAATACTGGTTTCTGGGGAGGATCGATTTATGGTATGGGGTGGAATATCTTTGACTGCTCGCACAGAACTAGGGGTCGTTGATAATGGAGCTATGAATGCTGATAGGTATATAAGGAACATTTGACTTAGGTATCCAACTCAGAGAAATCTGATTAGATTAGATCAGAGCATATTAAGATCACTAATTTCGAGTATCAATCGTCGTTACCGAGCTGTAATTAACACAAGGGGTGGAAATACCAAGTATTAAATCATTTATCAGCATTCCAGTATTTTGAAAACTGTTTATTTCTCTTCTTTCACATAAGAATCGGTGAAATCCTGAATTTTTCTTCCATTTAATGTGTCTTGTTTTGTTCAAAACTCTCCCAAGAACATAAAAAATAAGTTATAAAGTCAATGTAGAGTCAGCTTTCATTAAAATTGAGATTTTCAGAATGTGCGTTCATTTATTTGCGCAGTGTATAAAAAAATCGCAGAGGGCTTAATCAGACGAATATGCTGGTGCGCTGAAAACCTCAGAAACCCTAGAAGGAAAAACTCCTAAATCATGTGGACATAACAGTCAGAAGTCACTGAAACCGTCTGTTCGATTTCTTGGAAAAACTATGGACCACTTATTTCAACTCGTGATAGTATCAAACAGTGACACGTTGTAAATGTAGAGGCTGCTCGTGAAGTTCTTTGGGGTTTCAGCACTCCAGCCCAGACCCCTGATTTAGCTCGGTTCGATTTTTTTTGGAGTCATCTAAAATCACATGTTGGCACATGTTGCCAACTTGAAGAATAACATCCGTTTGGATATCGCCAACATACCAAATAACCAATGCTGGACAATGATGTCCGACATTTCCGAAATCTATAAACTTATTGTATTATCAATAATGTAAACCATTTGTCAGAGATCATCTTCAAAATTGTCTAAACATAAATTTCACATTTTGCACTTGATGATGAAGAATAATTAAATCGAAATTTGCATTTTTTTGTGTAATTGAATTTCTAAAGTTCCTCTATCCCATTTATTATTATTACTATCGTACAAAAAAATCATAATGGCAACAGCATTTATTTCATCAGATATCCCAACATATTTGCATTGTATTTAATCATCGAGATATAATAGAGAAGAGACGTTACGACATACAATTGAATAAGGAAAAATAGTACCACTGGGTGGGGCTAAGTCGGGGACCAATATGGCGGAAAGTTCAGGGTTGAATTTAGTTGCCAGTTTTTTCTGTTCACAAATTTCACCCAAAAAAAAAACGACGTGTTGTGTCTTTAGGAATCCTGTTCAAATAAGGTCATTTGAATATCAAATAACCAATTTTTCTTCAGGCGATAATATACACATGTTAAAAGATATCAGATTATCAAGACAGACTAGCAAAAATTTCGAATGCGGATCTGTTCAGTACTCATCCCTACCTGTGATATGTTTTTCCTCTAATTTTCTTCTTATCTGTCTCTTCTCTGGTTGAAGAAAGCCTTACAGCACACGATACCATTTTATTGTATATTATTAAGCAGAAAAAATCATAATTCAACTAGAAACAGGCGCAAGAATCACAATTCCTCCAGAAAATTCAACGATTGTCAAATTTGGCGTTAGGTGGTAGTAATATGGCGCATCTGATACCATTATTTCAATTATGGCAACTTTATACTATATCTATGTATCTAATAGATATAGCCCAGATAACATGTAGAAAAGCAAAGAGAATACTTACTTTGTATCTGATATTCCGGAATCTGCGCTAAGCTCCGAATGAAGCGACATCTCAAGTTCGCTGTGTAAACTTTCGAAGGGGGCCACCCCGGAAGGCGCACCCAGAGACGAGAAGAATGAGATTCTAGCACCAGGCTGCTGTTTTTTGCGCAGCTTTCTGATTTGTTCTTGTGCATCCTGAAGGAGATTGTGTACTTCATAATACCGAGCCTTGAATTCTGACAGTTCTATGGCCAAAGAGCCTTGGTTGTCTTTGGTGATCTGCAGTAGGCTGCTCAGTTCTTCGTTTTCGGAAAGAACCTATGGACAAAATATGCTTATAGAAATAGATGCATTTTTAAATAGTATATTGATTTTCAATCTTGAATCTAATTTTTCCTATACTATTGGTGAGCAAACAACTTGAAACAATAGTATATGATGCAACGAGTGTATAATGATAGCTATTATTCGCGAGATGAAGTTTAAGCCACGAGCCGTAGGTGAGTGGCCCAAATCACCGAGTGAATAACAGCCATTATACGCGAGTAGCATACTTTACTTTATCCACGACTACTGAATATATTTCTTGAATATTTTAACATTTGGCGACCACGACAAGACCTTTCTATGACAAGCATGGAAAAAGTCAAGTTTGTAAAGGAGAAATTTTTGGAGAACTGGTCATAGTATATTTTGTAATGAAAAAAGTTTTAATTGATAAAATGAAAGTAGATTTGGCCCTCGATTGACAAGGTGTCCCATATTTGTTAGTTGGAGTACTTTAGAATAATGAAGAAATACCAATTTGAAGAATATTATATCAAAGCTAAATCTATGAAGCATTTGACAGCAGTGAATTATAATCTCATTATTCCCTTGTGATTAATGCCAGAGCAAACAGCCGTATAATGACCAGATTATACAATAGTCGTGAATAAATGATATATCGTTGTAAACTTATTGGTATCAATTATAGAACATACCGAGAATTTAATGAAGTAATCGCATTCTAAGCATTATAACAACTATTGTCCAAACATTTTTTTGAACAAAACAATTATTCTCATACCTTCTTTGATTGAGAATATCGAGATTTCAGATGAATCTCAGATTTGTCCAAATATTCGTTCAATTTGTCAAATACCTCAATAAACTGGTATAGAGGACCATACAAAATATAATTTCCATTAAGTAAATTTGTATTGTCATAAACAGTATTATCATGTATCAAAGATTATAGAGTATTCTGTATATCTATCAGAAGGTGAAAAAATATTGTATAGAATCGCCCCAGAGTTTATCTCCAACGAAAATAATCGTTCCCTTTAGGTTTAGACGATTCCTATAGGGTTGGTCCAAATGAACTCGAAGTATTTTGAATAGAAAAACATGTACTAAATTAGAATGTTGTTGAATTCTTGTCAGAATCTTTTCTGCGCATATTAGAATACAAGATTTGTTTATCACGGAATTAAAGGGACAATAATATAAATCTACTGCGCTTCAGTCAATCGTTTCTATTTTAATCAGTGAATTACAAAGGCGAATCAAATATAAACGGGACTTTGCGCTTTTCAGGCACAATAGTGGAGGGTGAACGTTCCTGATTTTTTTGTTGTTGGGTAGGTTTGTCATGAGTAGGGAAAGCACGTGGGCTTGCCTCATCGACCCTCTCGGTGTCCACTGCGACGATGTTTGAGCAAGAGGTACCTCCGTCAATTGCGCAAAGTGTTGTTTTCTCCACTCCTTACTTGCTTGTTTAGACCCTAGGGTGTAGTGGTGCACCAATGTTTCATCACAGGTGATAATGTGAGTGAGAAATGGGTCTCATTGTTCCTGAAATCGTGCAAGAAGACGCACACACACCTGAAAACGATGCAACTTCTGGTCAGCTGTGAGAAGGCGAGGAAACCACCTGGCGCAACCCTTACGGTACCCTTGGTCTTCTGTGAGTATGGAGTAGGTGCTCCCATAACTTATCCTGACCAAACTTGCAATTTCAGAAGTGGTACGACGTTGGTCGTCTTTAATAAGCTGTCGAACACTACTGATGTTGTTCGCTGCGGTCATGGCTCTCATTTTCAACACAATCACGACCCTCCACGAACTGTTTATGCCATGCAAACACTCTGACTTGCGACAGTGGCTCTTATCCGAACATTGATAGTCAATCTCCTCAAGATTTGGGCCAGTTTTAATCCTTCTGCTACGAGAAACTTGAATACAACACGTTGCGAAATTGACGGAGGTACCTCTTGATCAAACATCGTCATAGTGGACACCGACAGGGTCGATGATTCAAGCCCACGTACTTCCCCTACTCCTGATAAACCCACCCAACAACAAAAAAATCAGGAAAATTCTCCCTCCACTATTGTGCCTGAAAAGCGAAAAGTCTCGTTTATATTTGATTTGCCCTCGTATATTGTCCTGATTGAGCGGAGAATTTCAGAAACCTCTTTTGTTGACTGTCGTTACCCCTGCTTTGTTATTGTTCCATCTAATTGAATCAGGACTCATTTTAGACCAGGGTCGATAATTTTTGAAACAAAAAAAAATTGCAGTAGGATAAAACCAATTGAAAAAGGAGGGGAATATGATCAAAATGAAAGAAAAAATAAATTACGGTCGATCCGAGTCCGGGAAGTGGGAGGGGGTGTGTTTTTAAGGGTGAAAAATGGTTTTCCTTGATTTCCGGCAAAACTACAAGTCCTATGGAAAAAAATTAAATGGCAAAGTTGTAGGTAATAAAAAGATCTACAACTTTTGTATCGACAATTTTTTCACATAACCTCAAAATTTAGGTGAAAAATTCAAAAACCAAGTTTTTGGTTTTTTATTTATATCTTTTTCAAAAAAAACTTTTTTTTTTACGAAATTTTGTGAAAACTTACCTTATTATGTCCCAAATACACTGTAATTTATTTGATTCAAAATATTCATGTTTTCGTCTTATTTTTACTTAATATCAAAAAAGCACCCCAATTTTCAATCGAAAATTCTGACGTCAAAATATCAGCTTTTTTCAAAAAGTTTAAAGGCTTTTTCTTCATTGAAATATCTACTTTCTGATGGTGTGAAAAAAATATACATTACTATAAGGAGTGTTCTCAGAATCAACGATTTATGAAACCCACCATTAGAGTAACTCAGTCCCCACTTCTCTATGAAATAACTCACAATGGGTTAAAAACTAACCAAAAGTCACTCAGGTATATGAATTATCTCAAAACAGCAATAAATAGTCATCTAAAAATATTATTTAAACAAGATTCTACACCTTTTTCAAAATATTGTAGATGTCTTATTAAATATTAACTTTATCAATTTATTTTTTTGTTAATTATAGAGGTATATTTCAATTTGTAATTTTTTCGTTTTTGAATGAAACAGGAAATCTTACGTTTTTTGAGTAATTAAAGAGTAAATTTTAATAAATACCTCAAAATTGTACATAATGATTTCTTCATTGAAATATCTACTTTCTGATGGTGTAAAAAAAATATACATTACTAGAAATGTTCTCAGAAAATGCAAAAAATTGAAAAAACCCAAATTCGAAATTTTTTTTTCATTATGTACAATTTTGAGGTTTTTATTGAAATTTACTCTTTAACTACTCAAAAAACGTAAGATTTCCTGTTTCATTCTAAACGAAAAAAGTACAAATTGAAATATACTTCTATAATTAACAAAAAAATAAGTTAATAAAGTTATTTTACAAATGAATTTTCCATAGTATGTTCTTCCGAGATTAAGATATAAAAAATAATATAAAACACACTATTATTGTTTATTAAAATCTTCGGCTATCGATTTCGGAATTATTCCCTCATCAGGCCAGCTGAAAGTATACAAATGTAAACATGTATTTATTTAGGCGAGAGTATGC
This sequence comes from Propylea japonica, assembly GCA_013421045.1. NCBI lineage: Eukaryota > Metazoa > Arthropoda > Insecta > Coleoptera > Coccinellidae > Propylea > Propylea japonica. The sequence continues at coordinate 11,167,577 of CM024245.1, forward strand.
AACTTAATATTAATAAAGTTAATATTTAATAAGACATCTACAATATTTTGAAAAAGCTGTAAAATCTTATTTAAATAATATTTTAGATGACTATTTATTGCTGTTTTGAGATAATTCATATACCTGAGTGACTTTTGGTTAGTTTTTAACCCATTGTAAGTTATTTCATAGAGAAGTGGGGACTGAGTTACTCTAATGGTGGGTTTCATAAATCGTTGATTCTGAGAACACTTCTTATAGTAATGTATATTTTTTCACACCATCAGAAAGTAGATATTTCAATGAAGAAAAATCCTTTAAACTTTTCGAAAAGAGCTGATATTTTGACGTCAGAATTTTCGATTGAAAATTGGGGTGCTTTTTTGATATTAAGTAAAAATAAGACGATAACATGAATATTTTAAATCAAATAAATTACAGTGTATTTGGGACATAATAAGGTAAGTTTTCACAAAATTTCGTTAAAAAAAAATTTTTTTTTGAAAAAGATATAAATAAAAAACCAAAAACTTGGTTTTTTGAATTTTTCACCTAAATTTTGAGGTTATGTGAAAAAATTGTAGATACAAAAGTTGTAGACCTTTTTATTACCTACAACTTTGCCATTTAATTTTTTTCCATAGGACTTGTAGTTTTGCCGGAAATCAAGGAAAACCATTTTTCACCCTTAAAAACTCACCCGTCCCACTTCCCGAACTCAGATCGACCGTAATTTATTTTTCCTTTCATTTTGATCATATTCCCCTTCTTTTCTAATGGGTTTCATCCTACTGCGATTTTGTTTCATTTTTTACCATTTTTTAAGGTTTCGGTCCTGGTCTATTTTGGAATTTTGAATTTTTATCACGAATTTCATCTGAACATCACTAGAAGGATACTTGTCAAGAAATTTCAACCTAAAAAAACAATATGTTTCAGACTGAAAAACTCATCCGATGTCACAATTGTTCTTCGCTAAATCAAACTTAAAGTATTGGGTAGTAGTTGGTGTGAGATTCTTGATGATGGAAAATTCATTGAAATATCATTTGGGTTAATCATTTCCATAATATTTGACTCTTGTATTCCGACTCGTAACTTAAACAACTCGTTATTCTTTGAAAATGTTTGTAATTTTTGACAGTTCTCTGAAAACAATCAGCGATGAATTTGATCGATTTTTGTTTGAATCGGTTATGAAAAAATTTATTCGATCTTTTTCAAGCTAGATTTAATGTTATTGGAGCCCAGATTGTTTTCAGATCAACATACGTTTACTAATGGGATTTTCGGCAATTGACATTAAAGCTGCTTTCTTTAATTTTGTACGTTTCGGGGTTTTTTTTTTTGATATTATGACAGCTCCACCCCATAAAATCCTAGGGTATTAATTCAAAGAGCGTTGAACAAGCTTTCATTTATCAGTATCTCTCCGTTGTTTTCATATTTTTTTATTTGAAAATTTGAAGGACGTTCACTTTCTCTGAAACAGGTTTCGCATATTCCATTTTTGGTAAGTGGGGTTTGATTATCAGCTTTTACTTTAGTTAGATTAACCCTGATAGTATCTTGAGTCTCGAAAGCCGTTCCCACATTAGGGGCGTTCGGCATCGACATCGGACGTGTCGGATCGATCTGAACCGTTCGTTTATTACATCCGGATTGAGGGGAGTACACATCTAGAGCGTTCGTCATAAAAATCTGAGCAATCGGACGTCGATCTTTTCGCTCGGACTATATCGACGGATCAAAGCGATTTTATCCATAGAATTTTATGTTTTTTATATATTTTTTGTTTTATGTTGCGTTTCCTGACCCGACAACCGATAGATTGAAAAATTCTAACACTTTTATTCTTCTGTTTTCATTTATTCATTAAAAACTTAATTAATTCATTAAAATTTCTCGATATAGCTATCGTAGTAATGAATGGGCAGGAGGAGATATTGCTTCCACGTTTCTTTTTCGTGTAATTAATTAATTAATTAGGATCTTTCGGTACAACTATCGCCGTATCGAACGACCAGAAGGGGACATTCCTCGTTTCCTTTGCATTCAGTGCTTTTGCACCTAATTATTTAATTGAGATTTTACGGTAGAGCTACGAAAAGGGTGAAAGTATCGTTAAAAGATGAGCATATTTCCCAAAATAGTGATCTTTGAAATCTCATAATCTATGAAAGTAGAACAGAGCAGTATGTTCTGTGGCAGATGCTCTGTACCGTTCGTTTATTCTCAGATATTACAGATGAATCTGTACGATCTGTGGTCACGTGACTAAAAAATCCGTCTGCTCGAGGAGGTCAATGCCGAACGGGCTTATTGGTATTTATTTTCAATTGAATACAAGAAACGCTTATTTGCGCCCATGTTTTTGTGGACTTTTCTGCAATTTTGAAATCTATGATTATCTCCTAAAATATTTGAACTTAATTTTTTAAACCCGGTATATTTTGCTAGAAAAATGGCCAACGAAATTAATGAATAACTAAATTAATTTTACTGACTAAATTTACTACCGAAGTAACAGGAAAGGATTTAAATCAACAATGTACTTCGTATCTTCGAAATAACACTAAATAGTTTGTATTGACATTCTTTACCTAAACTCACATAAATTACCCATTCAGTTTGCGTTCTGAATCTCGACTCACTCGGTATAAGAAACGAAGTATAATATCGAAATACTGCCCTGCTAAGACAGCAAGTCGTATCTGCATAAAAAAGTACACACTAATAAACGAATGACAGTTTGTCTCAGTCACTGCTGAATTTTGATGATAAAACACATGAATATCACAATCCCCATTAACCTGATAATTGTCTTAGCAGGAAAAAATATGTAAACACCATCCATGATCTACATCTACAACAAAAAGCTTACCTTAGTCAACCTATCCTCGTTCAATTTTAGCTGATCCTGCAGCGACTCTATCAGATCGTGCTGCGTTCGAGTCTCATCCTTCAGTCTATCCAGCTCGTCTTCCAGATAACCCATGCTGGAATTGGCGCAGGCTGGAAAACCAAACAGAAAGAACCTTTTTATTCGACTATCTTTCACGTATTATATCGATTCTACCAGTCGGGTCGACAATAAGGTTAATTGATCGATTGTTATAGGTTCAAGGAACGAACAGTATCGTCCAAGGAGATGAGCGGGTATATCGCGTCTTGTTCATTGGGAGAGGTCTAAATTTATGTCGCTTATCGTTATGTAACGACAACGCCAATCAGTTTCGGACGAGAATAGGTGTTTCCGATCGTGCCTTTAAGATAGACGAGGTGCAATTGCTTTGCGCGGAATCATCGGATGTAACTGTACTCGCGAAATACTCATAAATCTAACATATATTATGTTGTGTACTTAGTACTTGGGGTAACCGGCGTAACTGTTATCTCTGTTATTGTATAAATAACACTTCTATCTGTTAGATAACATATTTGATTTATTAAAATTGAGAATATTGCCGGTCAAATTGGGATAAACATTGATAATTTCTCAAAACAAATCAGGAATCAGTGATACTTTCCGACCTAAATTCACTTTTCTAGATTCAAAACCATCAATAAGATGAGAAAAGACTAAAAGAACTATTTCTGATTGATTCCATTTTCATATTATTGGCCTTTGTCCTCCGACAATTACGTGAAAAATTTCACGTGAGGACAGACTTATGTGCTTGTGAATAACCATCAAATAAGACTTAAATCAATTTTAAGCGGATAACCGGTTATCATTTTCGTTAACCAATTGCATTCAAGCGGTTTTGGTTACTTTCGGTTCAAAGTAATGACGTCATAATTTATCCCTTCGACGTCATTGATTTGACCCGCAAATGACCAGACTCAAGTGCTGGGTTAAACTTCCGGTTATCAGAAAAGTAGGGTTGTACGCGGCAAATTTCAAAAGTTGTTGACTGACGAAGCATATGTATTCGTGAGCTCAGCGACGTTACGCTTTATATTGAGGAAACTATTTCAAAAATTTCAATTATCGGCATAGTTTCATTCATTTAGGAATTAAACTTATCTTTTTTTTATACGCATCTCTCGGGAAAAGACTGAGCTTATAGCGCCCTTTCAAGCGCCCCGAGATGAATTTAGAAGAAATAGAAGAAATGGAAATCTCTAAGTTAGGTTCGGAAATTAACGCATCCAAAAGCTTATGACTTGTTAATATTATTTAAAACAGAATTGTCCGAAGTTTTTAAAGATTGCTGATATTGTTCGAGTATAACAAAACATTCTATCTTTATTGGATAATGGGAACAGCTTTGTGTTACAATCAACAGCTATTGACTGTAAAAAAATTATGAATTTGTGTTTAAGTTCTCAAAAAAGTTTTATTAATAGCAAACTTCACTGTGACGTCTGAGATGTAGCCAAATACCACAGCAATATCAATACATGTGAATTTAAATCTATTGGATAGTGTCCTCCTGTATATTTTCGGGAATATTTTCTCTACGACTCATTTCTGTCAGAAAAAAAAACTTTTTTTATCAAGCGGAAACATTCTGAAAAAACATATGTTCATCGTAACATTGAATTCACGTTTCAAACATTAATATTTTGGGATGCATGGAGTTGAAATTGAAGCATTATAATTTAGATTTGCAAATCAAATTTTGTATTCATTGCATAAAACATAATAAAGATAAATATAACCTATATTGACAAATAACCAGAAACCGCATTTAAGCGACGAGAGCCGTGGGCCGGTTATTCGTTCTAGGACAAAAAGGGAATAATCAAGGGCTGAACCGATGATAACCGCAGTTATTATTGGTTATCCGCTTGAATTGATTTTAATAAGAACTCTCGATGACTTTTCATGGTGCTCTGTTAAATCAATGTGTTATGACGACGAATCATTGACGAAACATAGCCAGACTTATTGGAAAAATTATTCAAAAAAATGCTGCAATGAGAAATATTCCCATAAATTCGGTATTTTCTTGCATTGAACATATGCGGACAATCAACTCAATCAATATTCTCATCAGAATGATAAGGGCAATTTCTGTAAGTGTTATGTAGAATCTGTATGGGGAGCTAATGACAATGCACATATGGCAAGCGTGAACTGAGCAGATGAAAAAGATACTGAATGCATTAGTATCAATAATAACTACTAACATTGAAGCAATTCGAGGTGATTATTTACACCTTATTCTGATACATCGAAATCAAATTACTATATACAATCAACGTTAAAGGACAGGTGTTAAATGGAAGATGTATTCGGATTGAATAATTATACAAATTAGCAACTACGGCACAGCTTTTTCGAATCGTTATTTAGAACATGTTTTCGGAATTTATGTGGAACTTCATTGAAGGAAGGAATGGTTCTATAAATTTTTGACATGTGTTCTACATCAAGCAAGGAGTTCACGAGTAGGAAATAAAAATGCACTAATGATTATCTCAGGAAAATATCTAGGCTTTATTATTTATTTCTGCTAAACGTCATAGGGTAGAAAATTTGTAATGATTTTAGAACAAAACAACATTTAGCATTGACATTTGTAATTTTTCTAAAAATGTTTAACAAACGTTCTCGTAGTAGTAAAAATTTCTGTCGGTATCTGTTTTAGTTATATGAATTGTTTCCAATGATTCTCACCATAATGGAAGTTTGAGATTTCATAATCAATATTGAGATTTTGAACGATTTTTCTACGAAATTATAACCGATATAGACTAAATTAATAAGATAACGGTTCATTCCACCTAAAAATAGATTGCAATTGTTAACTATTATCATTAGCCAAGGATCAATGTACAATTCCATAAATATTGACGAAAATTAGGTAACACCATTAGAATTCCATATCCAAAGAAAGTGGAATTCCATTTACGAGAGTGAGAACTTGAATGAAGGGAAATCAATAACTTCATTAACTTTTTCAGTAAACGAGAATAAATGAAGTTGACGTTAAGTTCAGAAGCAGTTGTTCCTTCAACAACTTCCGTGAACCAGTTCGTGTTGAAAACAAAAATAATTGAACATGGCATAATCCTGACTGAGCAAGCATGAAGTTCATCAAGAAAAATATTGGAACGAATAATTCGTCTACATTTGCAGCTCTATAAAAATTTGAGAAAAGCCTAGAGCAGGGGCTTTTGAGCGCTCGTTCATTGGTGAAGTAATAAGACTATTACCCAAAATCTTATATGGGACTTGAGCTTGATAACAAACACACAAATGCAGAATCTCAGCACAATCGAAATAATATTCGGAAAATTATTCAAAAAATGAAATATATAAAAAAATGAATAATTAAAAATATTAAATTCTATGTTTCTGATGATGGTACCCTCTTGAAATCTTGTATGAACATTCAGTATATCAGTCTTAATTCACAAAATTAATTTCACTCCAATCGGATATCCTATTATGGAAATATAAAGATTCTTCTTTTCAATATTCCAATATAATTTTCTATGATTCTGTTGACACTCTGACCACAAAATTTTGCATGAACATTCAGAGTATCAATCTTCATTCATAAAATAAATTTTATTCGAATCAGATATTTTTTTATAGAAATAAACTCGTTTAAGAGTGCTATATCGTTTAAGAACGAGCGCTCAAAAAGATATCTGTTGAGTTCAAACATCATTCTATTAACGAAAGTGCTATTTTTCTATGTTTTTTCCCGTGTATGATTAAATATCAATTTTGAACCATTTTATAGTACTGAATTCAGGTTGGCCGTTTTTCGGCAATCTTGTTCGTGAAATTTTTTCCACAATCTACAAATTGAAATTGAGTATTCGATAATTCATTGTTATCCACCTAATGCTAAGAAAGAAAAATAATTAAAATTAACAATTAATCAGGAACAGAAACTCCTGCCACTTGATTTAAATTTTCAATTTCCAATTTTCGAAATAACCCTCGAGAATATTTTTTAAATATTGCACTATATCTAACGCCACTCACAAAATAGTTTCGCCACCATTGTAACTCATTCAAGTACTTTCACTTGATTCAAATAAAAACCACAACCAAAAAATCTATCCACTTCGAAAAAATAACATTCGAAAGACCGAAACGAGCAACTGTTGTACCTCAAACCTAATTCATAACGTTAACCATGCAAAATTACTTCCGAAATAATTGGGAAGAACCAGTTAATACTCACTCAACTGGCCCGTCAAATCGCTAAGCAGCCTCTTCTCCTGGTTCTCTATTTCCTTTGTATCCTGCGCCAACCGGTGATATTCCAGTTTCAACAGCTTGTTTTCATCCTGCAGATTATCTGCAACAATTCACAACAACGATAATCACTCGTTTTTCTACCATTTTCAACCATATAATAGGTGAAAAATAGTTCCTTTGCCAAATTAAATACACCTAACTAGGATATCGTCACGATCGGGAGATATAATCAACAATAATGAAATTAACAACAACAAATTTCCAGGATGTATATTTTAATCGCTAATCAATAACCTTGCGTGTCCTGACTTACTGATAGAAACTTTCAGAATCGATTTTGGTTGGACTTTCTTATCTCAACATATTTTCTAGTATGGAAGTTGGGTTATGGAATAGCGGATCGATAGTTTCTATTTATATTCGCGCTGTTGTGCCGATTTTTTTCCATTTTATGAATTACGTTCAATTTTGACTCACTAAAGTTATTTCATTTCATTTTTTAAATGCTTCATTTGTTTCGATTGGCAATATGGAATTATTATACTATGATAGGGAATAGACAACATGTTTATTGAATTTCTAATTAAATACAAAATGAAGTTATATTGGCATAATTCAATAATGCGCTTTTTCATAAAAGCTTTAGTTCGATGATAACAAAAATATTTGAACATTTTCCAATTGTTTGAGATAAGAGGATTACATTTTCATTAAATACTGATCCAGTAGAATTTCTCTCTTTTCCGACATTGCGACAAGTTTGACGAACCAAATATTCAATAAAAAGATTCAATGAGAAAATTGGGTAACGCTTTTTTATGTTAGGTAACTCAAAATCATAAGTAAGAGTTCAATCAATTTTTATGCTCATGGGACCACTACGGCACAAATATTATTTATGAAATTTTGAACATAAATTACTTAATAACGGTTATAATTATTTACATCCTTGTGAAAAGAGGCTACTAAAGTTCATCAGAAAACATTCTTTTACAACTTAGGTCAGAACTCCAATAAATTATTCATGGAAACATTTTTTTCATTTTGAGCAAACTTGAAAGTGTGATCACGACTGTCTTATTCACGGAAATAACAATTGTGATTTTCAATAGAACCATAACCGTCTATTTTTCCGGAAAAATGATTACTATCTGCAATCAAGATGAAATGGGTTCAAATCAATGAATCATAAGTGAACATGAACTTTACTCTTTATGAATTACTGATAGAATTTTTGGCATTCCTAGCGCTTAGTGGGAATATTAATTGGAATTTCAGATGAATAAAAAAAATTCAATGATTTTCAATAAAACAATTCCACCTTCTAGCTAGACGAAACAAAGTGGTAAGCTGAAAATTTGACGTTCTTCGATATCTCATAATCAGGATTTTCAATTTAGACTCCTTGACGTTGTACCACATCAAATTCTACAACTTCGTCATAATTTAAGTAATACTATGCCAACGACCAATCTCGAATTTCGTTTTTTACAACACAGGTTTTTATCATCTAAGTGAATTTCCCAATTGCAAAACAAACATCAGTCAGGGCCATTTTATTCATTGAAAAAAACCAGAGATATTGAAAACATTGAACAATGAAAGCAAAGAATAATGTTCAGAGCTATTCTTCATACTGATGAGCTCCGATAGGGCGAAATAGCTATCATGGAAGCTCTGATTGATTTTACCACTTACGTGTTCTTTGTAGATTGGCGTGATCAGCTCCGAGGTATGAGTTTAATATTAGTTGATTTATATTAATCGATATTATAATCTGACTTAATGGTTGTATTTCTTTCGTTTTTATAAATGCATTATCCTTATTATGTGGATTTGTATTGGTAGTTCATGAAGGTGTCAAACCCAGAAGCTACGCAGAATCGTTTGAACAAAGGATTCGTAGTTAATTTGAAGTTGAGTCCCTATAATTTGCCCCAGTTTCTTTGAATTAAGAGGCATATTACAAGTATTTTGAAGTGCCGTTCATTTGAAATTACCTAAAAAAAATCTGACGTTCTTGTTGTCAATGACAATGACAATAGCCACAGATATACATGGATGTGTATGGATTTAGCCAAATATACAAAAAGAGAGAATTTCATTTCCATTTCGCTTCACGACACTGTAAAACCATTTGAAACAATGTCAGAAAATAGTATATATAGTTCACGAAAGTTTGAACCGTCGGTTGGACATGGAAATTTGGCATATTCCACTGTGTATATTAAAGATTCAGGTTATGTTGTTCATTTTCTTGTCAGATTAATACACAATGTTGTCAATATTGCATAGAGTTCTCTGATAACTCGCAAGCTCGTCGGACGAGGCCTGGTACATTCGGCAACGTTGACTTTATTTTACGTTATGACAGCGAACTTCAGATGAACAAACAAAAGCCTACCATGAGCTCAAACTTTCGTGAACAGACTATACATATAAAATTCATAAATATTTTGGTACGACCAACTTTTCAAAATAGCAAAACGTTCGCTTTCATAAAAAATGAATAAAAGTTTAAGAAAACGAAAATGAGTATAGGATTGACGACTCACATATTTTCTTGTTGAGTAGCTCCAGGTTCACCTTCCCACCGTTCGACGCCATCTCGAGGCTAGCGTCGTCCATGTCATTGGTGAGTATCTGGATGAGCTCGGTCTTCTTTTGACACTCATGAGTCAGCTGGGTGATCTTCTCTAGTGCGACCCTGTGGTCGTTTTCCAGGTACGCGATGGTGTTCTCTAGTTTGTTATTGCTCTGTAATAGTTCTTTCCCGATGCGGGCGGTCAGCTCTAAGTCTTTTTCTTTCTGAAAATATATTAAATAAAATTCAGCACAGATAGAGTTTGTGAGATAACTAATCTTAAAATTGCAGCACATATAGTCCGTTCACGAAAGTTTGAGCGCATAGTAGGCGTTCGTTTATTTATCTGAAGTTGGCAGTATTAGCTGTCATAACGTAAAATAAAGTCGACGTTGCCGAATGTACCCGGCCTCGTCCGACGAGCTTGCGAGTTATCAGAGAGCTCTATGCAATATTGATAACATTGCGTATCAATCTGACAAGAAAATAAACAACATATCCTAAAATTTTAATATACACAGTGGAATATGCCAAATTGTCATGGCCAACCGACGGCTCAAACTTTCGTGAACGGACTGTCATTATTTGGTAGTATTTAGAATGTATGAGTGATAGGGAAAACAGTCAAGCCAACCAAAATTTTTCAATATAAGAATCATTCAATTATATTTCAAAAATATTCGATTAATTTCAATAAAATTCGGCGATTTTGAAGAAATAAGAACTTGTAATAATCGTACAGAAAGATCATTTTTTCACTCGTTTATTAAAGAATTCGCCACTAATAGACTACCATATCATTTATTGCTAGGGGGTTCGTAAGTTATTTCTGATTGAAATTTTAAATTTTCGATTCACTTTCCGTCCAAATGTCAAAATTATTATAACCTATAAGTACTCTATGACTGCTTGATTGATCGTAAGAAAAAGGAAAGCTTTTTAAACAATTTAAAATATTTCGTTGCATAAACTTTGCCCTGGAAATTATGAACACGACAAAAAAGAATTATCCAATTTGGTGCAGTCGTTTGAAAGATATTTGACGGTAACCATAGATCCCGTTTTATTAATATAGATAGAAATAATACAGAATCAGAATATTGATCACTCACCTCTTCCAGAAGCCTAGTCACCGCTTCTATATCATCATAAGTCTTGGTCATTTGGCTCACACGATCGCTACATAGAACTGTAAAACGAAAAAAAAATTAACCGGATAAAATCAACACTTCAAGCAGACTATTTACATAAAATATTAGACATAAAGCGAACTTCGATCAACAGGTAAAAACAGCGAAATTATAAATCTTGAGCCGAGGTTCCGCGGAACGTAGCTGATAAGATTGATGTTATCTCATGCAATTTTTAAATGATGAAAGGAGGAATGCTGATTACGAATTCAAAATGAAAGGATAAACACTATGTTCTAAATACATTAATACGGTTAGCTTCGTTCATTGTCTAAATTGTTTACGAGATAAACGAATTATCAAACATAAGTCCTTGCAAATCGATCAATCCTTATTTTTTTTTTTAAATTATTCCTGTTTCAAAACATGCCAGGACTATATCAGATGACATACTTTAATTTGACAGTAGAATTGTTTGGTGTGCTCATTCGTACACTTTTTGGTATAATTTTCGACCCTGATGTAAGAAGCTCTAAATCCGATTATTCCAGTGAATTTAAGTATGTATAATATTCTACACGTAACTCCACTGTCTTCTACTTCTACTGTTTTTTGACGAATGTATACTACTCACAGAAGTATTGATCAAATTTTTAAATCTTAAGACTTGTGACTTTCGTCACTTTTGAATAAAGTTTGTCATTTCTCATAAGAAGTGGAAACATAACGTGAAGCCATTTATTTACTCATTCCGAAAGTTCTTAAAGTATTCAGCTTCATAATTAATTGTAGAATTGTAATGATGTTGTTGACTTGTTTTCTCTTTCTTGTCTATGTGGAAAGTTTATTATTGTCATTTGGACTTTCGACCTACACACTAAAAAAAATGTTAGAACTTACGGAAATAGTTTAGGGTTTCTCGGATTTGATCCGGCGAGAGTTTGAGATCGGCCTCGTCAATCTGCAAGGCCGGGGAGGGGATGAACCAGTCTTGATTCTCGTATCCTGAAAAAAAATACACATGTCAAGAAACTGCATCTCCGTCATTACATTATTTAATGAATCAGGAAAAGTACATTCACACATCTGAATACTCTCGTTGAAGACTATATAAGATCAACAGGCACGTGGTAGGGGGGGGGCTGAGGGGCTGAAGCCCACCCCCCGAAATTATTAAAATATCAATAAGCATGTGCTCAGTTAAACGTTGTAGCAATCATGAATTATTATTGTACTCAAGTTGCAAGAAACAAATTTTCTGTATAACGAATTTTTCTTGCGGATTTAGCGCTTTCGTTATAAGGAAGTTGAACTGTATTTGTAGACAAGCACATCAGAAAAAACCCTACAGTCAGTCCTTTCCTTGCAAATGAAGCATTCTTTTCAACAAATAACAAATTCGACGTTAATCTTTCGTTTTCATATGAAGGAAGTTTTTGTGTTTAGAGCTGGAAGGAAAAGATAATTTCTTCCTAAGGGAGGCTCAAAAATCTAATATTACGATTCAAAAGCGAACTCACAAAACATATGAGCTGATTATTATGAGGGAAGTAAACTAAAAAAGTCTCAATTTTTATTTAAAAGTTGATTGGTAGGCTCATTGCCAAGAGCTTGACGTCACTATCTATGTACACTTAGTTTCATAATAACCCAGACCTTGGTCGGAAACAGTTCCTTAACTAAATGAAACTTACACTTTTGAAGGCAAAAACCATGAGAATTAATAATTTCCAAGTTATGGGAATTTGATGCGGAAGCAAATAATGATAATTATTGTCATCTTTTAGTCAATAGTTCACCAATAATACTATAATATCATACCAACTTGAGACTCTATTTGTTTTGTCACATAAGACCCTCGGGAAATTAAAAACGATCTTTTAAAACATAACATTGATTATTTCAATTTGATTGGACTTTTACTCTTAATTGAAATTTTTTAAATTATTTCTGTTTCAGAGACTGGGAGTGAAAACTTATAAAAAATTTTAGAAAACTAAAAATACAATTTCTATATATCTCCCCATAATAAAAATATAATTTACTGATTTTTTTGCAGTATATTTCCCAATTCATCTCATACAAATTGAAAAGAAAAATATTCAAGGTTCTACAAGGGAATATTCGTTTCAAACCTTATCTTTTTATTCTGAAGGATTTACATCTACACAGGATTACAGGAACCATTCGACCATTTTTCACATTCGCGAAAACGGCATATAATAATATTAAGTCTTTCGAACATCACAAACAGTTTCTTGACTCCACCATCCATTTTGAAGCCGCACTCCGAACAAAACGCTACTTTTTCGCACCAAAAGACTGGCATGTGACTTCTATCTGAAAGTGAGCGCACCACCGCCCGCGAACGAAACGCAAGATCACCTGGTAGAACGATCAACGCTTAGTTCACCTGATGCGATCACCTCGAGAACCTGCTTTGTCGCAAATTGAATTATCGTCAAACTGATAAGAACTACGACGTTGTATTCAGAATTACTAATAGCAGAGTGCATAAAAATGCAGTCTGGAATAGGATGGTCTTGTTCGTTGATTTTCAGCATAATTTTTGAAAAAGTGACGAAACAACCTTACGTGTACTCAGAAGCTTCTGAGCACTTTTCCATATTGGGAAAACAGTATGAATATCTTGAGAGCTTCTGGTTTCATTTTATTCATTCATTTATACATGTCTTCTTCTCAGATCTTCCACACTTTAAACCAGGCATGGGCAATCTACGGCTCGTGAATAGAATTTTCTTGGCCCGCCAACAAATTTTTTCACACACGACAAACCCTCAAATTAGCTATTTGAATATACATATAATGTGACCATAGCAATTGCGAAAGAATATAATTTAAGAAGACATTATGTGACCAAACATTTGCAAAATTCGGAAGTTGGACTGGACAACTTAGAAATGAAAGAATAGAGAAATTGAAAAAGAATTTGGTTGGACAGCAAAATATCTTTGTGTAAAGTAATGAAAAAGCTGAAGATATCTTTCGGTCCAGTTATATCGTTAGTAAGAAAACGAAGATACTTTCAGAACGTGAATTTATGAAATATTGCCTGATAGAACTAGTGGATACTTTGTATCCAGATGAAAGAAAACGTTTGCAGAAGTAAGTCTTTCAAGAAGAACAATCGAAAAACAAATAGATGCATTAGCTGTAATTATAAAAGTCGCTTTTGGAAAAGTGCTGGAAACATCTGTTGCTTTTTCCATAGCATTGTATGAAAGCACTGACATTATTGATACAAAACAGTATTTTCATTCGTCAGTCGTTCAAAATTACAAATGACTTGCTTGCGCTAAAGCCAACCTAAAATTGATGCTCTTGTGAAAAAAACGCAATCTAAGGTGTCTCATTAGTTAAGAACTCCTGACTGATGAGTCAGAGTTTTTTTTATTGAATTATATCAGTTTAAGTTATTTCATCTCTTCCATTGTGAGGAACATAATATAAGGTTTATTTAAATTATGTTCAATTCATTTTATTACTGTTAGAAATTTATTTTGGCCCTTGGTCTACGAAAAATGTTTCTATTTTGCCCCTTACAAAAAAAGGTTGCCCAATGCCCATGCATGGTTTAAAACTTATTCCTCTCGGAAGTTATCGTCTTTATGGTCAACAGTGGGGCCGAAAAAACACCGCAAAACTTGACATTTTCGAGATGGGTCAAAGATTTGAACAGGAAACTTGAAAACATTGAAATAAATTAAATCGTTCATGAATTCAACGTTGCTATAAAGAGCTGAAAAGCAGATATAAGCGATTTTCGGTTTCCAAATGGATCGTTTGAGCAACCAAATACGATATTCGATTCATTTTCATCTTTCTTGCGTGCACTTACATTACAATCAAGATTTTTGTCAATCAGTTCAATGAAGAAATCACAACTGACAACTATGACATTAACTCGAAAGTTGAATTCACATCTTTTTTCAACATTTGATAAAACAAGAATCATCTGAAGATGGATAAAAGCCAGAACCATGCTTTGTATTGGAGTCTCCATAAACATTCAAGTGAAAACACAGCATTTCATTATATCATGGAAAAGTTCCCTATACTCTCATAAACGGAGTTTTACTGCTTTGTTATGTTGTGTGGTCAAATTTAATATCGTTTCCACGAAATAATATTGAGGAAAATAAGTATTTGAGTTATAATTACGCAACAAGGTCGTTTTTTATCCATGAACAAAGTAGTAAAAATATGCCTTAAGTATCAATTGTTGATATTCTGAGATAACAATGACAACTAACTATTTTGACATGGTTGATCGGTTGTCCAAGAAGAAGTGACCACAAGGTCAACAATCGGCAATAATCTGAAAAAAATGCTAAAACACGAAAAAAAAAAGGTTATTGGAGGAAATTAATACTTTTCATGATAAAATTACTTTACTTATTTTAACTTGATTGTATATTTTAAACGATCAAGTTTTGTTTGAACTTTGATCTTCAATACATTTGTATAATATTTCGTGAGAATTAACTAATCCAAATAGAAACAAATTAGGTTTATTGCATTGCAATAATCAATTTAAAGTGAATTACGAACACTAAATTCGTGTTATGAAATGGGATAACTTTGAAAAGTGTTAACTGGATAGGGTTATTCCTCGTTTTTCATATTGTTTTCTATTGATCATTACAATTTTATATTTCCCTATTATACATTCTGTATCAATCAACTATGAAAAATGCAGGAGTATTCGCTTTCACTGAAAAATAACATTAAATCGTCAATTGACCATGACAACTGAAAGTAATAATATATGCTTATCTTTAATTGCAACTCCAGTCAATATGAAGGATAGGATGATATAAAGCAATTGTATTCGAGATTTTCTCAATGAATTAACAACGATAAAATGTTAATGTTATAATTAATAATGCCGAATTGTTCGCAATTTTAACACTTTTGATAAAACGATAAAAACGAACAAGTTTCGAAATTCTTGTTATAATCCAACTCATTTCGTCTGGCTGTGATGACTTCGAAAAATTTTACCAAAAAAGTCTTATAATCATGAATTTATCAATTTTTACTATGGAATGAAATATCTATTATCGTTAAACATGTTTTATTTCAGATTGCTCTCAGGTGAAAGTTATGAGTTGTTGTACAAGTTCGATTCTGCAGAGTTCCGAAAGTTCTTGTAACGGTCTAAAATAATAAGATCCTGCTGCAGATACTCCTGATAGGCAATATTAATTGGCTATGAACATTTGACTGTTGTCCTTGTCACAGTTCAGTTGATGGTTCGGACAGTTTCCCAATCTTGTTCGCCTGTTGATATCTTCAATTGTGAGCATTAGGAAATGACTAAATATTTTATTTGAAACTTTTTTTATGAAGAAACTCCTTAACATTATAATATTTTGGTTAAGATCATTTCAGAATCTAAAACCTCGAAACAACAAACATATTCTATACAACACACATGATTATATCTTTGGTTGAAAAACGGAATAATTTCTCAATTTTTTAAAGTTCGTACCATTTTTTGTGGAAGTTTAAAAAACAAAGGATTTTGGAAGAACATTCCACCAAAATCAATTTCAGAATTTCCAGTGGTGGTAGTGATGAATGGACTGGTACAATTTTTGTTTAACATAGGCCATAAGAATTTATTCGATGCGTCGTTTACATTTTGGTTTCGATTTGACGCTCATAAACTGAATTTTTACTGATTTTGTGGCAGTTTATTGTTGCTTAAGAGTATTCCGGTAATTATAACTATGACAAAATCACGAAAATCACGTATAATATTCTGAAATTGTAGAAATGGAAATCTAACTTGTTCGGCAGTTAAATGCTTTCCATCTCACTCTAGAGTTTTATTACGAAGCAGTGCTATTCACGAGTAGGGATATCTCTAGGTTTACTTCCTACTCTGAGGTCTGACAGGGTTTCTCATTATAAGTTGACCCCCCCTCTAACTTTGTTACTAAAAGAGATACAGAAAAATGTTTAATTCAAAAATTTTACGGAATCGGCAGAGGTTCTACAATATGAATTCAAATAATGGAATATATACAGGGTGGCCAACATATTGATGGCAACTTCATTTTTTCAAATGGAATACCCTGTGTAATTTTCCATATTTGGCTAGCTCTTTTTCCCCTGATTTCCCCTGAATATGAAATATATCTTAATCTATCTCTTTTATTCTGACTATCACAGCGTTTCAAATTTTAAGAACCACCTGGCAAGCTCTGTAATCATTTTTCAAGTGGCAGACTGCGTTTACTGAAAATGTCCGTTTTTGGAGTTCTGATAATGTCAATTGGAATATATACAGGGTGAACAACATATTGAATGCAACTACATTTTTTCAAATGGGACACCCTGTCATGTATATTCTTCCATCTTCAAAATTTGAAAGTGTGTGGTACTCGGAATAAAAGAGATTGACCAACATATGTTGCATATTCGAAATCAGGGGAAAAAGAGCTAGCCAAATATGGAAAAATATACAGGGTGTTCTATTCGAAAAAATGAAGTTGCCATCAATATGTTGGCCACCTTCTATATATTTCAGTTTGTGAAGTTATATTGAAAAGCTTCAGTTGATTTCGTGAAACTTTGTATCTCCTTTAGTAACAAAGTTAAGGGGGGGTCAAATTATAGTGGAAACCCCTGTACAATGTTTTTGTTTCAAGTTTATAGCACAACCAGAAATGAATCAAGTAGCAATTTCCCAAATGCCAATTTTGAGTAACAACTAGACTATACAGCAATGCGGTAGAGGGCATAACGAATTTCTCGAAATTGAAATTACCTTAATGTGGCATTCCAGTTTCTCCATTTCAGGGTTAAGAAGTTGTAGTTCAAGGATCACCATTTCTGTTCACCCTGTACAACTTGATTGTACAGGGATTTTCAGATTTTCACACATTACTACAAGGAACTAATGGAGGATTAAGGGTTAATGGACCTTTAAATTTTAATGGACGTTCCTGCAACTGAGCAAAAGTCTCCTACATCTCAACAAATGATTCCCGTCTCGAGAAAAAATAAACAAGTACATAACGCAGTCGAACTGTTTTCATTCTTCAAAGCCGATTATAAAAATAGCACGACGATTCATTCATTTCTGCGGATTCCAGCCGGACCAAACCACAATGATTCATTCATAAACGCACAGCAACAGCACTTAAACCGCAAAACATAAATAAAGGCTTGTACTACTCACCACCGAACTTCGTTATTGTGTCCGCTCTCAATTTATACTTGGGAATCTGTTCCTCCAGGAGACTGATGATCTCGACTTCCGGAAGGGCGTCCTTGCTGCACAACTCTGGAACAAAATAGATGCGGTTAGTAATGTCGTACGGACGAATCACCTTTCGTCGATTTAAAATAAGAGCTCTGTTAATGTGGCGTTGATAACTGAGGATTAGAAGAAGTGCGGATATAGGACAAAGTTTATTTAAATAGTCGTATAAGAAACGATTTAGACCAGTGAAGCCTTTGAAATGGAAAAAAGTGAACAAAAAAGTACAGTAAAATGAAAAGGTAGAGAATACATCGACAATGAAAGGAAAGATTGTTCGCGAGCGATCCGAGGTCAGGCCAAAGTTGTAGGTACTAAAAGAGGCCTACAACTTCTGTATTTACATCGACATTTTCTATTAGGTGTACAAATAAGTTTCCGCGGTTTGTCAAAAGATGGCCCCACCAGAAGGTTATGGGGAAATTGTCAGATGTAAAACGTAATATCCCAAGTTTAGTCATCTGGCAACACCATAACCTTAAAGTACTAGTGATTCCGTATCAGCATCACGTAATTTTTTTCGTGCAAAAATGTCAAGTTTTATTCCGAATAAGCATCATTTGCGGGAACTTTTGATTTACTTCTTTAATGTGAAAAAATCTGCAGCTGAGGCTGCTTATTTTGATCGAGGAATCATCTCCCAAATTTATCAAAGAAAAAAAGGTTCTTCCTCCAAGACAATGCTGCAGCTCACAAATCAATAAAGACGGTGGCAAAATGGTAGAATTACGCCTCGAATTGCTTCCTCATCTCCCACATTCTGCAGATTCAACCCCAAGTGATAATTATCTATTTCTAAACTTGAAGAGATAGTTCTAGGGAAAGAAATTCGAGAGGGATGACGAGGTCAAATGAAAAACCGCGGAAACTTATTTGTACACCTAATACATTACCTCGAAATTCATGTGAAAAATTTAAAAACCACGATGTCGCTCTTATATTTTCATCCCTCACAAAACAGTTACAATATTTGCTGAAAACTTGATTTTTCATGTCTTAAACATACTGTTATTTTATGATTCAAAATTCATTTTTCCACCCTACTTATTTATATTGTAATAAAATCAAAAAAGCACCATTATTTCCAATCGGAAATTCTCAAGTCAAAATATCAGCGTTGTTGGAAAAATGTGTGTGTTTGTCCTTCAAAATCCTGGTATGAGGAAATGTTCCCTGAAAGTTCAAAAAACTCCGTTGAAGCAGTGGAACTAGGTGAAACATTTTGAAAGTTGTCGGCCGAAATAGAAAACCTAATTCGAAACAAATTTATGCTCAAAATACCATGTTTATACAAAATCAGGTATTAGGTAGCCAACTTTCAAAATGTTATATATCCAGTTCCACAGCTGCAGCAAAGTTCTTTGCATTTTCGGGAAACATATCATAGGAATGTAGTGAATGTACATATGTTTGTATATACTTTGAGAAAAAGGAGACAACAGTTTGCATTAAGCTTTGCGAGTGAACATTAAATTTTGCATTCCTTTAATTCCTGTATTTCAATATTTTCAAGTTGTGAGGTAAATAGTGATGCCGGAGCTATGCAAAAAAAGACCCAATCTAGTTCATTTCGTCTAGCTGTTTACAAAGTATTCAACTATCGTCTGAAAATCATAAATATTTGAAAACTCGCGACTGCGATCATTGAAGCATCTGACGAAAATATTTACCCTCGAAAATTCTCTGACAATATAGATTGTTAATTCTAGGAAGTTTTATGCATCATAAGCACTCGAATTCTCTTAATTGTTTCAAGCTAACAGTTTTGTATTTTTGTCTGTACAAACAACGGTTGTGTTGGTTTTCATGGTAATATAAACAATTATTTTAGATTTGGGATCGGAGAAACAAGATACAAGTTGCTTATGATGGTTACAAAAAAAAGGAAATCAAAAAGTGCAGAAACGGTCAATTATCGTGAAACAGAAAATACTAAATTGCTGAATTAAAAAGATTGAAGAAAAATGGTTAGTTTGCAAGAGAAATGGAAATCGAAAAAAACAAGCATTTAAGTTGTTCTTTACAGATAATTATAGTTCTTGAGTTGAGTATATATTTTGATTTTCCGCCCGTTTGGCTGATTAATTTTCAGATTTGTTTTCGTACATCTATTGAATGTTCATAAATTGACGTTGAAATTCTTTGAATGCTATTCCAAAACCATTCGAAAAAGTTTTTTTTTCGATCAATTAAAAAAGTTAACACCATTCAAAACAAATTGAACAGTTATGGGAATTGTTAGAGGGTCAAAGTTTCCAAAACATCATGGGAAAATGTTATTTGCCAATTTTTTTTTTCGGTTCCATCTCCTTCAAATAATTAAAATTTTCTAAATTTCTTTTCAACGAAGGTAACTTGAATTTTAAGGTTCAAGACTCTCGCGTTTGAACTGATAAGTAATACTTATTTATCCGATTATGAAAGAAATAAGAATAAGTAAATAACAGTCATCTGGCGACTCCCAAATTTGAATTTATTGGATTGGTCAGGCAATTAGAAAAAAGACAATGAAAGGAGAAATGATGCCCTGATATGACATAAAGGGGCGGTGTTATATTACCAATAACTAGAATTCCAAACACAGCCACCCACACAAGGACCAAAACAATGCCACCTACTTAAATGCACTGTCACATACCGTACCGGCTGGGATGCGCCATAAACGAACTAATAAAAGTAATAAAACGAGAAAATGCGAATCCAGCGAACTTTACTGCAAGCGATCATCGCGCTTATAGAATGGTAAAATCTCCCACGTAAAGGTTCCTCCATGTCTTTACTTCTTTCGATGATAAGCGTGACCGTAGAAGCAACAAGTATGGGAAGAATCTCATGACATTCGATCAATCTTCTTCATGGTTCTTCTAGAGTTCGACGTGTCAGAATCCTTCGCTTGAAAGAGAACATTTCGTTATCCGAATGTGTGGCAATTGTCGACAAAGTCCCCGAAAAAACGCATGAATTATGCATGTATGATGCACCGCGAAGACACAAACAAGTCCAAGAATATAACCGAATGAAAGAGGTCGAATTATTTATAGATCTGAAGATATGTGAGAATACGAAGATTTCGTGACTTTTAGTGTATTGGTGCATATTATTAAATGTTAATTTTAAATTTTAATTTCATCTAGTTTAGTTTAAAGAGGGGTTACAGTTCACTGCGACCTTAAGGTGTACTGTGCCCCCTTACAGAGCTTTTCTGGCCGAAACCTTCATAGCTCGCCTTCCAGTTCCAGAGATCTAATGAAATGTAATAACTGTGAAGGCTTCAACGAGGCCAGTTCTTCACTCTCACAATTTCATCCAAGCACATATGTTTCTAATTCCTACTATAGCCCTTACATGTATGTAGTACCTATCTGCGGCATGGGTGATTGCACACAGTTATTGTAGCTTAGGCTGTTTCGTTTTCTTCAGGTTAAAGTATAGATAGTAAAGGGTTTTCCAATAAGAAAGGTTATTTTGAATTGCCCGCTATTGCGGTAGATATCACATTTGAAGCTGTCATTCTTTGACATTTTACAAGAAGAAACTACGCCATTAATAAAAATTGAACGATACACGCTTCCAAAACTCATTGAAATTATTAAAATTCACTATAAAATGGTGAAAATTTGGCAGAGATGGTTCGTAAATCTCGAACATTTTTGGGTCGTCGTGAAGTACCTTGTCGACCGCAATAAAGAAATTGGTGGAAACATTCGAGCTGTTGGCACAAGTTAGTGATGTGAAGAATAAAACCCGTGCACGTCGCTCAAGAACAGCCGAGAATATTGCTGCTGTAGCCGAAAATGTTGAAGAAAACCCAGGTTTTACCATTCCTCGTCGTTCGAGATGATTAATGATTTTTTATGGCCAAAATTGGATAGTATTGATCTGGACAACGTTTACTTTGAACAAGACTTTCAAATAATAGTCTTTGTAGAAGAAAATATGCTGTGTCATGAATCACTGGCTACCATGGCCACAAAATGAGCCTGGAACTTCTTCCGTATTCATCATATTTACTTTCCGCTCCAGCATTAAGTATAAATCAGCTGACATAAGTAGTTTTGAAGCGCTAAGAAAGATCGCTACAACTATTTATTGAATTTCTGGAGAATATTTGATAAAATATATGAGATTCCCTGGGATCTCAAAAAATCATTTCGACACTGCAGCGAAATGTCCTCAGTACTAAAACAAAAATTCAGTCAACCGACTGCTGAAAGCCCAACACCACGAAGAAATTAACATATTACGTGCAGGACTCATTCACCGATACGCCTCATTTTAATACGCCACAACCCATTAATTCTCGACCAATAAGTCCCGCTATATTCATTTTCATATTGTATCGAGAAAATTTTCTTCTCAACATACTTTTCCGAACACACACGTCACATTGTTTTCTCACTTCACGCATACCGAATGAGAAAAAAAACAAATAAAATTTGCATGTCTTAATCCCATCTATCTCGAACGCACCATGTTCTTTGGATGAACAGTTATGTTCTTCATTGAAGGTTCTCAAGCGTCAATTGGCTTTCCACATTGTTCAGCACACCTCAAGATGATAAGTTGACATAATTCATCGAGACGGATTTGATGGGCTACGATGTTATACCTTTTTATATATAGTCCGTTCACGAAAGCTTGAGCGCATAGTAGGCGTTTGTTTATTTATCTCAAGTTGACAGTAACGTAAAATAAAGACGAAGTTACCGAATGTACCCAACCTCGTCCGACGGGCTTCCGAGTTATCAGAGAACTCTATGTTATATTGACAACATTGCGTATCAATCTGACAAGAAAATAGAGAACATAACCTGCCGATGCCGATTACTAAAGTTACTGCAGCAAATGGAAGTTCATATAAAAATTGCAATTGAGGAAAGGGTTCCCAATCATCTAAAAGCTTTTCCAATAAAAGGTGTTATTTCGATATTGAAAAAAGGCCATTTTTCAATGTCAATGATCGGATGTTTATTTCATTATAAAGAAGCTATGCCGTTAATAGTGGAAAATAACATCAGGCAAATGACCACCACGACCACGCTCAGGACCATATCCTTTTAATTAAATTTTCCATAACCAAATCGGAAAGTGGCTGATGCCCTATGTCCTAGATAGCCTCACGAATTCCATCTTTGAGGGTCTTGAATCGACGCTGGACTATTAGCGTAGACCTCCTCTTTCACCTGGCCTCGAAGGAAGAAGTCGCAAGGGCCTCATCACTCAAGATGAATTTTCAATGGCATTCCGGATAATTTTCATGCATTTCAACGACCCAATCAGCAAAGATACGACGTTGTTGATGATCGGCCGGCTTGAGTTGTTGGTCTATTGTGCCCCCTTACAAAGCTGTTCTGGCCACACCCTTCACAGTTCGCCTTCCAGTTCCAGTGATCTAATGAAAGTATATAGGGTGTTTCATCATAAACTGGACAAACATATATTTTCATGTAGAGGACATCGGGAGAATCATTTTTGCCTTATACAATATATCCCGTTTTCGAAGCATAAGCGAGATATAGGGCGTCAAACGTCATTTTTGAGTAAGATTCTTATGAGACTGGTCAGTTATCTTTAATAGTTAAAGTAACGGTTTTTGGTCAAATCTCAGTATTTTTGGGTCCTCTATTCAGAAAAGTTGACGAATCTCGAAAAAAATTTACAAAATGGCGGAAGACCTGCAATGTTTCTATTTTTTTTTGCAGTTGTCAAATTAACTTTTATTTTCTGAATAATTCCCCCGGGAAAAAACCTGTAATCAAAATGTTGATACCAGAGCTGTTCTAGGTTTCATAAAAATAGGGTTAACTTTTCAGAAAAAACCCGGTCCCGGGTTGACGTCGAGTTTTGGGACACCCTGTATGTGCATTTTCAGTAGTGAAGGTTAAACTTAAGTATCAGACTCAATAAATTTTCCATCTCCAAGAATTTGACGTCAACAACAAGAAATAAGATATTCATACAGTGAGAGTCAAAAAGTTGGAACAAATTAATTTTCTCAAAAGAAAAATATTTGGCAACAAATCCTGTAACAGTCTAACATTTGTTTCACTTCTGTCAAAATTTAATGCATTTTTGAAGGATCTTTGTTGCACCCTGTGCCGTCCCCATCAACTCTGTAAGTTTTTCGAATATGGAAAGTAGGTAATGTAGTATTTTTTGGCTGTCTTTGTATTCTCTTCACAGGCGTATATCAAGAAAAAAAATTTGTTGGAAAATCTTAGTTTGTTCGAAGAGATTTCAAGTATGTTCACTCTGTCATGGCTTATTCACTTTGGGACGATGATACCTGATGAAATTTGTCACCGAATGAAAGTCGGTCATTACAGTACGCATAACATCAAAATGTCAAACTTTACCATAGAGCTGTCAGTTATCAGATTGCAACCCTTCTATACTGTCCATCAGAAGTGAAAATATTAAAAAGTTCTCACAGAAACCGATAAAACGAATAAATTCAACACTATCAAACCATATAAGACTGCCTTTCGTATAGTGAACTGACCAGGTAATATATTTCGTAATAACTCGAGACGAGATTCACTTCCAGCCTGTCAATTGTCGAATGAAAGATTATGAGCCGTTTATGGACAATCGGCTAAAACGACTTATAGAATTCTACTCAAGTTTATTTCAATAATCCGAATAAGGAGATATGGATGCATCAAATCATTTTCTCTGGAAGAATGTCGAATTTGTCATGAATAAAGTCCGGTAGCGACGAAGTGCACTCCGATGATAATAATCTGCTTATTATAATTTCAATTCCTTTCACGCAACTGTCTGACAATTCGATGCTCAGCGTTGAATGCATATCTTTCCGTTATTCGGTTCTTTTCAACATATCCAATGCGTTTCCACGCGCACTTATCGTGCTATTCAAGAACTCGTTTCTATCTGGCAGGTGTAGGACTTTCAGACAAGTTAGAAGGTTCATACAAAGAGCATTTGAAGGATATCAAAAACAGTTTCCGATTACCACCCCTAGTAAAAATACCCATGGATATTTTTTCAATGTATATTTTCCCCCGATTCCCCAGTTGAACAAAAATGTGTTAATACAATATTTCGTCTTTCAAAAAAGTAGCAATAAACTGTGGCGCATTCGCCATTTTGCGATTTATGGTGAAACATTTTTAGTTTCCCAAAATATTCAATATGTAATATTCTTTTGAATTTAGAGATAACAAAATACAATACATGAAACAAAAGAGTCCCTAGCTGAGGTTAGTGCTAAACGGGTACCATACAAGTCTGCGTATGATACCAGAGCTCAGGGAAAAACCTCAGTAGAAAAAACCCTGTCTAGCCATTTTACAAAATTTAAAATTATAAACTATTCGAATAAATTTTTACCTTCAATATTCAAATACTAAATACTTAATTCTTGCTCATGGGGCAGGAGGATGTTTTAAACCAGGTTAGGCGTTGCAAGTGATGATTTTTCGAATCTTCTGTTCTTTTAAGACCGCTACAGGTCTCTACTGAAAGGTTATGATCTCCCATAGATTTAAGCAGTGGAATTTCATTCTAAATATCGAATTCAATTTCGGAATAATGAAAAAACAATGAACAAAATATCAACATAAAAGACACCTTGAAACAGAATGAAGCAACATGATATTTAAAAAAAAATAAAAACAAAGTGGATATGCCACAATTTATAATTATCATATTCAAGGGCTAAATATATACGTTAAATGATAAAAATTGTTTTGAAATATTTTTTCTTTAACTTAATAATATGCAATTTGAAAAAATATCTGCTGGTATTGTAGTTTTCTAGGGGTTGTGATCCGAAAAGAATTTCAACAACAGATTCTGATAGTTTTCGCTACCATTCAAAATTCTTTTTGTTCCAACTCCAATTCGGCTAATAAAGCAGTTATCAAACGTTCGACGACAATAAAACGATCGTGGCAAGTTGCAGCATCCTGTTGAAACCAAACATTGTCCACATCAATGCCGTCAAGTGCGGACACAAAAAATTGATAGAATAGTTTACCAAACAATAAACAATGAAAGCAGAGAATAATAATATTAAACACATACTTTGGAACTAATCCCGTCAAGAATAGAGCGGATACTCCTTATAAATTGAAGTAAATTAATCACAATTACGTGTGAAGCTTAAAGAAACAGAGCTATCATAAAGCCTATGAATTCAATGTAGAAAAATCAACTTACCATATTCTCCGATCATTTTTGATGTTACAAATATACTTATTCCGAAAAAGCAAACGTATATCTATGTCGAAGCATCATATCACACATAATAACTTTGTAATATACCATCATGACAATCAATTATTTCTAATGTGCACGTTAATTTAATCAGTACTATCTTTCGATATATCATGATTATGAACCGACATCAAAACCAAATCGAATTTTCCTCTCGAACATTCAATTCCCAATTCACTGCCTCCGAAGCACGTTAATGACTAGTAACTAAAAATTATGTCGGCTCTATTTCTATTTCTGTCCCCATTTTCTGCCTAGTAGAAATAATGACATCTGTCAGCTTCAGACCAGTGGTTTTCACACCTATTTTCGACTCCACTTCCTGTCCGAAAAAATTTTCATTATTTCCTCAAAAACATCTTTCCATCGAAGCTGACAGGTCCATTAAGGATCGACCACCCAATCACTGACCCGGTCAAAAGTTTGACGTTGCTAGGTCATCTTTATTTCTTTCACGTAGATGATCTCATAATTCGGTCTCTAGTTATTTATTTACTCTTTACGCAACTATTCTAATTTTATTCCGAGTCCACATGACCTGAAAAAACTGGCAGGAGATTAGCCATCGATCTTATCGTACTGTATATGCCAAGTACACGCTTTATTATGATTGCGAGCAGTAGATAACGACCCGATCTGACAAATTGAAATTTCTTCGTTAATTTGTGAATGTTTACAATGAAACGATGAATGAAAGTTATTCACGACGCGAAAAGTAAACAAAAAGAACGAGTTTTCAGGCGGAAACACCAATATTTTGACAAGGAAAACTTGACGTGAAATTCTTGATCATGGAGCTCAAATTGTCATATTATTCGGCTATTTGCATCATTTTCCTTCCTCGTATTCAACGTATCAGCAAGCATTCGAAGCCGTCAAACTTGCAACTTTCGTTGCTCTTTGAAAACATGTAATTTTTGAGTTTCCAGAAAACAATGATCGATAACTTTGATCTATCATTGATTTATTCAGTTAGCAAAAAAATAATTTGTTCTTTTCAAAGCGAGACCTTATTATTGGAGCCAGATTGTTTTGAGATCAATCGACTGATAGGATTTTCGGTAATCGACATGAAAGCAAGACATGTTTTTGGCAAGAAAGAAATGAGTCTTAGAAATAGTAGGTGGTAAAAACAGATCTCTATTGCCTTTACATGGCCTTCGACCAGGAGTCTTTAAACCTTCAAAATTATTATTGGACTGAATCACGAACACCAAGCAACCCAAATTAGGAAACTGTTCATTACAAAGCGGTAGCACGAAATCCCTTATCTAAAAAAACACACAATTCTGAAGATTTTACAAGTTTGTCCGAAGAAGGTGTCTGATATAGACACCGAAATGTTACATTGTCTTTTTCATTTATTTCCTTTTTCAGTTTTACTGTAAGACAACAATTTTTCCAAGACCAATTTGCTCCTGACAAAGTGCAAAGATTATCGCAGGAGCACTTCTCCTTAATTGATTTTTTTTTAATTATTTCTGTTTCAGAGACTGGGAGTAAAAATAATATAAAAGGAATATATATAATAAAGATAATATAAACTTTTTCAGAAATGCAGAATCCTCCCAGAATATATTTCAATCGATATACAAAATCCCTTAGTCAATGAATTCTTAAATTCCAGAAATAATAACATACTGTATAATTTAACCCTCCAAGAATCCTCTTACTTGACTTACGAATACCAGGCATACCCTGCGAAGAATTCTGAAAGGTTAACCCTCCTAATCTAATAACAATCTGAATCGGAAAAAAAAACAACAAGATTAATAATAATTGAAGGTAAACTTGACATTGCGAAAATTCATCGACAACCGGTCGCAAAGAATAGCAAACAATGGAGATAGTCCTAACACCTTCATTATGTAAGTAACTTAAGTGATGCCGTACAATAAACATTATGTCGCATGTACGCCAAAGTAATACGCTCCATTGAAAGGCAGTAATTGTTCGTTTACTTTTTTATGGCTAATAACGATAATTATGGAGGATATATTTTTTCCAAATTACAGGTTGCATAGGTAATTATTAGGAACTGAAAGCTTCCGATGGGCGATTAGAGCTTGGCGTGTTGTTATTTATGGGATAATTTTCGATGTACACAATCGTGAATGAGTTTTAAAAGTTGTGCGGAAAAGATTGGTGATACGTATATTTTCTACTATCACTTTATTTGAGATTTCTTCCGAAATGAATTAGCCGCAATTAATTCGAAGAATATTTTTTTCCATGTCCATTCGAAATAAATTACGCTATTATGTTGTGTAATTGATTCAAAACAACTTTAGAAACATTTCCTTTTTTTCTGAAGCTAGCAATTAATTCACTATCGTCTGCGTACTCAACTATACTCCGTTCACGATAGGTTGAGCCATCGGTTGGCCATGGAAATTTGGCATATTCCACTGTGTATATTAAAATTTTAGGTTATGTTGTTTATTTTCATGTCAGATTACGCAATGTTGTCAATATTGCAAAGAGTTGTCAGATAACTCCCAGCTCGTCGGACGAGGCCGAGTACATTCGTCAACGTCAATTTTATTTTACTCTGTGACAGCAAATACTGCGAACTTCAGATGAATAAGAAACGCCTACTATATGCTCAACCTTTCGGAACGACTAAACATTCGATTCGGCTTATTCTGTAGCGTGTGTGCCTCCCCTCTATTGCGTCGAAATTGGCCACACTGTGAACGATATCATCTATGCTCATTTTTACTTGGTGCTTTTGGTGTACCAACTGAGAACTTAAATTTTGGGCACACTTGTTTTCCTGAAGGGTAATGAAATCGAGAACAAAATTTTTGGCGAACGATAGGTTCTCCTGAAAATATTTTCTGTGACTTCAAATGAATCACTCATACAGGGTGTTACTGAATTTATGCGAAATATTTAAGGGGCTGATTTCTCAGATCATTTTAAGAAAAGAAATGTGGGTCCGGAATTCATTATTTCTAAGATATAGGGTGTTGATTTTATTGAAAAACTTATTAAAAGCAGTGGTATGCCACTGAGATATTTCGAACTAACAATTATAATTTTTCAATTTTTCGTTCAACTTAGATTTAAAATCTTTTCTGCCTTTTATTGTGTGGGCACTGTTTTTTTGTTACAAAATAGAACATTTTAGCGGATATTTGTCGTAACACATTATGTAGTTGAGACGCTACGTTAAGATGTCATTTTTTTTACATAAAAACATCGCCTACATAAACAAAAGACAGAAAAGATTTTTTGTCACAAGGCGAACGAAGAATACAAAATATTGTCCTTTTGAAATTCCTCAGTGGCGTTCCAGATTTTTCAGTAGGTTTTTAAGTGAAACGTCAACACCATTTATCTTGGAACACTGCCTTTCCGGTCTGGAAAGGCAATTATGGAAATTTTTCCTAAAATGATCGGAGGAATCATACCAGTATACCTGATGAGGTCCACTCCTAAATTGATAATCACTTATTTATCCACAAAAATATTATTGATCGAACAGTTCTCTAATATGATGAATTGATAGTCCAAATTTTATGTTTAGACTTTCAAAGGTGATATGAAAACTTTTGAGTATATCTCGGATAAAAAATCTGAAAACTTTAAGAAGGAATGATATATTATTGACCTGCAATTTTCAGGGGAAGCTATTAGGTTCATTCTATCCATTCTTGAAGTCAACTATCGTGTACAAATCTTGAACCAACATTGCAAATTACTAGTTTTGAAGTTTTTCTGTTCGTCCCTCATCGTCGTAACGGTTGGCCGTAAAAGATATGGTATTCAATTGAAATTAAATGATAAATATCATACAATTACATCGCAACGATTTGCCGTATAGTGTAAAGCTATACTCTTATATTCAGCAA
The DNA here is from genome assembly GCA_013421045.1 of Propylea japonica. Classification (NCBI taxonomy): domain Eukaryota; kingdom Metazoa; phylum Arthropoda; class Insecta; order Coleoptera; family Coccinellidae; genus Propylea; species Propylea japonica. The sequence goes on from CM024245.1 coordinate 11,197,833, forward strand.
TCAGCAACTACAAAATACCTCGTTAAATGATTTCACGCTTGAATTTCCTTTGTATCAAGTTGTCAACCAGGTCGCACAAGCGGTTCGGATCAGGTTACATCGTTAAGGTTGTAAATATTTCTGGTATGCACTCTTATTACAACATCTTTTGTAGATTGACGTGATATTTATTACTCATATATATCACTATGGTTCACGCGTAGGATCTTGACGGAGAAAGCTTATACAGTTCGATACCTAACGAGACAAGATAGATAAATGGCAGGAATGAAACACGTTTCGTAACTCAGTAATTTTAATCATCAGGTCCAATAAAATCGTGAATAATGTCTACCGAAACTGACTGAGTCGAGATAACTTGATTTGGCATATGTTAATCAGGTTTTTTTAATAATTGGTGCGGTAGAGCCTATATTGAAGAAACTAAACGTCCCTAAAATGTTCAAATCAAGGAACATAAAAAATAACTCAATGTTTTGAATTGAGACCATATAATTTTTATGGGATGATTCTTCTACAATATCGAGAGAGCAAAACTTAGACGAAGAAATTGAAGAGAGCAGCTTTCATGTCGATAATCGAAAACCCCAATCAGTCAACCCTCTGTTGATATCAAAAACATCTGGGATTCAAAAAAAGATCAAATGAATTTTCGGCAACCGAATACAAAATAGATCAGAGTCATCGATTGTTTTCTGAGAATCATCAAAAATGACAAACATTTTCAGAGAATGACGGTAGTTGCCTTTGGAATAGTTAAGAGTATAGAGTGTTTTCCTGACTCAACTTCCACTGCGAATGCTAATCGAATTGTTCAACAGTATAAGTAATAATGATTGAAATAGCCCAAATAATGTATCAATGAATTTGACATTAATATATTTTCTTTTGAATAGGGATGTTGACTCATGTTATGAATTCATATAAATTGAGGTTTTCCTCATAGAAGGAAATTTTTGCAATCCTAAAAAACCATTTTAGTGATCTTATTATTCTCGTTGAATTAAATAAAGCTGATTTAAATTATGTTATTTATTATCAACTATCACGTGACTGCGAACGCCAATCAGAGGTAATCCGTATAGTGACGTCAAACTATCTGTATATTGTCATTGCAAATTCGAATGTTCGGTGCTCAGATCAACAAAATACATTCATAGGCCGGGTTCCACAAAACTCCAATCACCTTGATTATTGAAATGTCATCATTTCTCTGCAATTTTCAGTTCATTTTTGACATAACCATCGACTTACTTCAATATAAACGATTTGATTGCCAATCAAGCTTGTGAAACCCATACGGTTCTGTGACTTGAACCATAGTAAATATATCCTAATATATCATATCTATGATTCGAACTTACGAAGTTGAAAGCTGAAAGAGACAGAACGATAATCTACAATTTTCTTTATAATGGAGATAGGATTCATCAAGGGTAATAGTAGTAACTTTTACCGAAGATAAATTCCCTTATGGTCGCAAGTTTCTTTGCTGAAAACAAGGATTTTTGTGCAGCGGAGCTTAAAAACGTGAAATTGTCTTTGTAAGTAGCAGACTTTTAACTCATATTTATTATTATAAATAAAAGAAGCACCTCATTCAGCATTTACAGGCCGACCTATTCATTTTGAAGGCTTAGATTGAACTTTTCCACAAGGGATCGGGCAAAATCAGTTCGCTTTGACAGAAGTCAAAGTACCTATGTTCACTGTATTATGACGTAATCATCAGAACGTGACAAAATTGAGCATTTCCGCGGGAATTTTGAATTGTCTTTTCATTTACTCATTTTTATTGGCAATTACTATATTTTTAAGGAAAAAGTAATTTTTTCGTGTTTGTATAGGGTTCATCTTTAAAATAAAATAAATTCCAAAAAGTAGTCAACATCCCTATTGAGAGCTAAGAAAAATACCATACATGAAACAAAAAAGTTTTGCCCCACACTTCGGTAAATTCTGCACAGTTATTTTGCTGTCGTTCGCGATTTAGCACGTCATGAAGATGAAACATCTCTTAGCAGAGGCCCGCAGTTTCGGTTCTGAGTAAAAAAGAAAAAGAAACGAGACTTATACTACGTTAATGGCAAATAACCGCCGATTCTCGACGAAATCCCCACACACACGACAACCGATGGACCGTCGTTCCAAAATCAAGCATCGGCAGATATTTGGACCGACGATACGTACCGACGGTTTTTCGCCACACAGATCGGTTTTCGGCTCTTTTATCGGGACGGTTCTTATAGCCGCGATACGAACGGATGAAAAAGAACGATGTCTATGGCCGGCTTAAATATCGAATTCCATTTCGGAATAATGATAAAAAACGTGTGACAAACTTATGTCAAAATGACTGTTCTTTTGTATCACAGGCAGAATTGTACATTTTCCTCTGCTTGAGAAACACATATGTATTAGGCTTTATAGTTCGATATCAAAGTATGTAATGCTGTTACTCATAAAAATAAGATGATAATCTATCTACTTAAACTCCGTCAACGATATGACAGGTTCGATTAAGTCTCGTAAATCAGTTTGACCACCACCTACCACATACCTCAATTGCCACTTTCTGCCGGAAAGGTCAAAATGGTGAAAACTAAAAACGAACCCGAAGTATACCTAATCCTACCACGAGCACATCGAGAGAAGGTAGATAAATGCCAGAACCAGAAACGCATCGAACCGTACCGAGAGTGTAGCGCAAGAGTACTAGCTCAGGAAGGAAAAGGAATCCCGATAACACCTTCCCAGATTCCGCTGCGTTGTTTTGTTGAGTTGCACGCTGCATCAGATGCGCCCGCGACCTCTGGTAGTTGTTGCGGGGGCCTCGAAGATTGCCAATTATCGACGCTCAAGATTGGTCTATCTAGGCTTCGCGCGGTAGTGCCGTCGGAACAAATGACAAATTGGCAATTTCGTTATTTCCTGAAATATTATGATTTCAGCTGGTTTCACCAACTTTATGGTGAGTATGTCGCCGACCACGCAACAATTCTGAAAATTTCAAGTCTGTAACTAACCATACGTTCTTGAGTTTACCATTATTTTGATTTTGATATTTAGGGAAAAATACCGCTGTCAAATGATTTCCCCAATTTAATAGGCAATGTATTTAGAATATCTATAGTAGGCAATTCTCTAAATTTATGTCCGAAGCTCCTTAGCGGAACCTAGGGAATTATCTGTGAACTGTGAACATTGTTGAGCTGGGTAGTGACTTTTTCTAGCGAAAATTATGGTGTAAAAATAATGTATATTTAGTTTGAGATTTTTGACATTTATTTGTTATAAATCACCAGAGAACAAAAATTTTATTTTCATGTTTTGAGAAGAATGTAACTTATTTTTTTCGAAAAATGTAAATATTATCTTTTATGAAAAAAATGATATAATGATATCCACCGTTGTTTTTATAGACTTTCATCAAAAAATTTTAACATTCAGGGAAAGTATATTAAATATATTACTACGGGGTCTTATGGACCCCACCGCCTAGTCACGCCATAAAACCTCACCGCACTAAAGAAGGGTAAATTAAATTGTCCTAATAATCAAGTTGTTTCATAATGTTTCAATAAACAGCAAATGGTGAATGCGCCACCATTTATAGCTATTATTTTCAAAGGTTCAATTGACGTATATTGGTGAAAAACATTATTGTTTTCACTAGGGAATCCTTTAAGGGGAAAATATAAGGGTGCCATTTAAAAAAATGTACCAGGGTAGTTTTCAAAGTACTTTTCGTTTGAACTACCTTATTTGAAAGCGAGATATTGGGTGTATAAAACATCTTGGAATACCCTTATACAGGGCGAGTCTTTGACTTGTACAAATACAGTGAAACTTCTTTATAACGAAAGCGCTAAATCCGCGAAAAAATTCGTTATAAAAAAATTTCCATATACCTACAGAAAATTTGTTTCCATAGTTGACAATGTCGCGGTCGACTTCACTGATAAATTTAAGTTTATCATTCAAACTTTTAGATATCCTCGCACACCTTCACACGTAATAATAAGATTGAAACCAAACAGCCAGGGGTGTATTTAAAACTGTTTCAGAAGGATCTCTCTGTCCGCCGTAATGATTAAGTTTAAGGTCGGGATTTATTACGTACGTCCGGAAAATTTTCGGAGGAAACCCGCCCTTATACCTGCTTACCAATACCCATTCGAAGAGTTTTAGAGGGTGTTTTAAAAATGGAATTTGGATTCAAGGTGCAATGTCTCGTACGAAATTCATTGTACAGACGTTAGTTATAGGGAGTTCCACTGTATTTTTAACTCGCCCTGTATATTGTATATTGCAGTGAAGGTGTTTAAGGTTTTTACTTCTTTGACAGTGGAAACGTTCGTTTCAAATGAGTAATTTTTGTACCCAATTATTTTCACATCGTAGGGAATGTTTCGGGTAAGATATTCTGTATTGTCCCAAATCCCACTATATAATTAATTTTTTATTCCCAATGCAAGACGAAAGTTCGCCTTTAATTAATCTGAAAATGATTTCCTGTCCTCGTCATTCTGATCGACTTTTTCCGAAATTGAAGTATATTGCAAACAAATTGATAAAAAGACATATCGAATTACCTCAATCTCTCTTTTATCTTCATCAATCAAACTGATAAAAAATCTTCACCATTATTTCTCAATTAACGCCGAACTCACAATGACTCGTAAAGTCAACACAATGAAGCAGTTCACACCGACCGCTATGCGTATCCACTTTTCTATTGACCAATTTTTCCTCCATTACAATTTTCAATTATTCATCACTTCCCAGGGAAGCATCAATCAAAATTTCGTTGCGCAATGCTCTCCTTCTGATTCAAATCTAGCTGTGTACCGGTTATTTTACATTCTAATAAGAAGATGGGATGAAAGTGTACTCACGACACCCGGTATAAACATTGTCAAACAGGAACACTCACCTGAAACAAAGAGGAATTATGTTAGAGTATGTAATTAAGATAAGATATCTGAATTTAGAATTTACATTCTCAGGATCCGAAAGTACAAGTATTTCCCATGTTTCATGGCATACACCAAATAATGCTCTGCGAAATTTTGGGGGACGATAATTTGTAGAAAATTTTAAGACGAATTGGTATGATTCGCCACAGACAGGGGTCATTGACATCGGAGTAGTGCGATGACAAGATGACAAAAAAATGTTCACGTAAAATTTTAGGAAGAGTCGAGAATACAAGCCTAGGGCTTAGATAGCTTCTCGGATACCCTAGGACCTACACCTAACACACCTAGATTTTTTTCATCATTTCATCAAGTGGAAACAAAAATATGCTAGAACAATATTTCATCATCAGTGTTCGAAACTTACCACCACTTTCAACACAATTTTCAAATAGAGGAGAAGAATGTCTTTTACAGCAGGCACAAATCATTCTAGGGGTTACATTTATACTTACAGTATAGTCCATGGACCAGCGCCTGTTTTTCATAATGATACTAACAATCTGAGTATTTGTGAGTAGCTTCAATTTGACGAGACGCCCAACTTTTTCCTCTACTAAAATTCTCGATAGTGAGAGCTAATACAGTAATATGGAGGCATCAAAAGTGTTGAATGGCTGAATGTTCAAAATTTTTTATTAACAGCTACTTTATTAATTGAATCTTGAAACAATTTTATTACAAATAAGAAAAAAAATTGATGATGAAGAAAGTGTCCCCCACTACCAACATATATCGACAACTAGGTTGGAAAAAATTATTACTCACCGGCTGATTTATTCACTGTTGCTTAGCAAATTTTTCTTTTATGAACTGGTCACATTGTCCTACAAATTGAGTGGTACGTTTTTCCAGTGCTACCTCAGAAATTGTACCACAGAACCCACAAGTAAAAATGATTACTAAAAATTGACTATTTCTGAGCGTAGGACTCAAAAACGTACCCCTCAATTTGTGGGACAATGTGACCAGTTCATAAAGGAAATTTTGCTAAGCAACAGTGAATAAATCAGCCGGTTAGTAATAATTTTTGTAGACCTAGTTGTTAATATATGTTGGGCGTGGAGGACACTTTGATAGAATCATAATTTTTGTTTTCAATTTGTAATAAACTTGTTTCAAGATTTAATTTATAAAGTAGCTGTTAGTGATAAAATTTGAACACTCACCCATTTAATACTTTTGACGCCTTCATACTGTATTAGCTCTCACTATCGAGAATTTTCGTAGAGGAAAAACTTGGGCGTCTCGTCAAAATGAAGCTACTCACAAATATTCAGATTGTTAGTAACCATTATAAAAAACAGAAGCTGGTCCATGGACCAATAGGCTCCACGGATGTGTTCTAATTTATAATGATTATTGTCAAGTGTTGAATATGCATAAGATTAAAAATATTGTTTTAACACATTTTTTCTACTACTCGAAAATTGTTTAGAGGGAGTTACAATTCTGTCCGGAATTGTCTACCGCTGCACCTTCGCATCTTCCATGGGAACTGCTGACGCGTCACTTCCAGGAGATGACTACGGTGCATCGCACGAATAGATATATACAGGTCATTTGTATTGTATAGAGTTAGTCTTGACATAAAACCCACTTGTAACGTATCGTTTATTTTTGAATTAAATTGTCTTTTTAAAAATCTCGTTTTGAATCCTCAAAACATAATTAGGGCAAAAACAAAGATTGCTATTAAAAAAAATCTGGAGGTAGTTTTTTCAAGTGTGGTTATTTGATAAGAATTTAAACACGTATTCTGAAAATTTTTGATGACATTTAAAATACGTTTTGTTGGAACTTTTTACCTTGTCCGATAGCCGAGATATTGTGGCTGTATATAATATGTTTTTCAATTTTGAAAAATAATGAATTTCGAATAATTTCTAGACGGACTCTATTTCCGATCTGAACGTTTTTATGACTACACCATCGTCATGTTAACTTAATGGTAGGCTTAAACTTTTTTTCGAGAGATACCGGCACATGGCACTCCGGATTTCATTAGCCTACGTACCACTAATGACTAATGGTTTTCTCGGTATTAACCTGTCGAGAGGTTCGACAGCAGCGGGCAAATAAGGGGTCATTACATCATCTTCATTAGTCGTCATTTCTATTCCATCACCGGGCGTCTACGGCCATTTGATCGATCGCTTTGAATTTGACGTGACATATTAGCGCTTTTTCCTGCACTCGTGCACCGACCGGTTCATCCGGTGTAGTGCACCGAGAGCAGAAAAAGTATCATTTCTACGCGTGGTACTTAAGGTGCGATGGGTTCAGCCGGTACTTAATCATCTTGCGCGAAACATGGGTTTTTATTTCTGTCGCTTACGAAACGTTGTTAGCATTTCTTGGACGATCGAGATGGTTTTATGAACGTTATTGTTTTTTTTTCGATTACACATACGTAGATATGATGGGTACAGTAAGCTTCGTGAATAGAATGGATACAAATTCCTCAATACTGGCATTGAGACCTAAACTTAGGATCTCTAAAACCCTGGGAAGGGCTTACAGAGAGATATAAGTACTGTTTGTCGACAAATGCGCTTAGGAGTGTCTAAAAATTAACCTTACTGACGGGTTTTCCAATAAGAGGTGTTTTGATATTAAATGAAAAATGCAATTTTTCAATATAAATAATCGGATGTTTATTCCATTATAAAGAAGAAGCTCTGCGGTTGAAAAAGGAAAATAACATCAGGCAAATAAGCACCACGACCACGCCTACAGGACCATATCATTCTAATGAAATTTTACATAACCAAATCGCAAAGTGGCTGCCCTATGTTTTCGGTAACCTCACAAATTCCATCTTTGAGGTATTGAATCGACGCTGGGCTATTGGCGTATACCTTCTCTTTCACGTGGCCGCCAAGGAAGAAGTCGCAAGGTGTTAAATCACAACATCTCGGTGGCCATTGTGATCACCTACTTCGAGAGATAACAAGGTCAAGAAACTTTTCCGCAAAAGAGAATTGGTTTCGTTGCTTGTGTAGAACGTGACAATACTATTCAATTTCGGCAATAAAAAATCATTAATCATCTCTCGATAGCGCAATCCATTCACCGTAACAGTTGCTCCAGCATCATTTTCGAAAAAGTAAGGTCCAATGCCTCCGCCGGACCATAAACTGCACCAAACAATCACACGTTGAGGATAGAGAGGTTTTTCAACAATAACTCTTGGGTTCCCGATCATTTCCGGATTCCGGATCATTTTCATGCATTTCCACGACCCAAACAGCAAAGATACTGTAATGAAGTTCAATTTCATAACTGAGAAATTGATCTTCATTTTAAAATAATTTATCCGGGTTTTCATTTTAAATTCGTGAATTTTTATTCCGTTCAGAATTAATTCAAAACAATCGAAAAAACCGAACATTTAGCGATTGATGTTGTTTTTCATACATAAAACATCGTAGAACCGTCCGCAAGAACAACGCCGATCGCCGATAACGCCGTTTTTTGCATATACGTACGATAAGCCAGTTTTAAGATGTTTTTACCGAGGTACTCTCCTGCAAATTTTAACGTTTCTGCGCTTACCTTTTCCACCCCCCTCCGGAAGATTATAAAAGGCGGGGTTTCCCTACATAGTGGGTTAGTTCCGAATCAGTTCTGCTTGAGTTAAATCAGTTCCGAATTATTTTCTGCTGTAGAAGTACATTTTTCAAAGTTCTTAAATTAGTGTGCCGAATTATTTTCTGCTTGAGAGTTCCGAGATATTTTCTGTTTTAGACGTTTACCTTTTTAAATTAGTTCCGAATTATTCGCTGCTACAAACGTCTTATCATATTTCTTTTTGAGCTTCTAAAGTTTCTGAATTCTCTTTACATTTTTGCTTCAGTGAGTGCTAGTGTAATTGAATTGTAAGTACCGAACCGATTTATTGCGGTCCTATTTTTATACCTCGTTGAGTCTACCTACATGGCTGTTCCGTCAGATCCTTAACAATACCTTTCCTAGTTTGTCCAGGTATCCGTAGTTAGCCTACTATAGTACGTTTGTCCGTATAACCGGTGCCCGTAGTTAGTCTGTCCTTTATGGCGTGTAACTCATAGTCAGACCGGAGGGCTGATGCAAACCTATGCTATAGTACGTTCAATCGAATACCTTTCCTGCTTTGTCTGCTCCTTAGTGCCCGTAGTTAGTCTGTCCTTTATGGCGTGTAACTCATAGTCAGACCGGAGGGCATAACCGAACCAATGCTGTAGCAAGTTCGACATATCCTTTTCAACCCTCTAATTTCACCTGGCCAAACCCCAACCTGTTTATACGAGAAACAAGCAAAGTGGTAGACTACGTGGTGAATTCTAGGACTGAAAGAATATCGGACAAGTATAACCGTTGTGCACTCTTATACTGACCCCTTTTATTCCTGTTTTCCTGATTTTATCATATATATTTGAATTAACCGTTTAAATTAACTTACTTTCTATTCTGGCTGACTCGTACCGGGAAAATCTTTGTTTCTCTTGAAAGTGCTCGCAGTCAGACAAAACTGACCAATTTATATTTTGTATTGATTTCATATAGCGTCTTATTTCACTGTATTTTTTTTTTGTATAACTATTTTTCGCTATCTGAATAAACTGTGTAAATTTGCTCTATTTCTGATTTTCTCTGTTATCGCTAATATCTTAGATAACGACGAACTCTGTCTCTGACTAGCAGCTGCCCTGGTAGGTTTGCTATTCTCCCTTATTAGAAAAAAAGAATAGCTGGCGCTCGAGGTAAGTTTCGCCGAGAAAACCACGTTACAATACGACGTTGTTGATGATCGGCCAGCCTGAGTTCTTTAACTTTTCTTGAACTTTATAAGCCTTAAGACCCAAATCTTAATGCAAAATACGGTGTTATGACGTTTGTGGAATGTTTCGTATTGATTGTCAACAGAGATTATTCTAGACCCGTGAGGCTCTGCTAGAGGACCCTCTTGTAAAGGTTTGAAATTCATTGAATTCATATACGGTGGTTCCCAGAGTTTACCATAAATCATGATTATATTTTTCCCAGTAATTCCCAAGAAAATTTCATGATACGATTAAATTTATGCACGGTTTCGATAAAAATAAATTGTCCAGAAAAATAGTCATCTAAAATAAAAGTGCTGTAGTAGCCTTCTTTTCGTATAATACATCATTGTCATATTGAATTCAATCGAATAATTACCTGAATGAAGTATTTTTATTGTGCGAAACTAAAGTAGAAAATGTCTTACTCCTAACTTCTATCAATCTCAGAGTTATTAATGAGACATCTTCTTGAACAGACAGATATTATGTAAGCCCACACTCTGTAAACACCCGGCTTGCATGCTGTCTAAATAATTTACTTCAATCACAAGCTTCTTGCATAATTCTCATATTTGTCTATTGCATCCATCAATGCATCAATCCGCTATGAAAGAAAATATCGACACATTTCCCACATTATAATCTAATTTGAAATAATTTCTTAATGCTCCAGAACACGCAACACCTCATCTAATTCGATACATCCTATCGTGACATTCCTCCTCTGGGAATATTTCGCATAGAAAAAAAACATTTCTTCGTAGGTAGCACACGTTTGCGTGACCCCCGCACAATTGAAACCCAAGAAGAATACCCACAATCCAATCCAATAATAGCTCATATTCTTTAATCGCTCTTTTTTACGCAATCCAATTCGCACCCTACTGAACTATTTTTCAATTATGCACCAGGAGTCGATGAACCTTGTCGAGTAAGACGATCATCGTTCATTCAGAAAATACCTGATGGTAAAATTATTATTACTAGAACTGATGGGGTCGTTATGGCTAGGTTAGCCTGCCGGGAACTGGGAGCATGTAAATCTTTCGTTCTCTACCCTATTAATTATCCAAACTCAAGTATATCGTCAATGGCGTTGAAAAAACTGACAAACTTCTTAGATGCCTTTGCCGTTACCTATTGGGTGTCCAAGACCCGTTTCCCCATATGAATTTCATTAGCTCTGGACACTGAATACCATGTGTTCAGCTGTTTCTTCTTCGGATCCAGAGAGCCTGCTAATGTCATCTGTTGACTTTTTCACACGGTACAGATAAAATATACCATCACCCAAAGCTCAGCTCGTGAACGCTTCAGGAACTTCATAGCATAAGTAGGTGAAATCATCACGAATTGTTAGCCTGAATAGTTTAGTTTAATTTAAAGAGGGGTTACAGTTCACTGCGACCTTAAGGTCTATTGTGCCCCCTTACAGAGCTGTTCTGACCACATCTTTTACAGCTTGAGGCCTTCCAGTTCCAGAGATCTGATGAAATCCAATATCTGTGAAGGCTTCAAAGAAGCTAGTTCCTCACTCTTACAAGTTTCTCTCCCAAGGCATTCTCTCCTTAGGCTCGCAATGCTAAGGCATTCCGTGACTACTTGAATGGGGGTTTCTTCCTCCTCCCCACAGAACCTACACTCGTCAGTGCCCGATAATCCCATCCTCAACAGGTGCTTCCTGAGGCGACAATGTCCTGTAAGAAAGCCAGTGAGGAGGTGTAATTGCTTCTTTCCAAGATCCAGATCTTTTGGGCCCCGCTGTCTCTAAGTTCCGAAGGAACTCAGTGCAATGATCCATCCCTGGGAGATTCCGCCAGTTTTTCCCTGAATAGGTCAAGGAGTGTTTCTCTAGACGGTTGTTCCGTTATTCCACTTTCGTTGCTGGACCAGCAGGTGTTAACCTTTATGCATTTTTTTGTCAGTTCATTGGCTATTTCATTGCCTACAACATCACAATGCTTTGCCTCCAGAAGAAGGGTCAATTTATTGCCTTATGCCAGTTGCTTGATGGTGTTGCGGCACTCCCAAGTCGGCAAAGACCCCTGGCAGAGTTATTCCAAGGATGCAGTCTTCTCAAGTTCGTCGACTTTTTCATTCCCTTCAACACCACAATGCCTTGACACCCATAAAAGAGTGACTCTGTTTTCTCTTACCACCTGCTTTATGGTGTTACGGTACTCTCAAGTCAGAAGACACCCCTGGTCTTATGATTCCATGGATCTCATCGTGGCCTGGCTGTCCGTGGTGATGTACATATATACAAGCATCTCGAGGTTCATTTTAAGACACTCCTGAGTGCATATGTAAATTCGCACCCTACTGAACTCTTTTTCAATTATCGACCAGGAGTCGATGAACCTAGTCAGGTAAGACGCTCGTCGTTCATTGGATAATCGTTCAGAAAATATGTAAGATGTGAGATAGTTGCGTAATTAGTCTGATTAGTGGAATCACCTTTGATTGCTCGATCAGTTATAATTCCTAATGATTTGTATCCGTTTGAATTTTAATTGGACGTTCTCACATGCATCATTCGAGAAGTCATCGCGTCAAAGAAAATGCGAGATTATCGAATGTTTTCATCGTTTTATTGAACTTATAAATACCGATCGTGTCCAGAAAATCTTCAAGTTTTCCAAATGCCTCTCAGTGAATTCAAAAAGGTAAATATAAACGATGATAGTATTGAAAGCTTCCATTTGTCAGGAGCTTTTCAAGGAACCTACATACGACATATGTTTGCATTTGGAAAAATGTAGTTGGGATTACAGCTAAGGAGGCGAAAAATATGTTTAATTCAAAATCAATTCACGTGTTTCAGCTTTTCCTTTGAGTCACCGAGATGAAACAGCGTATCATTAGCAACGGGACTCGTCAATAATAATTCTTGTACGAAGAATCATTAAGAAAAGGTAATTCGATAACCTATTCGGTGGTGTGGTCTACTTTCAAGAATAATTGGTTGTGCAGTTTTTTTATTGAAAAATAAGGAAATAATTTACAATTTGCGATTGAATTGAAGAGTACGATCAGACCATTACTTTTTTACTAATTACTGTAGAACTTTCCTATAACGAACGGCTGTATAACGAATTTCTCTGTATAGCGAATCTAGTACAAGACATTGCACCTTGAATCCAAATTCCATGTTGAAAACATCCTCTTAAACGAAGTAAATTCTCTCTATAACGAAATATTCAAAGAACATCACTCTTTGAATTGGTATTGGTAAGAAGGTATAAGGGTGGGTTTTTTCCGGAATTTTCCCGGACATACGTTATCAATCCCGACCTTAAACTAAATCATTACGACGGGCAGAGGGATCCATCTGAAACAGTTTTAAATACACCCCTGGCTGTTTCAATTTAACCATTACACCAGTGTGAAAGTTGTGCGAACATGTCTGAAAGGTGCTTGAGTTTGAATGATAAACTTAAATTTATCAGTGAAGTTGACAGCGACATTGACGACTTAAGAAAACAATTTTGTGTAAAAAGAAATTTCTTCATAATGAATTTTTTTGCGGATTTAGCGCTTCCGTTATATGGAAGTTCCACTGTATTACTAAGAGAAATTCACGAATCCATGGATTTGTAATTTCAAAACATGTCTCCCTATGCTTGTTAGAATTTTGAATATCTCATACCTTACGTATATGGAAACGTTTTCAGTCCTTTCAGCATGAAATTGGGATAAAATTACGGATATCAAACCCAATCTAAATCAATCAGTCAAATTGAAATACCTGACGTATGTTATCCATTATTATTCACACATCATTAACACAAGTGCACATATGAAAAAACAGGGTAGCAACAAGAAAAAAACCGCACTCAAATTTTCAAGCCAAAGACAAAGAAATCTCGCAATGAACAAACCGACTGACTTAGTATCCGCAAGGATCCGAATATTGGGATCGAAATCACGAAACGTAAAATAACGTCGAATCATGAAATATTAAAAAGCCGAAATTGACGTTCCGTGCTCAAAATCGGTTTTGCCATGATTCGCTGACTCTAATTTTAGGTGAATTAACATGTTTATATTTATATATGACCGCAAGAAAAAGATAAAAACGAAATTAGGAGATTATTATTATATTATGGAGAAAGCCGGAGATAGGATACGAAGCAGGCGGAGATGAAGCTTAGATGAAATTCACACTATTTTCATAATTGAGGAATTATGCTGTATAAATTGCGGCATTAATCAAGAATACCGTATGAGATGTCTTCATTTCTGATGCATGATGAATACTCAACACTTGATTCTAATCAGCTTTGAGAAATACGGAGAACAATAGAGGTCACAACTTGAAATTAACACAAAATAATAGTTGAAAACACGCTTGCATATAAGGAAAATGATCATCAACATCATACAAGTCAGAAAGCTTTCGCATGTTTGTTTATAAAGAGTGTTGTTTCAATATGAACACAAAATTTCAGTTTTCAATAAAACATTCCTATAGCAATGTATTGAAATATTTATTGATTTAGAAAATATACATTTGGCAATTATGTATGGAACAAAATATCTAGTAATTGACTGCCACAGCTTTGCTGGCATATGCGTACCCTTTTGACAAAATTTCCAAAAACGTCATTGAATACATGTGGTGGTATTTCATTGAAACAGTCTAATTTCGGTTTTTAAAACTTCAATGGTTGCAGGTTTATTGACATAAACTTTTGACATCAAGTGACCACCCCTACAGCAAAAAATCTGAAGGCGTTAAATCACAAGAGAGTGAAGGGCAATTCTGCTCACCAAATCAAGAAATGACACAATAGGAGCAAACTCTCAGTTCATGTTCATAGTCTTTCAACAGATGTTGTTAAGTTCATTGAATTCTGTAAGCATAAAGCTGTAAATCTTCAGTGAGATTTCCCTGAAGAGTTTCTGGGGCCTATTGCACCAAACACTTGGCAAATTTTCACTTTGCACGTTTCACATTTTCAAATGAATTAAGTTGCACGAAACGCATTCATAAATAAAAAATACATTGTGAAAAGTCAAGTGCACAGTGAAAATTACTCCGCGGACATTAAATATTGGGAAAAATGTTGTGCAACATAATTAATTTCACTTTTGAAATTAGTCAGAATGCAAAGTGCGAAGTGAAAAGTTGCAAAATATTTTGGGGCAATAGGCCCAAGGGGCCTATTGCACCAAAATACTTTACAACTTTTCACTTCGCACTTTGCAATCTGACAAATTTCAAAAGGAAATATTAGTTATGCTGCACAACAGTTTTTCCAATATTTTACTTCTGGGGAGTACTTACCACTATGCAGATGAGTTTTCACATCATTATTCTCAATTATGAATGCGTTTCGTGCAACTTAATACATTTGAAAAATGAAAAGTGCAAAGTGAAAAGTTGCAAAGTATTTGGTGCAATAGGCCCCTGGGGCCTATTGCACCAAAATACTTTGCAACTTTTCACTTCGCACTTTGCATTCTGACAAATTTCAAAAGTGAGAATTAGTTATTTAGCACAACATTTCTCCCAATATTTAATGTCTGCGGAGTAATTTTCACTATGCACTTTACCTTTCACAATGTATTCTTCATTTATGAATGCGTTTCGTGCAACTTAATTCATTTGAAAAGTGCAAAGTGAAAAGTTGCAAAGTATTTTGGTGCAATAGGCCCCTGGTCTCTCTTTCATACTACCACGAACTGCTATGATGTTTTGTTCTGAATGACTTTTAGAAGCTAGTATCGTATTTGACATCACTAACTCTACCAGTAGGTAGTTTCGAATTTTTTCATAATTTTTTTCACAGTAAATGAATTATGCTCATAATGAAATGCCTTCAATATTGAAATAAAAGATTCTTTAAATATGAAGCTCTGAAAACTGTTGGTCTAATTCTGAACATTTCTATTTTCAAGTTTTTATTCAGAAACTGAAACTATACGAGAAAATGTATGATTGCTAGTTATTTTTTCCAGAGGTTAATGTTTTTACTATAAATAGGGTAACAAATTATCAAGATAAATTCCATGTCCAAGTTGAACGTGGAATTCTCTTTGTATCTATTCTTCAAAATAATTTTAACGTATTTCTTCCATAGGTACACGTGGTGGCAGAATCCAGCATTAAATTCGAATGGAAGTGGTGCTGTTGGCTCAAATGATAAGGCATGGAACTTGCACGAAAAAAAAATTTCAAGTCGGCAACGACCACCAGCCCATGCCTAGTCAACAATTAACAGTACTGCGCCTCAGCTGCTTTACAGAAGCTTCAACGATACCAAGGAGTAACTCGTATAATCACAAACCTTATCGTTTTATCAATGACTGACCCTCATACCATAGACCAACTTACCCGATGAACTCATTTTCAACGATGTTTTCAATACGGATAAAAATGATCCCGCTTTCACTAGGAAAAACATGAATCACTAGTTCAATGACTAAAGCGACCTTTTCAAGAAATATAGACACGAACCCGTGTAGGAATTGTCCTCAATCCTTCGGAAATCGAGTTTAACTGAAGAAGTGGGTCAATTCAGTATTCCCGATTGAGGGTGATAACAGTTGGTAGGTTTCCTGATGTAAGGGTGACATAACTCGACGTAATAGGACAGCGAGGGAGGGAGTTTATAGACTTGTTATGTAGCCAAATATTATTGGAAGAGTTATATCAAATATAGGTTTATAGGTAGTGTATTCCGGAGGATCAATAATTGCTACTTTTTACGTGAAATGATATAAATGGAATGGTTTCCAGAAAAGTTTTATCCCACAAGTCAGCCTTTATTACTCGTATTTATTTGTGCTGTCTGACATTACTACGCCTTATGAGGACATTTAAAAGAGACGCAGAAAGCTATCAAGATAGGTTTAGATTTAGAGTACACCAAAGCTATCTGCGTCCCGTTTACATACATGCTTTGTACTAGTTACTTCAGTCGGCTTCCCTGGTTACTAACTCGTCGAGATTACTTATCTATACCTTATCTTTCGTCACCTCCGATGATTATTGCGATAGCTCTAGGGTATCTGAGAGACATTTACCTCACCTGAATCTTAAAACCAGGAGCACAAGCACTAAAAGGTAATTGTACGCAGCGTTAGTAATCAGAATAGCTGCCCAAGATAACTACGCGAAATGGAAGCAAGGAAACGGGGCGTAAATACTTTCGGCTACTCTAGACCTTTTGCGATAGCTATCAAAGCTAACGCAAATTCCTCCCCCTGGCTCGCGTTACCTTCGATAGCTATTCCTGCAGCTCTAGGGTAAGCGAAACCTATTTGCGTTCCGTTTACCATGCTTCCATTTGGTGTTGTTGTCTCAGGCAGATATCCTGAATTCTAAGGTCCGAAGCACATACGCTGCAAAATAATTACGACGCAGCGTTAGGAATTACATGCGCCAAATCGGAGCATGTAAACGGGACGTAGATAGCTACCGCGATAGAGCTATTTGCCTTCCGTTACATGCTCCATTTAGCGTAGTTATTTCAGACAGCTCTTCTGATAACAAACCATGAAAAAATATATTCAAGCAACTTTCTTTAGAAATTGTAATTACTTACGAATTGGATTTGGACGCATTTTGATTTTCAATTATTTCCTTACCTGAAAAAAAAATCATCGTTAATTATGTAGTTAGAATATTTCACCAACTAGCAATAAACAATTATTTCCTAATACGAATGAAATCAGTAACAATAATATTCATAATAATTGTTGTTTTATATAGAAATCATCACAACTGGACACATTCACATATTTCAATAGATAATGAAATATCGACTGAATGATGTGACGCCGACGACGACGTTAATCCAGATTTCATTCATACAAAGGTTGCTCCTTTCAAGTTGAAAGCGTTTAAAAGTTTTTTATGTTTCAGAATTAAAAATGCATCCAATAATTACTATTTTTGGATTAACGATTGAGGGAAGATATTGGATATATCATTTCATTTTCTTGTCCGCAAACCACCATTTCGAATTATTGAAAAAAAAGCTAGCATCGTCATACCAGAAAAAAGTGCTCGGGGAATGTTTTCCCAGAATAAATTAACTCTGAAACGAAGGTTTAGATACACTACGGTTTTCACCATCAGTTTTTTTGTTACTGTATCCATACGCCCTAATGAAAATATGCAATTCGGCAATATCTATAAAACTCAAAACGTACAAATCGATGTCACAAATAAGTAAACCAACTAGATGCTCAAAATAATATATATGCTGAAGAAGGTAAAACTTGTGTGCTAGCTCGAACATAAATGATATTTGGGAACGAAATAAAAAATATTTTCAAGAACACGTGATGTTTGAGGTTATGGAAACATTCATTCCGCTCGGTCAAACATCCATTCACGCATGCGCGAATGATTCGAACATGACCCACATCCAATACAGACCTGCCCAAATGTATTGAAGCTGTAACTCTACCTTTAGCTACGATAGTTATGCCTATCTGCATCTCATAATTCGAGCTGGATTAAATTTGCAGAAAATACAGCTAATTAATCAACAAGAATTACCATGTATCGTTAAATCAAGGAGGCGGAGCGTGATACATATGAATAAATCGTGACACCGTGTCTGTACACGCCTCGAATTCATCCGATAATGGTATCAGCAGAAAGGAATGAGGTTGAAATAGAGTGAACGGAGTAAATGGCTAATCGATTCGCTTTTAACTAGCCTCATCGAACGCTGCTAATTTAAAGGAACTAATCAAATAAATTGGGGCTATTTAAGAAAAATCGGAATTATATTTGAGCTTCTTCAGACAAACGTGTCATATTTACGACCAAATATCTACAATTATTCTACAATTCCAGCGATCTCAAGACGCTAGGTTAGTCTGAAGATTTAAACGAAGAATTGTTTAGGCAAAGGTCTATTGTTCGTTTCATATCTTGAGCTGTCTAAGGTACTCTGAACTCTAAAGTTCACCGCCCAGTTCCAGAGTGAAGGAATAACAGAAGCTTAAGTGGTTTCATGAGATATCTGCATCCTCTTTAAAGTCAGAACCGAAGAACGAGCTGATGACCATACCGAAAAGCGCATTTCAAATGCTTCAAGAATTGTAAAAAGCTCAGGAGAACGTGCTTTATATCTGACGGGGATTACTTTGAGGGGGGCAAAATAGATATTGGTGAATAGATACTTCAAAATTTATCTTTATTTCAACATAGCACGTATAGTCCATTCAGGAAAGTTTGAGCGCATAGTAGGCGTTTGTTTATTCATCTGAAGTTGGCAGTATTTGTTATCATAACGTAAAATGAAGTCAACGTTGCCGAATGTACCCGGCCTCGTCCGACTAGGTTCCGAGTTATCAGAGAACTCTATGCAATAATGACAACATTGCGTATCAATCTGACAAGAAAATAAGCAACATAACCTACAATTTCAATATACACAGTGGAATATGCCAAATTGTCATTTTATCGAAACGATAGAGCTATGGCAAGCTGTTTCTTTAGGAGCAAGCGCACAAAAAGAAGCCCTTTAGAGAATGGTTGTTGAACAGACCGGTTCATCAGAAAATAGAGAATTTTGTTTTATGATACAGAATAATTAACCAATATCGTGTTTTGGAATTCGTGAAAAGTGTCGACTATACTGAATTTAATTTGACGATGTAAAATGTAAAAATTGTATTCTTGTACGCACCATCCAATTTCGATTAGTTTCTTCATTAGCGTAAAACGTGCTCGACCATGAACGGGTACGTGACAATTCATCTTTAGTACATATTATTCGACTATGTGTTCACATATCTGCAATCAAACTACCTTCACTGAAAATTGATAATTCTGATACGATTATTTCAAAGGACTGGATCTATTCTATTTTTCAATTATAGTAAATATTCGATTTCCCCTTATGCAGATGGAACTCTGGCGTTCTGTAATTTTTGTTGTGAGCGGGGTTGTTGACAAATCTATCAATCCAGATATATAGTCCCCCTTTTTTTGAGAAAAGAAAACGGCGCGCCATAACAAAAAGCAGGAGGGGTTATTAGTCACAAATTGAACGAAGAATTCGAAAGTAATTTTTTGTTTGCAATATTTCAGTACTTTTTCAGTAAGTTCTCAAATAAATCTTTAACACTCTGTATCTTGGAAACAATGCATCTGCGGACCTACATTTATGGAAACTTTTTTATCGTGAAATGATCTGAAAAATCAACCACTAAATATTTCGCATCAATTCAGAAACACCGTGTATATCTGAATATAAAATTCAACATCTGCAATAATACATTCTGCATAGTCCAACTAGATCATTGCAGCCCAAGTTCTGCACCCCAAGCATCCAACAGGTGAACAATTCACCAAAGAAGTCACCCTTACATTTCCAAAATGCCAATTTCACACATCACAAATGAATTGAAATCATACCAAAATGAATCTAATAACTTTTAAAACTCGATAAAGGTAAATGATCTAACCAGAACAACATTCCTATAGTTTCACAGCTATATCGGTGTCAGAACACGAAAGCTATAGAAAGGGAAGGGCAAAGATCCATTATCGCTTCAAACTATCCCCTTCAAGACTATCTTACTTTCTTTCAAAATCAATCTTCAACTTTTGAATGACATCAATCGCAAGAGACAATTTATCTCTGTTCGAACAAGAAAATCCCATAATAGATTCCGAACAACTGTTCTTCAGCTTGTCTAGATTATGATTACCATATTCGTTATCAAAAAGTGCCAATCTATCTGCAATCACTGGATATAACAGAAGCTCAACAGCCTGAGAGACCACTTACTCTTTTTCTTGAAAAAACCGAAGCTCACGGTACTATTCAATGTACAGTGGCGGGTCAAACCATTAGAGCAAGCAGTAAAGAATCCCAGTCTGCAAGCATATATTTACTGATTTAAGGTTTTTTGAGTATTCCATATTCGAAAAAAGTTAAGCGCTCGTTTTTCGGTGGATCAATCAGGCTGTAACCTCAAACATTTATAAATGACTTTAGATAGATTCCAAATATATGAATGCAAAATCTAAGCACCATCAGAAGTATATTCTGGAAATTTTCCAAAATATGAAATATGAAAATATAAAATTATGGAACAAATTAATTTTCTCAGAAGAAAAATATTTGGCAGCAGAATCCTGGAACATGTCAATTTTTGATGCACCTTGTGTCATTCCCATCAACCCCAAAAAAAAGTTTCAACTTCAGTAGAAACGTACTACTGATAACACACCAACTTGACATCAAAACTAAAGCGCAGTGTTTCACAAATTCTAATTTTTTACGTGAGGAGGTTGGAAGTTGTGCATGAATAAAACTGAAATGGTCGACTTT
The DNA here is from genome assembly GCA_013421045.1 of Propylea japonica. Taxonomy (NCBI): domain Eukaryota; kingdom Metazoa; phylum Arthropoda; class Insecta; order Coleoptera; family Coccinellidae; genus Propylea; species Propylea japonica. Next base: position 11,218,929 of record CM024245.1, read on the forward strand.
CATTCGGTGACAAATTTCATCAGGAACCATCGTCTCAAATTAAATGAGCCACTCGATGAGCCATGACAGTGCACATACTGAAAACCTATTTGAACTAACTAATTATTGAAGAAAAAATTTTTGCACGCCTGTGAAGAAACAAAGACCTCAGATTTTACATTAAAGAATTTCAATAATGCAAGGAAGTGGTATCAAACAGAGCAACCTTGTAAATAATAAGAAGAGGTTTATTATTTACTACGGTGTCAACTGACGTTACCCTGAGCGCACCGCGTCGTGGACTGAAGACGTAAAATTTGGGAAATGCAAGTACTCTTCAGTCAATGCGACAAATGGTAAACATCTCGCTACTTCATTCAAGGTTCATGCTATGGAAGACGGTTTGTGTATGGAACTAGAGCTATCCTGTGCTGATGAGTCCTAATAAGGACGAAATGGTCATCCGTAGGTGTTCTGTTTGATAGCACTTCCTTGCATTTTGTCTTGAACAAGGACGAGATTAGCTCCGAAGTAGGAGTTTAATATTGGTTGATTTCAATCGATTAATATAGTTATGAGATCATCTTCTCTAGGAATTGTAGATATCAACACCTCGGTCCATCCCAGGAATTGTACACGAAAGTGTCGACATGCAATTTCCATGTGTATGAACTTTTAGCTTTCTTTTGAGAGTAGACATTAGATTTAGTTCAGTTAGGAAGTAGCTTCCATTAGACTCACTCCAAATCTTAATCTGTTAAACTTATCAATTCTTTATCTGTTAAGTTGTAATTGATATTTTGGAAAGTACCTAATAAATCTTTTTAAAAACAGACTTTGAGAGACGGAGATCATAATTATATTATTCTCTGCTTTTATTATTTTTATATTCATGACGATGCTACGCGTTGAAGCACTTCTTATTATTAAAGAATTCCAATAGCAGACAGAATGCCACTGCCCATATGCTTTACGCCAAGGGCCACTCAAGTTACCGTAGTCCACCACTGCAAATCCGAGTTCGTTTTCTACTGCTATGCGAAGAATTCTAACAGAACATTTCAACCGGCTTCGTCTTGCGAGCGAAGTGCATCTTGTACCTTATTAGGCGTTTTCGATTGGAATCACCGTTGACCTACCTGCCTGGCACATTCTAATCGTTTTCTAGGCGAAGCACAGAACTTTTGTAAACTTCTCGTTGCATGCAGGGCGAGGTTTCAAGATTTATATCATTGCCAAGTTCCAAGTGGTGTTTTGGTGCAATAATGATAATTGTTAGAACGGCTGGATAGCAATTGTGAAGGGAATTGTGTTAGAAATCTTCGTGCTCTTCAACATGAGTATGAGTGTTTCCTTTCAAGTTCACACTGTACCGTTGGAAGTTGATTGTTGGTATTCACCTCTGAGAATTGCTAAAGTCACCTCCTCAAGTTTAATAGGCTATTTCGTGTAAATATATCATAGATTTATTATTTTCAGAATGTTGAAAATACCACTATACTATGAATGACTGTTATAAAATCCAGCTTGTTAGAGGATGATCGATAATAATAATGAATATAGATTCATCCTTTGAAACGTATTGAATTTTGCGAATAAAGAGACCTCACCGTTCCTTCGAATGTAATTGGCAGGGAAATATGATGTAAGTATAGAAAATACAGCTTTAACAAGGGAATGTGTAAGGGCATTATGCAGAAGGCTTATCTGATAGGAATGAAACAAGATATATGAACTTTGTATAAGACATCCAGGAGATTGTGATTTGAACAAACCAAGAGCCTTCTCCTAAGGAAACGGGATTTTTTCCAAATAAGATGTAAAGTTATCTTCCTGGATACCATTCCGCATTGTAAAATTTCTTCAAACTTATTCTGGAGATGAACAAGAGAATCGTAATACACAGCGGTAAAGCAACGACTGCAGAAATATAGCCAGGGTGCTTAAAATTTAAATATATTGGAGAAAAGAGATTACTGAACTCAGACATTAAAGAGCTGGATGTATAAGGAATGAATATTTTGTTGATAGGCACAGTTAAATACTTAAGGTGAAACAATTCATAGTGGGGAAAAGAATCTTGATGGTTTCCACCATATGCAAGCAGAGCAGGCAACTTTTAATGGGCAAATTAGAGAAAGGCAAGAAGATGCACACCTTAGATGAAGTCGTTATCCCTAAAAATTCTTGAAATAACGAGGAAGTGGAAAAATAGAGTGTTTTTTTAGGTCGCCCATAAAAAATCTCAAAATTTAAGATTAAATTAAAAGGGTGTCTGTGCAGTTGTGCACTGCGACCTAATCGCAATTTTGCTACACATGCCTTGAGCAGTCGTCGGTACTCGTCCTATAGCTCGCCCCCTAGAGCAGAATCTAAAAGAAGAACTCCAATATCTGAGAGGACTTCAAGTATTTCCCTTATACTCGTAATCCTCCTTTCCCAATAGAATCTGAACTCGCAAGTTTCTGTTAAGCTGATTCTCATCATATGCTTCCTAAGGCAACAATGTTCTGTTATACCCCGATTACACTCAGCTCACTACCACGGCAGGGAGCAGGGAAGTGGGCAGCGCGAGAATGTGATCACTACACTTCCCTGCTGCCTTCCATTGCCACTCGTGCTGCTCTGCGCTTCCTGAATTGGCGGTTTTTCGTACGGAAGTCAAAGGACCGACAGCGTGAACAGCAGTAAGTGATAACATTTAACTAGGTTGTTGTGGAATTTTTTATCTGTCGCTGCCGACACTTGGTCGCGTGGGAAATGTTGCAGCAGAATGTGAATGCTCAGTGCCTTCGATAATAAGTCCGTTCGGCATTGACCTCCGCGAGCAGGCGAATTTTTTAGTCACGTGACCACATATCGTACAGATTCATCTGTAATATCTAGGAATAAACGAACGGTACAGAGCATCTGCCACAGAACATACTGATCTGTTCTACTTTTATAGATTATGAGATTTCAAAGATCGAGAAAGCATCTCCTCCTGCCCATTCATAACTACGATAGCTATATTGAAAAATTTTAATGAATTAATTGAGTTTTTAATGAATACATGAAAACAGAAGAATAAAACTGTTAGAATTTTTCAATCTATTGGTTGTCGGATCAGGAAACTCAACATAAAACAAAAAAATATATAAAAAACATAAAACTCTATGGATAAAATCGCTTTGCTCCGTCGAAATAGACCGAGCGAAAAGATCGACGTCCGATTGCTCAGATTTTATGACGAACGGTACAGATGTGTATTCCCCTCAATCCGGATGTAATAAACGAACGGTTCAGATCGATCCGACACGTCCGATGTCGATGCCGAACGCCCCTGATATATAATATACAGGGTGTTTCCTAAACATGCGGCAAAAATTCAGGGGGTTGTTCCTTGGACTATTTTAAGCATGTTTTGTCCTTTGATATTTTTTGAAAAACCTCTTTGTTTCGAAGATACAGGGCGAACAACATTTTTCATATTTTTAAAATTAAGAATAGTTTAAATAAAAATGCGTACCGCACTGTGTTTACTAAGTAGGTACAATTCATTTTTAATTTCTTTAACAACATTCCAATTACTAAAAACGGCCAGTTTTTTGACTTAAAATTGATAAGTTCAGATGGTAAAGGAATACAGATTAAACACGGTTTTCATTTGAATTCGTTTTTTTGGCTAGAGGTGGTCATTTTCAACAGTTTTGTAGGTTAAGTTAAATTTTCATGTAATTTTTCATAATAAAATGTTATTATCTAAAATTTTGTTTCCTCTGTATCTTCGAAACAAAGAGGTTTTTCAAAAATCATCAAAGGACAAAATATTCTTAGAATAGTCCAAGGAACAATCCCCTGAATTTTTGCCGCATGTTTAGGAAACACCCTGTATATAAGGAATGCATATTTTGTTGGTAGGCATAGTTGAATACTCTAGATGTAACAATTCATAGTGGAGTAAAGAATCTTCCTGGTTTCCACCACATGCAAAAGTAGAAAAAATAGAGTGTTTTTTTGAAACAAGCATAAAAAATTTCAAAATTCAATTAGAAGGATGCCTATGCAGTTGCGCACTGCGATCTAATCGCTATTTTGCTACCCATGCCTTGAGCAGTCGTCGGTAGTCGTCCTATAGCTCGCCCTCTAGAGTAGAACCTAAAAGAACTCCAAAATCTGAGAGGACTTCAAGTAGGCTAGATCAATATTTCTCTTATGCTCGTAATTCTCCTTTCCCAACAGAATCTGAAATCGTAAGTTTCTGTTAAGCTAATTTCCATCATATGCTTCCCAAGGCAGCAATGTTCTGTTATACCCCGATTACATTCAGCTCACTTCCACGGCAGGGGGCAGGGAATTGAGCAGGGAAGTGGGCAGCGCGAGAATGTAATCACTACACTTCCCTGCTGCCTCCCATTGCCACTCGTGCTGCTCTACGCTCCCTGAATTTGCAGTTTTCCGTACGAAAGTCGAATGATTGGCAGCGTGAACAGCTGCAAGTAATTGAATTTGACTAGGTTGCTGTGGATTTTCTTTATCCGTCGCTGCCGACACTTGGCTCACTGCCTTCGATATATTCGCAGAAGTATTTCGGGAATTACTGCCGAGTGGCAGTAGGAAGGGTTGAGTGTAGTTGTGGCTTTAGAAAGCCAGTGAGGAGGCGCAACCTATTCTTAATGAGATCCGAATACTTTTAGGACTTTGCTGCTTTGAAGTTCACAAGGAACTTCTTAGAATGATCCATTTCCGCAAGATTCCAAAAAAGTGCTTCTCTTCAATTTTCTTCCTTCTCCAAAAACTCCTTCATTTGCTTGTATCACAGAGAGGTTATGCTCCAGTGGGTAGCGTTTGTGGTCCATAGTTAACTAGTGTATTAGTTTTTTCATTTCCATTGATCCATGAGTGACCAGGATTTCAGACGAAAGATAACTTTCTGTTCTTACCTACTGCATTAAGATTTATTTGGCACCCCCAAATTAGCTTCGAGACGAAGACATGGGACATAGGAGTTTAATGCTTTGAAAGCAGGACTATCACAGAATGAATCAGTATGTCACACCCTTGATAGTTTGTTTTCAGGTTTCTTGCTATGCATTTTTCGATTGCAAGTATTTCTCCCTGAAAAATACTCAAATAGAAGCCTAACGATAGTGTATAGTCCGTTCACGAAAGGTTGAGCCGTCGGTTGACCATGACAATTTGGCATATTCCACTGTGTATGCTGAAATTTTAGGTTATGTTGTTTATTTTCCTGTCAGAATGATACCTACACTATGTGGTCAATATTGCATGGGGTTCTCTGATAACTAGCAAGCTCGTCAGACGAGGCCGGGTACATTCGACAACGTTGACTTTATTTTACGTTATGGCAGCATATACTGCCAACTTCAGATAAATAAACAAACGCCTACTATGCGCTCAAACTTTCGTGAATAGAGTATACACTTGGCTCTTGGCCCATATACTGGAGCGCCAGCACTTATCATGGTTTTAGGACCATCGGTATTACATTGACTCTGTAGTTTTGGTTTTATTATCCCTTTCTCATTCTTCCTTCCCCCATAGCATCGAGTTATATGCACTAACCTCAATGTTCCTCTTCGTAAGAAGCACCGAAGGTCCCACAGAACATTCCACCAGTGTTACCCAACGAAAAAAATACGCGGAAACATCAACGATCGGAAATCGTTTCGAGATTTCATTCGATACAACCTTCTCGGTCGAACGAGTTTCTCGCCATTATGGAACATTGTAGAGGCAGTTCCTCAATTCCTCAATTGTTAAGCTCGAATTCTACGATATCATTGTTGATATCGCCGAACCTGAAGAAAATGTGTTACGTATCGACGGTCGCGAATTCGATTGCACCGGTTTATCCCATCTAAGATCTGCATTTCTCAATGGCGGTTGTGATGTAGAAATAAGGAGAACAATACCGCATAACTCTGAGAAATAGAATGCAAGCCTGTCGGAAGATTTGAGATGCAATTCGAATATTGGGATTTAGATGATTACTTATTGTTATTTGATTTCCTATGACTAGATATGCGACATCTAAGGTAAAAAAAAACAGCAGGATTTGGAATATGTTACGAGACTGAACTAGGCGTTTCCGCATAAAAAAACCCGGGACAAACTTCTGAAGAAAAATATTATTAAGAAAACTGATCAATTCGAGAACTGCGGTCTGATAAAGTTCACCCTTTGCGCCGGTGCCGTTCAGACAGTAAAAAATTCAAACACACTAAAAATCTCTAATGTTGACAAAAGACACAGTTGTTATGTGCACCTATGCATAAAAAACTGGCTAGTCGCCTTTTTTTGTAAATTTATATAGTCAGTTCACGAAAGTTTGAGCCGTCGGTTGGCCATGACAATTTGGCATATTCCACTGTGTATATAAAAGTTTTAGATTATGTTGTTCATTTTATTGTCAGATTGATACGCAATGTTGTCAAAATTGCATAGAGTTAACTCAAAAGATAGTCGGGCGAGGCTGATTGCATTCGGCAACGTTGACTTTATTTTATGTTATGACCGCGAATACTGCCAACTTCAGAAAAATAAACAAACGCCTACTGTGCGCTCAAACTTTCGTGAACGGACTATATGTATTTAGTAGTTTGTCTGGATCACATTCATCTGGGCACTAAGTTGATGATAATGACAGTATTTTTCATAATTTATAAACTTATTTTTCGCATTCTGATACTTTTGTTGTTTATATGTCGAATGAACCGAAAAAATATTCCAGAAATCAATTTAGGTCCTAATAGATATCATCACTTGAAAATTTCAAATTTAGGAGTTGTTCGTTCGGTAAAACTATTAACGTATTAATGTGTCATTCAAAATAAATTCATAAATATATTCATATAAAAGATATAATATACAGGGTGTACCGAGATGTTCCATACAGCCCATATATTCTACCTCAGACAAGGTTGAAAGTTAAATGATTGCAAAAACATTATTAGTCCGTCGTCAAAATTTTGTTTCTCATTACCACCCTTAAAAAAAACTACCCCCAGATATATTTGTTTAAAACTGCACCCTTTTATTTTTTCTTCAAACGATTCTCCAGTAAAGGGAAAATATGTTAAAATAATGTTCATCATATTACCTCATTTCTCAAAAATAATAGCTATAAATTGTGGCACATTCGCCATTTTGCGATTTACGGTGAAATACTTTTGGTGCTCCAAGATATTCAATGCAGACAATAAACAAAACATCAACACATAAGATACCTTGAAACATAATGAAATAACTTAATAATTGATTCAATTATTAACTCAATTCGAAATAAATTGATCTCAGAATACAGTGGAACTTTCCTAAAACGGAAGCGCTAAATCCGCAAAAAACTTCGTTATAAAGAAATTTCGTTGTGCAGAAAAATTGTTTCTATAGTCGGCAATGTCGCGGTCGACTAATATATTTAAGTTTATCATTCAAACTAAAAATCACTTGCTTTTAGACATTTTCGCACAACTTTCCGCACTAGTGTAATGGTTAGATTGAAACCAAACAGCCAGGAGTGAATTTAAAACTGTTTCAGAAGGATCCCTCTACCCGCCGTAATGATTTAGTTAAAGGTCAGGATTTATTACCTACGTCCGGAAAAATTGCGAAAAAACCCATCCTTATACCTTCTTACCAATACCCATTCAAAGAGTGATGTTCATTGAATATCTTGTTATAGAGAGAATTTACTTCGTTTTAGAGGGTGTTTTTAACATGGAATTTGGATGCAAGGTGCAATGTCTTGTACGAAATTAGTAATACAGACTTTCGTTATAGGGAAGTTCCACTGTAACTCCTGTAACTCAAATCCGAAGCTCATCATAATGAGTTGCCCTATAAAATATATTCTTTTGAAATTAAGAGCTAACATAATACAATACAAAAAACAAAAATAAAAATCCCTAACTGAGGTTAGTGCCAAACGGGGGTACTATACTATTTTTTCGTATGATATCGGAGCTCAGGGAAAAACCCCAGTGGATAAAACCTGTCTCGCCCTATAGTTAAAATCTAAAAGAAAAAGAATCAACATAAAAAAAAATTTCACATCATCATGTCGATCTCGACTTCCCACATCAAGAACTTACCCCTTTAATATCCTCCAAAATTTTTCTATACTAACAACACTCCAATCGCCACACCGCTTTCCACTGAATCAAACTCCACCCAAAAATTCGAAAATAATAACAGAAAAAAAAAACAACACCAGAAAAAAAACCAAAAAAAATTCATACCATTATTCCAATTCTCCACAATCTCGCTCTGCTTCTCCCAGTCGCTGATGTTCACCGACCGGCCGGATCTCACTCGGGGCCGTCCCCGGAACCGTTGCATACTGAAGAGACGGCGGCGAAGGTGCACCAGGACGACCGGCAGCCAAGGCGACGTCGGCGACGCTGACCCTGTGCCAGCGGCGGGGTAAGGGGATGGGCACCGTCAACCCCTGCGGCGTTCATTTTCTTTATGCATCACACGCTGCCGGCCAAGGTGACAACTTTACGGGTTCTAAAAACGACGCACTTTCCGCTTAAGACACAAAGGTGAAAGTTTTCGCGAGGTTATAAGGGTCCTTCACTGTTTGGGTTAGGTTTGTTTGTTGGTATGGTGTTGCACTTGTGGCGGTTTCGGTTTCTCAGATATTGGACTGATTTGAAAGAAACTTAGGCTGATTATTGATGTATTGTCAAAATATGACGTGTCATCGATTTGTCGAATTAAGATTCATAGAGTAAATATACTTATTAGGCAAATTACTGTTTATATTTGAATGAAATTGTATCTGCCTGATTACCCTAACCAGTTTGCAGCTGATAAGAACTACTTGAGATTTGTGCAGACGAATTGGATTATAAAGGGATTGAATGGAACCAAACCGACCTCAGAATATTTCAATTTGAAACATCGTTTTCCCATATGAACAAGAGTGCACAAGTTTCTAACTTCTAGAAAATCGTTTACAGTATAAGTTAGTTTGGCTGACGTCAATGACATCAACTTTCTACCAAATATGGAATTCTGTGCGATTTGTAATTATATCTTGGAAAAACCAATAACTCTACCAGTGGGTTTCATGAAGCTTGATCGGGGCGATCAAATCGTTGATATTGAATGAAGTCTATGGTTTACGTCAAAAATGAACTGATAATTGCACAGAGATGATGACATTTCAATAATCAAGGTGAGCGGAGTTTTATGAAACCGGGCTTACGCATACTCCGTTCATGAAAGGTTGAGCACATAGTAGGCGTTTCTTTATTTATCTAAAGTTGGCAGTATTTGCTGTCATAACGTAAAATAAATTCAATGTTGCCTAATGTACCCGGCCTCGTCCGAAGAGTTTGCGAGTTATCAGAGAAACTCTATGCAATATTGACAACATTGCGTATCCATGGAAATTTGACATATTCCACTGTGTATATTAAAATTTTAGGTTATGTTCTTTATTTTCTTGTCAGATTGATACGCAATGTTGTCAATAGTGCATAGAGTTGTCTGACAACTCGCAAGCTCGTCGTACGAGGCCGGGTACATTCGACAACGTTGACTTATTTTACGTTATGACAGCAAATACTGCCAACTTCAGATAATAAAGAAACGCCTACTATGTGCTCAACCTTTCGTGAACGGACTATATATGATTTTGATATCAGTATTTTTTTTCAAGCTTCTATGATATGCACTATTGCGAATTGGAAATTCTTTGAGATACTTGTATGTTTGATTTCGCTACATAATGAGCTCCTCTGTTTCTATTCTGAGAAACTTATGCATCGTTATTGTTCGGCTAAAAGTCAAATACAGGTCCTGTCAGATCTTAAAACTGAATGAGTGGACGGCCGTACAGAATATCTTTGACCAGGGTTGTTCATCAAAGATTCAGTCCATCAGAGTCTTTACGACAACTTTCGTTTCAAGATTAGACTCGCACAGATATTTGGGAAACTATGGCACGCTGATGTCCTGGAATAAACGGACATAAATAATCAACATATTTGACATTTTCGACTTAAAGTAAAGATGCTGGAACTAAATCGAGACGCGAATTAGGTTCCCAAAAAAATAAAAATATAACAAGAATTCAAAATAAATATAATCCGCTAGAAAAATATATTCGATTCGCCCACTTAGCAATTCCTTCAAATTTACTTCGAAGCCCATTTTCATCTTGAGAATTTCATAGTTTTCGATCAGGCAATCAAGTAGTAGCAGACGAATTAAATATTATGGATCGTAAATTTGGAGAAAAAATCAATTTTCAATCATGAACCAATCGATCAAACTGTTTTATTAGGCTTCTTATATGAATATGCAGAAGGCTTAATGAACTTTCGAACTTGTATACGGATATCCTACCGTACACATGTTCTCCATATCACAGATGTTAGACGTGGGCATATGTGAATGTCAATAATCCAGAGACGTGGACTGAAGGACAACTATCGGTTCCTTCCTGTCATCAAAGGATATCGGAAAATTTGTATTCCTTTTTTCTCCCATATGGCTCATTTCATAGTCCATTTCGAATCGCATATTTATCCAAATCTGCGATAATTTCATTGAAACATCCGAATTGCTCAAACTACTCTCAAAATTTGCGCAAAAACTAAAACATTTAAATAGAGCTTTCATTAGAAGGAGTAAGATTTCCAAGATTATGTAAATTTTCATTTAGTATATCAAGCGAATTCATATCTTTGTTTCGGAGATATCGCTCGCTTCCCATCAAATCTTCGTTATTAATTTCATTCATGTTGATATTATTCGCGTTTCCTAATGCTTTCCGCTGATAATCGTGAATCTCGCTTTATTAGAACTGTCATGAATTTCTTAAAATAACTACGGAAAAGGAGACATCCCGGAAAATATTCACCATCACTTACATTCTGGAAGGTCCCATAAACTCTTTAATTCATTTTCAAAAGAAGGAAGGCCATTTCAATATGCGGGTTTTTCTGAGACGCATAATTGGATGTTTCTAAAATGAAATTGAATACGTATTATAGAATCTAGGACTAAAAACCCGAATCAAATAATTTTTATGTTTGGATATACGTTAAGAATCTCTTCAAATCTCCGCAGTTTTAGTGACCCTGGATGAAAGTTCTTCAACTGTTTTAAAAATATTCGATGGACCAATTTTGAGTTTCCAAATCGTACAATATGCGTATGATGAAATGGAAAAAAAATTCCCTCTTTACTAATATTCAATATTACTGCCAAAACTGAGCGCAATAGAAATTCAATTCACGTTCAATGGTGTTTTTTCTCGTAAATAAAAAATCAAAAAAAAAAAGATTTTCAGACAGCTTTTCAACACCAGGTTGGTATATGCCATATGAAAAACGTTCACGAAAGTTTGAGCCGTCGGCGTCGGTTGAGCATGTTAATTTGGCATATTCCACTGTGTATATTAAAATTGTATGTTATGTTGTTTATTTTCTTGTCAGATTGATACGCAATGTTGTCAATATTGCAAAGAGTTCTCTGATAACTCGCAAGTTCGTCGGACGAGGCCGGGGTGTCAATTCTCGGGATCACTCGTTCGACGAACGATACGTTCGTGACATTTTGAGAGTAGATTTCTTGAAATTGTAACGATTTTATCCGTTCAAAATTTATGTACGCTTTCGTCCAAACGATTAGTTGTCGATATGCCAAGGAATTAACTTGTTTCGAACTATTTCTTCGATTTTACTCACTCACGAACGTATACCTTCGTGAGCGAGTGATCCCGAGAATTGACACCCGGGTACTTTCGGCAACGGTGACTTTATTTTACGTTATGACAGCGAATACTGCCAACTTCCGATAAATAAACAAACGCCTACTATGCGTTGTTGCAGCTTCCGGATTGAAGAAAAACACCCAATTTATACCAGAAATTGTGCGTTAATAAAAACCAATTGACGAGTTTCATCTCTTCCATTTTTTACATATTAGTTGAAGAAACATTAATTTTATTCCAGACTTATGCCCAATCCTGTATATTGTTCCCAGCTCAATGAGAGTGATTTCTCCTTGAAAAATATTCAAATTCATTCATACAAAGTCAAGCTTCTGAGGTAAAATGCTGTCAGTCAATATTTAACGTCCAGAAATAACCGCATAAGATGACGTAAGCATTATGAATACATTTTCTACGAATTAGCAGTTAGTCTCGTTTTCATGTTGTAAGGATATGTGTATACATTATGGTGATTGCCAATTTCAAATTCAGATCGTGAAACGAAAATATTATTGATTTGTTGGTTTCAATCGAACATAAGCTATTTCTGCCACGTCTTGCCGAAGCAAGCGAGAATGAAACCATACATAATTCTGTGTAACAATTTTGAAGTATCCAATCACTATACAGTGACAAGGGTTTTAACTAAGGCTTTTCTCTCTACTCTAGAACCATAATGCATAATGTACTATGAAATAAACATGCTGTATTGTTCGGTATACGAAAAATTTCGTTAAGCCATATCTAAATTTCGATCGTTTATTTAAGCTTGATTTCAACAAACTCAAATCACGTTGATTGATGAAATGTTACCGTTTCTGTGCAAAAATCAGTTCCTTTGAGTTGAACCATCGACTTCAATAAAAATCAATGATTTGATTGCCAAATCAGGTTAGTTTACTAAAATTGTCCTGGAATTGCAGTTTATATGCAACCAAGCGTCATCATTGATGTAGCCAGAGAACCGGGGGAAACAAGAACAGAGCAACAAAGAATAGACAATGATCCTATAGAAAAAATAACCTCTGTCAAACCAAATGTTAAAGGTATGTCCGGAAAGATTAGAAGGATAACAAATACAAGGTGAGAACAGCATTCAAGACCAAAGACACAATCAGGGGAAACTCATGAAAGTGAAACCTTTCAACGAAAATCGAATTACCAAGGAAAGTATTTATGAAATACCTGCGAATGCCGCAGATCCTACATTGGTTAAACTAAACGCTCTCTAAAGATTCAAATAAAAGAATAATAGAGATTGGCTCAACTGGGAAAAACCAAAATATCCAAACAAGTCCAACATGCTATGAACGAAGAGCACAATATCAGATAGAACGAGGCTTCCATAATATCAAAGGAAGAAAGATGGAAGAGAAGGAAATTGAAGGAAGCAACCTTCATGACTATAACTTCCAAACCGATCAGTGCGCCCGCCATTGAAATAAGGGAAGTTTGGAGACCAATAATATACGTTCTGATTTGAGGAGGACGAACTCGAATTAGGGAAGTACCAACCTAATTTGACTACTACACAACTCATTTATTTGAGAAATCATGTCACTGACCTCTAACACACAAAATTAAATTTTTTGACAGCTAACGTCAGAAGCTAGTCGCATTAAATATGCTGAATTTCAAGTTCGATTTTGCGATTACCCTGAGGACAACTGGCGAATGCTTTCCGATACATTGGATAGAACAATCCAAGATGATGGAAACAGCCCAAATAATCTTTTAACCAATGAACCATTATCAAGAATTTTCCGTTCACAGAGGAATTGATAACTGAGATTAATTTGAATTGGTTCCTCCGGAACTTTATGTTATGTACCTAACTTTATGTTATGAACCTAAAGTTATTGTTGAAATACCATATTGATTATTGAGTAGAGTTGCCAACTATTTGCGAAATTATATCCTCTTGGCCTTCATTTGTTTCATTATTCAGAACTTCATGAACAGTTTTCATTCAATGTTGAAAAAAAATGCAATTGTATAAAACCATAAATAGAAACATCCAATCACTGTACGATTTTGTATGGAGCTTCCTTAACGTTAACGTCTACCCTACAAGACCTACGTCAAAATGACAGTGTTGCCAACACTAAACTTCACAATTACACGACTCCAATGTTCAAATTACACGTTTTTACACGTAACCAGTGAACATAATGCACACAACTGATTTCTTTTCTTCCTTGTTTGTGATTTATTCATAATTATTATATTTTATTTTGCAGTGGTCGCCCATCGAAATAACCTCAACTTAGATAGCTGCAGGGTTCATATTATGATTCATTTAAGAACCCTGGAAAGCTAACAATCGTGCTATGAATGAAATAGACTTGGTCGTCTTATACCGAGTCATTGATGGATGTTCATTTGCGCGCGGAAAAATTGGAAATTGAACAATACCATAATATGCAAAAATGATAATGATTCTGTTTTGAAAAAAAAAATGATCACAAAGTCCAACGATCTGTCACAATAAGCAGCTTTGATTAGAGGTAAACAAACGAATTTCATCCTGTCAAAACTGTGCACGGATTCATGAATCAATAGATCGTGAGCATATTCTTTCATGATTCAGTCAACTTTGGTTTTGTGTAGCAATTGCTATGTCACTCGAGTTGCTTCACGCAAATTGCACGAAATATACAAGCAATGAAATAAAATTACACGAATTTAGTAGTAGTTACACGCACATTGGCAACACTGCAAAATGAACGTGAACACCAAAACCGCAACGATCAATAACACACCATCTAACAAACCATAATCATCACCACAACCGCACGATCCTCTCGTCCTACCTGCTCTACACACTCTCGACCAGAAAAAAAAAGAAAAAGAAAAAAATACGCGAACCTATCGACGCACCTTCACTACCGACCAACTTTTAAGCAGTAACTCGAGTTCGGAAAACTACAGGAGAAGTCTAAACTGCCGGCGATACGTCTTGGAAACTATCCAAACCATCAGTTTCGTTCACGCCGAAAGTGAATAGGCAGATCACGTGCATGTGGACACTTCCTTTCCTTTGCCGCGGCCTCCGTACAGACCGGACTTTTCCTGTGTGCACGTTTATTGTCGTTTATTTCGAGGAACGACGAGCGGCGTCAGTTACCACCGTGAACGTGCACTCTAATTGGACGTATCTGACGAATTAAAAGATTAGGATCGTTATTTGATCAGTGTTGATATGTGCGATTGTATAGGTGGAAATGGAACCAGAGCGAAACTACAGGGTGGTCCAATTTGAGGGAAGAATCTCCCGCGAATTTGAAGAGTCAATTATATTCTTTCATTTGGCGAATCAAAATGTTCAAGTTTGAATAACCGCAATCTTCCCTCTGTATTTGCCTCTAAGAATGACAGATCTTCCTAATCCAAAAGTCATATTTGAATTGTGCCGCGACAGACCTCCGCAGTTGAAACTTGAAACAACAGTGGAACTTCGATATAATGAAAGCGCTAAATTCGCAAAAAACAATTCGTTATATAGAAATTTAGTTATACAAAAAAGTTTATATAGTCGGTAATTTCGCGACTTCACTGATGAACTTAAGCACTTGCTTTCAGACATTTTCGCACAACTTTTCACACTAGCGTAATGGTTAGATTAAAACCAAACAGCCTGAGGTGTATTTGAAACTGTTTCAGAAGGAGCTCTCTGCTTGCCTTAATGATTCAGTTCAGGGTAGGGATTTATAACGTACGTCCGGAAAAATTTCGGAAAAACCCATCCTTATACCTTCTTACTAATACCCAATACCCATTCAAAGATCTGTTCTTTGAATATTCCGTTATAGAGAGAATTAACTTCGTTTTAGAGGGTGTTTTTAACATGGAATTTGGATTCAAGGTGCAATGCCTTGTACAAAATTCGTTATACAGAGAAATTCGTTATACAGCGTTCGTTATAGGAAGTATTTTCACGAAAATCGAATACAGCAGACTGTGAATATTGGTAATTCACTAATACGCCGTCGTAACTCAATACAGAAAACCTTCGAAATGAAAATTGTTATACTCCAATACTACGTATGTTTCGTTTACCGCATTATTAATCGTAGTAGTATAGGTATCAACTTCGGGCCACGCTGTACAAACATGAATATTGAACGAGTGAACGTGATAATGGATAGAAATTTTTTTTTGTTGCGTTAATTGCCTGCTATTCTTTTTAAACCGCATTGTTTTTGCACGAGTGTGTTCTCAGCGTTCTAATGAGACAATAAGATTAATACATCACTATACCGTTAGCATAAATTCAAGACTGGTTTTAGGCAGACAGAAAATGATATTGTTCTTTTACTTGAATATGTATATCTACAATATTTACACATTACAACGAAGAGTACATACGGGAAATTGTAGAAAGTAGTTCCCACTATAGAAAGGTGCATTTTCATGCAATTGTGTAAGTACAACTGTACAAACAGAAATATTTAACTCCAAAACAAAGAGATTCGGTATGACAGGTTTTCCTCAGGATCAGCCATATCCAAAATATAAATATCTTAGGTGGGACATATTTTTTCAGTCATTCTTGCACTCTTTATCTCAAATACTCGAGTGGTTTCTGCATTGAACAAAATAATGACATAAAACCAGAAAACCTGTGTGAATCTGAGATATAATTATATATTTTGCTGTATCGGGTGTCCCGAATTCGTTGTCTAGTGAGGGGATCTCAGAAACCCTTGGAGCTAGAAGGAAATGAATGGCACATTTTCGGGCTCGATTTTTGAGAGATTTAATTTGGTGAAAACCGTAACCTTGTAAGTTCAACCGTTTTCGAGATATTAGCGAAAATTGGAAAATGGCGTGAAATGAAAAGTTCTCATAACTTCTTCATTACTGGCGCTATGAACATGAAACGAAAACATTATACAGGCACTTTTTTTCGTAGAATTCTTTGATGTAATCAAATTTTTTTATTGCGTTTTTTTTCGAAGTTATAGTACAAACTTGTGTTTTTTTAAATGTGAACCATAAGCATTTGAATAACAGATGGAACCGCCTTTTTTTTTCCCTTTTCAAAAATATATAACTTGATATATAAATTTCTTATTAAACTGTAAAAACATCAAAAGTTTTATTTTCACACGAAAAATCAAATGGTTGTCTAAATATGATAATCTGTGAACATCAAATGATTAATAGATAAGAACAGATAACAAATTTTTCATAAATATTGTGCGAAGTGAAGTCCATTTTGGTCAATGCAGAAGCTCACACCTTCTTTCTGACATTGTGAGGTGGGAGCTTTGCATTGACCAAAATGGACTTCGCTTCGCACAATATTTATGAAAAATTTGTTATCTGTTCTTATCTATTAATCATTTGATGTTCACAGATTATCATATTTAGACAACCATTTGATTTTTCGTGTGAAATAAAACTTTTGATGTTTTTTACAGTTTAATAAGAAATTTATATATCAAGTTATATATTTTTGAAAAGGGAAAAAAAGGCGGTTCCATCTGTTATTCAAATGCTTATGGTTCACATTTAAAAAAACACAAGTTTGTACTATAACTTCGAAAAAAAAACGCAATAAAAAAATTTGATTACATCAAAGAATTCTACGAAAAAAAGTGCCTGTATAATGTTTTCGTTTCATGTTCATAGCGCCAGTAATGAAGAAGTTATGAGAACTTTTCATTTCACGCCATTTTCCAATTTTCGCTAATATCTCGAAAACGGTTGAACTTACAAGGTTACGGTTTTCACCAAATTAAATCTCTCAAAAATCGAGCCCGAAAATGTGCCATTCATTTCCTTCTAGCTCCAAGGGTTTCTGAGATCCCCTCACTAGACAACGAATTCGGGACACCCGATACAATGAACGGATTCACCACATAATGGTAGAAATAACAATACCTATATCCGTATTATTAATTGGAGAACATTTGAATTTCATTTTCATTTTCATGAACATTACATTTAAAAAACATAGAGTTGCAGCCTAAAATATTCGATTTTGAATACATTCAAAACAAACCATAAAAAGAGGTTTTTAAACTGGTAAAAGATTCTTCGGTCTCAAGGAACAAGTAGTAAATGTCTACCAGTGTGAATATTATGAAAGAAATAACTTATACTATATGTTTGTGTTTTGTATTCAGAAAATGGGAATTTAGTCCAAAATATGACAACCACACATTTTTTCATCAAGATTCTAGCATTTCCGTCTTCTTAGAAATAAACGAAGGTTCCAGAAAGAACAAGACATACCAAAAAATTGAAGAATTCTCGTTAAAAACATTGAAAAAATACATACAAGACGGACTGAACAAATTCCCTTTATCGAACAATCTTTCAAATTTTCATCAATCCAAACGAAAACTCGATCGTAATCAATTCTCGTGACGTTACGCGACGCGTTTTCAACGAAAACTGAAGAATTTTCTGAATACAAAACGCTTTGATGACTTCTCTAATTTCCTCTCTCCACTTCGATTCACAGAATCTTCCCAGACATAAGTGAATTTTTCCTTCTCCTACCATTATTATAATATATAGACAAATTACTGCGTTTATAGATATTAAAAGGTAGCTCATATATCATTTTTTTTTCAATTCGCATGAAGACTACCCCTGAACCGAAGCAGATATAAAAAAGTCGGAAACAACTTCCCGGAAGTGCTCTTCCGTTTCATGAACACCGATGGATTAGCTAAATGCTTAATTAATGATGAAGAGTCTCGAATTACACTGATTAGGTTCGTTTTTCATTCGAGGATAGCTAGTGGAAAAACTCTGGAATCGTATGAATTTATATTTATCTGATTGCATATATCAATGAAAAAAAATTGAGGGTCATTTCAGTTTTTTTATTTAAGAAGTCAGTAATTTGTTCGATAACTGTTGAATCCGTAGGTGCTAAATAACCGGTCAAATTCCGTATAGACACTTAAAATGGAAAAATTCAAAATCCAATAAATTGGATACTTCGACGTAAAGTGAAAAGTTGACCTATAATTCACATATTATGCGTATCAATACAATTTATGAAAAAACATTTTAAGAAAGCCCTCTGAACATGTGCTTTTGATCGCTCGTTCTTTGGTGGAGCAATGAGGCTATTACCTCAAAATTTAGTATGGGACTTGAGATTGATATTAAATAAATAAATACAAAATCTCAACACGATCGGAATAATATTCTGGAAATTGTTCGAAAACTGAAATATGTGAAAAAAACAAATGAAAAAATTTAAATCTATGGTTCTGATGAAGCGATCCTCTTGGAATTCCGCATGAACATTCAGAATATCAATCTTCATTCAAAAAATAAATTACACTCGAATCGAATATTTTGTTATGAAAATATGAAGATTCTTTTTTTCGATATTCTAATTAAATTTTCTATGCAAAACTTAACCGCGGTATTTGGAAACCAAACTTACCCTGATAATTTCAAATCTCTACGACAATTCCGTTATAAGTTGTCGAGCTCACGGCCGGACGGCTCTACGGACAGAATTCAATTTAACCATGGTTTCCTCGTCAGGTATTCGAACCCTATCGTTTGAGACCATTTTCGGATCGAAATTCGAAAATTAAAGACATTTGTGCAGAACTATATAGCACTCGTGTGAGTAAAACGATCGCTCAATATAAGGAATAATTTCAAAATCGTTGAATCATCAGTTTTACCAGGAATATACATAACTACAAATTGGTTAAAATTCTATTGTCAACTGACCGCTCACTATTGAGTCTAGAAAAAACACTCGTAAATTACATCGAATCGAAATACTTTTAGATTAATATGGAATATTACAAATTTCATAATAAGAAATATTTTTCCTAGTGAAAAATCTGAAGGGTTTAAATTTTAATGAATAGGAAATATCAATTTCCATATCTGCTATAGCTATCAGCTACTTATTAGCAAACCTAAATGAATTAATATAACAGAATGAGAAATATACAATACAAATATTGAATTGGGATTTTACTCTAAACACACTGTATTCGAATATAGAAATCAAACATAAACAGATGGTATAAATCAATAGCATTTACAAACGCGAACTGTAACAGTATCCTTATCTTTAGACACTGTGATTAATTAATTAATTCCCCTAACGTAATATCATTACACCATCCAGCGATATTGAATGGTTGAATAAATACAACGAAATGATTCAATAATTCCTGGAAATATAGACTATGAGTCGTTAAAATGTTCATAGTTCTCAGAAACAATCCAGGTGAACAAATTTAAAAATGAGTTGATTATTCAAAGAAGGCGAATTTCAAACTTTTTATAGCTAGCGTAAAAATATTTACGACTGCTCAACAAATTTATACTATAAGCAAGAAAATGATCGCTAATGAACAATACATCTAACTGTTCAAATCAGAAAAATAGAGCTTCTTTCGAAAATTCTATAACTTTTTGACCATACAGCAATTGTCCATTTAAAAATTATTCCTGCACAGATAACTCGTTTTTTTTAACGATGCTAAATCGTGGAATAAGAACCTTTTCCGCCGACCTCGAAATAGAAGGTGATTTCAATGTGTATAAAATTGAGCATTAATGACCCATTTTAATGCTCAATTTCTTAGCCATTTTAATGTGCAATCCTCATGGCAACCGTACACAAAGTATTCAGAAGCACTACGAGAAATGTCAAAACTCTACTAGAACATAGAAATTCCATTTTGTCAAATGTATGTCTTGTGCAAAATGAGAATGTATTTTAATCAAGAATTTATTCACTATTCATGTTGAGATCGTCGGAAAAATCTTGTAATCAACACGGTTATTAATATAGCGACTAATGGTCTCGAACTATTAACGCGTTCGCTCCGCTCACGCATTAAAATATCGTGACCATTAGTCGCTGTCTTTAATAACCTAGTTGATTAAATAACTATAAATGGGTTCTAGTTTAGTTCAATATTTTAACAAAACCTATCCTAAACCGTTATGGACTCATTTCGTATTTGACATTTCGAATTATTTATTCGAGATATTTGAAAAGGAAAGTAATGGCAGTTATAAATTGTAGAAAATTGTTCACATGCGAAATATTCGAAACCTTGTTTATATGCGTATAATTTATTAATGCTTTCATTTGAATATCAAATGGTTCCCAGAAGATATTTTCTAATGATGAAATTTAGATAATAACAGATCGTTTCTTTCTATCGAAAAAAAGTTTTATATTTATCGGATAGATGGAATTAGCATGTTGCAATATGTGCAAGTTATTGATTGATAATAACTGTCTGTGATTTTCAGTATTTTTTTATGCATGAATGATAAAAACATTAGACATAATGAATTTTTTAGGTGAAATAGAATTGACGAATAATACATACATATTAATATTATAGGCGAATACAAATTGGTTATCGTTCAAGGTTACTTTCGAGTTTTTTTATTTTTTTTCAATATTTAACAAGATTTGGCTTGTCAAACATTATATACAGAATAAATATTTCTATTAGAACAGTTCCATACCGATAAGTAATAATTTGATTCTTTTTACAGGGTGGCGATTTCTGGTTGTAAAATACAATTAGGGTAGATACGGATACTGAATCTATATCCAGGCAGATTTAATGGACTGAATGTAAGTATTTAATATAATAGTTTACCAGATTAGTTTCCAATAGGAATGATATTATTTTGAAATGAAACAGAATGATTCCAGATGTGACCACACTTTTTATGTTTTTTAGTGTTCAATCAATAGCATTCACATTTTGAATAGCACGTCGTTCGAATGTCCACCTCGAATTGTGTATAAGACTTAATTCGACTCAATTTCCGAAAACTTTGTGCGATAAATGGGGAGTCACAAGAATGCATCCTTCAACGTCCAATCTAAAAGCATCATGTAATTGTGGTCTTTTTGCCTGAAACCTTAGATTTCAAACAACCTCACAAAACGTAATCTGAAGGAGTCAAGTCCCAGCTTCTTGCAGGCCAGAGACTGTTGCACAAAAAGTTCGAAGAAGGAATTATTCAAGGAATGCAAATGGTGTCTGGCCTCTAAGAAGCTGTACTTAGAAGCTTTATTTTTGTGAGGGTCTTAAAAATCGAAGGTTCATGCAAACATGCCTCAAACATACGTTCGTTTCATAAATAATATTATTGTACATTGAAAAAATTAAGAAAGTGTAGTCACATCTGAAATGAAATCCATTTCCTTTCAAAATCATCGTTTCTATTGACAACCGCTTCAAATGAAAATATGAAAGTGCTCAACGTAAATAATTTCCTATAACCTATACAGATTTTTTCTGAATTGATGCGAGATTTGAAGGGGTGATTCCTCAAATAATTTTATGAAAAAAGTTTCCAGAATTGCAGGTCTGCAAATGCATTGGTTAGCTTCAAATATCTCAGTGGCGTACCTCTTTATTAGTCAGGTTTCAAGTGAAACTTTAACACCCTGTATATTGGAAACAATGAATTTAAGAACCTACACTTATGGGACTTTTTTCCATGAAATGATCTGAGGAATCACCCCCTTAAATATTTCGCATCAATTCAGAGAAACTGACGAATCCAGTTAAATGTGTAGATACGTATCACTCAATCGAAATTTCATCCCTTCGAAAGGTCTTTGCATCGAAAAGTCATTGCACCGAGGGTTCACTCCGTCGAAAATCACGTCACCTGATTGGCTATACGCTTACCCTAAATTATCTGCCATCTTTATCTTATCATTTGAAAAGGGTCAGTCTGTTTTAGACAACTGTTAATAAGCTAATTTGTTATATAAGATATCTTCCTCAATCAACGATTGAAATCCCGCATTATAATAACAATATGGTGTATTGACAGTTGTCTAACACAGTCCAACCCCTTCAAATGATAAGAAAAAGATGACAGATAATTAAGGAGAAGCGTATAGCCAATCAGATGAGAGTGGGCGTGTTTTTCGACAGAGTGAACCTTCCACACAATGACTTTTCGATGCGAAGCCCTTTCGAAGGAATGAGCTTTAGGTTGAGCCAGTTGCATCACAGTAAAATGATTCGAAAGAAGCATACCGAACAAATCAAAATCCACAACACCGCCTGATAGCGGAAAATCAAGACCACGCACAACGTCCAACGTCAAACACGACCACAATCATTTTCAGGGCCGAAAAGGCCGTGTTCGGCTCCTCCATTTCACCGGTCTTGTCCTCGATTCCTTTCTCGACCTCGAAACCCACAACAATCCGAAAAAATTTCCCGCACCGTCACCTTCACCAACGAACTATACCATCGACCGCCACCGCGTCTAGCGTGAATTCGCGCTATCAAAACAACAAAAATTCGATCCTAGCGGGGACGAAAACGTTCTATCCGCTCGAAGTTTGCCAGAAACTGAGATCGGGGCTGGCAAAAATCGCCCGGTAAAAGTAATGCGCGCGGTCAACAAATTTTCGTCGAGGTGAATTAATAATGGGGCAATGATGGAGCTAACGAAACTTCTTGGTCGGTTATTAATTAATTCACAATTATAATTACCGCTATAATTTAATATATAATACGTGAGGTAGTCTGCTGTATCGTCATGAAACTGTATTGGTACATCGCGATTTAAACAATAAAGGTAGGTACGTAGAGAAGTTATAAAGGGTTTTCCAATAAGAGGTGTTATTCTGAAAAGCCCGCTATTTCGGTAGATGTCACGTTTGAAGCTGCCATTTTTTGACGTTTGACAAGTCGAATTTACGCCATTAATAAAAATGATGGAAACCGCCTCGGTAGCTGTAAGGGTATGGCGTGCGCCTACAAGTACTTACGAAGCTGTAGGTCTGAGTTCTAATCCCGGTGTGGGTATGGATGCTTGTGTATGTCCCAAGTTTGTCCACAAATAAAAATTGTCCCAGATATATTAATGTAGAATGATTGAGATATATGTAATGGAAAAAGGGTGAATACCCAGATCTGTGTACATGGCCAAAGAGCCGAGCACAATAAAGAGATAATGAATGAATGAATAAAAATGGAACGATACACGGTTCAAAAACATTTTTGGGTCGTCGTGAAGCACCTTGTCGAACAGCAATAAAGAAATTAGTGGAAAAATTCGAGTGATATTTTGGCACCATAAATTGCAAAAGGGTGCGGATGATCCACATTTTATGGCTATTAAGGGTTGAATTAAAATGACGAAAAATGATTTTTTTTCTTTCAATCGTTCAAAGGAAAAATACATGGGTGCAATTCAAAAAAATAACCGGGTATAATTATTTTATGATAGTATTTAGAAACGAAACTTTAACGAGATTCGGAAAGAGGTATACCTATTGCTACCATTTAAAAAACTTTTTGTTTGAACTTTTTACCTTATCTGAGAATCGAGATAATGGCTGTTTGGAACATCTTGGGACATTCTGTATATGGAATTCTTTACTTATTCAGAGGTCTATAAACAGCTCTCAAAATATTGGGACTTTGTTTTCTTATCACCCGGCATAGGAAACATTATCCCGGACTAATTCGTAACCCAATAAGGACTGATTCGGATCGGATTCTCGACCATTTTCAACTGATAATTATAACATCAGCTAAAAAGTTCTTGGTCACGGATGGTGCTACAGATAAAAAAATCCTTATGATTTTTAGGAAGCGCCAATCTTCAAATGATAAGTATCGACATGCGCCATTATAAGCATTGATGGGACATTTTATAAATGATTCGATATCGTCATACCACAATTAGTATCCCACAGAACATTCTGCAGACTATTCCATCTCTTCGAGGACAGAAATAAAACGAGCGTCTAGACACCTTTTCCAATATCCAGAAATTCTGTTCTAAATTTGATCGGTCGGAAACGTATTTCACTGTAGGACAGCCTTAATATCTTGTGGAGCTGGACGAAAATATGCAATATGTAAACATATAGCTACAATAATTCTTCTAAATTTACTAAAAACGCCTGAAGACCACGGCTCCATATATCGAAATAACATGAGACAAAGACTTCCTAATCGTGTAAGATGATAATAAACATTTTCCAGTGTTAAACTTTACCAATCGATTTTAAATTTGTGAATGGAATATAAAAATACGTGCATTTGAGCTACTTAACTACAGGTTATGCGAAATTCGATATGATTTTCCAAATAGTTCATTGGAAATCATACCCAACAAGTTTAGTTCAATCAATCAGTAGCAAAATAGAATAGTTAATGAACTATGATGGTTTATCAACTCTTGGAATTGTCTGAATTGTCATTGAAAATTTCAACTTCTACACTTTCAATTAATTGATATTTTCTGAAGGCTAAAAAATGTATCATTGTTCTGAAGAAAAGAATATTCTGCCATAATTAATTCGAAAACATTCTGACAGTAGATTCAGTTGTTGTGAACGGGAAATTATTAATAATGGCTCATTGTTTGAAAGATTATTTGTGCTGTTTCCATTATCTTGTAGTAGTGTCCTACCTCCTATCTAGATCGAAAATGTAATTGTAATTGTATTCATATCACAACAAGGCGATATAAGGCAATCGATATATAGATCTCAATCAAGTTAAAAAGAAACTTTCCGAGCAAAATCCCCAGGTGTCTGTGATGATTATCAAAATATTTTTATTTTATTGTGATTTGACTATTATTTATTTTGTGCTAAACCAGTTGCAGTTTTTGAATTTCCTTGGTGATTGAAATAATGTACAGTCTTGAGAAAGATTCAAAAATAGGATCGAAACATTCACAATTCAAGAAAGGTTACTTATTGCCCCTGTTCTAAGGCCGAAATTATTCCTCTTCAAACAAGCTTTACAAGTACACAAGAAAGTTCAAATCGAACTTTTTATTGAACTCACTTATGATTGAGTTCCAAAGTTCATAATATGTATGTGTATTCTTCTATTAAGCTAAAAACAGAAGGATATCCTTTTCCCTGAATTGTACCCCAAGTATAATAGAGATTTTATGAGTAACTAGTTAACTGTAATTTTTGAAGTGAGAATTATTTCGCTTGAGGCCATTTATTTCTGCTGTACAGACAAATTATTAGATAATAGTATATTATATTATAAGGATTAAAAGTGCATATTTTTTTTACGAGCAATATTTGCAGTTGCGAGGTGCAGCCGAGCGAATGCAAAATTGCGAGTTAAAATAGGCACTATTAGTCCGAATAATATATACTATTTTTTCTCCAACCAAGTCAAAATTACAAAAAAATTGGTTTCAGTCAAAAATCGTTAATAATTTGGTTATGAATTTGAACACAAACTAATCATGAAAGTGATTGTCAAGTAGACGTCAAATGCAATTACTTTTAGTCCTAGGATTAATTAATTAATTTAATCCTAGGATTAAAAGTGTTGCTAAGTAACGAGTGAACTTTTGTACGGTAAGGGAATTGGTGACTTTTGCACCTGAAAATAATACAAAAATGTCAACATTTTTTGATGATTGGAGAAAAATAAATTTTTCTTCATTTCGATGTTGAAAATTAATATCCTCTAGCAATGGTCGGTCTTCCTGTTACAACACAAGATTTCTTCACTTCGTACACGCATCTGTTATTTGCATTAGGGATATCAGAGTATAGTGTCGCTCTTGGATATTTGCAATAAATGGAAATAATTTCTTTTTACTGCCTATTTTCTATCATGCATGTATCGACAACATCTTATATTCAATACATCAGAGAGAGAGAGAGAGAGAGAACTAGTTGGACAGTGATACGACGAAAGGACCCCGCACATTTTGTATGGGAATTGGCTCCGGGTGGATTTGGCTGAAAATTTGATATGATGTTCTATAATACTAATCCTTCTTATCAAATGTCTAAAAAGTCACGAAGCTGAAAAATGCATACTTCTAGGAGTTTTTAGTGATTTTTGTATCCATTATGGCTTACGTATTATGGGAATTGGCTCCCGGTGGATTTGGCTGAAATTTGATATGATGTTCTACTAATCCTTCTGATAAAATGTCTCCACAGTCACGAAGCTGAAAAATGCATACTTCTAGGAGTTTTTAGCGATTTTTTGTATCCATTATGGCTTACGTATTACCGTTCACACAGAAATGTTTGAAAATATTTCGAATTGACAGAATCTGCTTTCAATAATCACGAAATATTCTCAAACATTTCTGTGTGAACGATAATACGTAAGCCATAATGAATAAAAAAATCGCTAAAAACTCCTAGAAGTATGCATTTTTCAGCTTCGTGACTGTAGAGACATTTGATCAGAAGGATTAGTAGAACATCATATCAAATTTTCAGCCAAATCCACCGGCAGCCAATTCTCATACAAATTGTGCGGGGTCCTTTATGTTAAGTTTTTGTATTTCTCTTATTGCTTGGAGAGGCTCAATTCAAGCAGTATGGTAGGAAAGCTATAGTACTAGATGATCCGGCAGCTTAAATCATTGAATCATCTTGTTGTCTTCCTCTTATCTTCAATAAGAGGAAGACAACAACTTTATTCGTAGTTGATCATTCTTTTCGACATAATGTAGAGTATAAATATTTAGAATATACCTCTCTCTCTCTCTGATACACTGAATATCGGATGTTTCCGATATGATTTTCCATAACGGTATTATTATAACAACAGTAAGTTGTTTTCTGTTCGCACAAACTGTCAGGAATTGCCGACTATTTTAGCACCCAAGACCTGAGTGTTTGAGTATAAATAACGCCCCAACATTTGCATTTGATGGTACTTACCAGTAATAGTTTCTTGATCCCTGGTACGAGGAGATGAGGTGAAGCGCGGCGCGCCACGCGAGTCTTCTAGGGCTGCCAGCTTGGACGATCACGTTTATCACAACTCCTGTAACAAATTATTATTATATCAGTGTCACATATTAGTCTGTTCACTGAAGCATAGTGAAAACGTTTTCCAGCATAAATTATAATGAACGAATGCTATGACGTCAGAAAACGTTTTTCCAGCATTTGCGATAGATTGTGCATTTTTTACTGGCTTTACCATAAATAAACATTTTCATTCAATTTGTTGTAAAGGATATAAAGGGTTTTTCAATAATAGGTGTTATTTTGAATAGCCCGCTATTTCGGTAGATGTCACGTTTGAAGCTGTCATTGTTTGACATTTGACAAGTAGAAACTACGCCATTAATAAAAATGGAACGATACGTGCTCCAAGAACGCATTGCAGTTATTAACATTCACTATAAAAATGGTGGAAATTTTGCAGAGACGGTTCGTGAAACTCGAACATATTTCGGTCGTCGTGAAGCACCTTGTCGGACCTCAATAAAGAAATTGATGGAAAAATTCGAGCTGTTGGAACAAGTTAGTGATGTGAAGAATAAAACCTGTGCACGTCGCTCATTGGACCTTACTTTTTCGAAAATGAGGCCTAAATTGAATAGTATTGATCTGGACAACGTTTACTTTCAACAAGACGGCGCTACTTGCCACACAAGCAACGAAACCATCGATCTTTTGCGGGAAAAGTTTCCGGACCGTGTTATTTCTCGAAGAGGTGATTACAATTGGCCACCGAGATCTTGTGATTTAACGCCTTGCGACTTCTTACTTTGGGGCCACGTAAAAGAGAAGGTCTACGCCAATAGTCCAGCGCCGATTCAAGACCTAAAAGATGGAATACGTGAGGCTATCGAGGACATAGGGCAGCCAATTTGCGATTTGGTTATGGAAATTTCTTTAGAAGGATATGGTCCTGTAAGCGTGGTCGTGGTGGTCATTTACCTGATGTTATTTTCCACTATTAACGGCATAGCTTCTTCTTTATAATGAAATAAACATCCGATCATTTATATTGAAAAATGGCATTTTTCTTTGAATATCAAAATAACACCTCTTGTTGGAAAACCCGTTAGATAAGGAAGTCAACCCCTTAGATAAAAACAGATGCCACTAAATTTTGATCAAAAAAGTGTTCTTATCAGATAATATTTTTGTTTCAGGAGTAATAACCGAAGCTAAAACTGATCGAATGTCAATTTTGGGATCCTTTACAGTTCTAATCCAGACAGAATTGGTTTATCAGAATACCATGTTTTAAATAATAGTCCGAGAGCTGGCACGAATTTTTGGGTAGGTATTTGAGGCAAGCTGAAATCTTGTCAGATGCCTCTCCTATTATATCCCAACTCGGGATTGAAGATCTGGCTGGTGAGTAGCGGGGCTAAATCAACCCCTACATTTTTAATGGCCTGGCAGGTAGAAAGCCCTACCGAAATGATCTGTCTTTTGGGAATCTTATTTTTTAGTTATAAGTAACACTCCATTAAAATTTCAAGCTGCCAAATAATTTAATCGGGGTTTTAACATTGCCAGACGCGTGCAAGAATATTTTGCAAAAAATTATAAAAAATGTTTTTGAGGCAGCTTGAAATTTTAATGGAGTGTTACTTATAACTAAAAAATAAGATTCCCAAAAAGACAAATCATTTCGGTAGGGCTTTCTACCTGCCAGGCCATTAAAATGTAGGGGTTGATTTAGCCCCTTTACTCACCAGCCAGATCTGCAATCCCGAGTTGGGATATAATAGGAGAGGCATCTGACAAGTTTTCAGCTTGCCTCAAATACCTACCCAAAAATTCGTGCCAGCTCTCCTACTATAATAATGAATAATGACTTTTATGATCATAATGTAAGTGTAGATGCTTCAAACTTCAGAAGAAAATTCCATGAACCTTTTCCATTTTTTTCTACGATTGAATTCAAAAGTTATCTTGCTCTCCAAGCAGATAGAGGAAGTATTTCAGAAGGAGAAGCATGAAAAATGTAATCGAGATTTGATTTCCATTTCCAGTGTAGGATCATAAAACCACACATCGCTTCACTTCAAAACTTGTTTAACAAATAAAATTATTTCGATGCATAAAATCATATCAGCACTAGATGAAGAACACATATGGGTATTTGAAGAGTTGAATATTAGGCCCAGATCAGTATTAAATATATTTATGTTGAATAATTTCTTTGGTTCGGTCATCCTTCTGCTCAAGGATACTCACCTTTGAAAACATCCTTATAAACGCACAAATCAAAAAGGCCCCACAATCAATTTCACTTAAATTTCATCGAGAACTGCAAACGTACATTAGTTGAGAATTAAACACTTTCATAATTAGCACCTTGTGGAAATTCACGTACACATAGGGTATCAATCTATTTTTATTTTATTGTAGACTCGTATGACAGTCTGAAAAATCGTGGTGATATGACTATCTTATCAATTTGATGCAAATAATTGGAGATTACTATTCTATTTGCATGTAAATATCATGTTCGAATCTGATACCCAAATGTCCTTTAATAGTGTGTAGATGATTTTGTGAAATTATACAAACTATATTTTCTACTAAATAAACTATAAAATATATCTACATCTACAAAATTATGAAAACAAATTTTGATACTCACAATTAACATTAATCTTCAAGAAACTTCAACAAAACATTGAAAAGAATGAAAATTTTAAGTAATCCTATTGCTCATGAAACATCTGAAAGTAAAATACTGTTTGAATCCGACAAGCCAAATTTCAGAAATGATTATTGTGATTATTTCGAAATGATACACTATATTCACATTTACCTATTTCTCTCATTATTTCAAATACAACTATCAACAAAACTTCCAGAACTAGTAGGTCTTTCAATTATATAGTTTTGTAAATCACTTGATTCATTCGATTCCATGGGTATTAACTCATGGCTCCATCTTCAATTGCTGTTATTTCAAAAAAGGTTTGTATATTTTCAGATTGCCGTTTCAACCATCTTACAATAAAATATATCACTTTTATCGATAGGATGTTGGGCAGGTAAACTATACGCCCTCAAAAATATAATACACGAGTAGTGTTTCGCAACATAAACAAAATTGTTCTACAGCAATACTAGTATTTGAGTTGATGAAAGAACCTATTTCATATAAGTAAAACTCATAGTTGTTCAACTTTTGATATTTCATCATTTACAAGAATTTTCACCACTTTTTTGGGATGCTGCATTTGAAGTTTCACTTCGGGGGTATACTTAAATCTTAGAGATGAAGATATTTCACAGATTCCAAATACTATTACAGTTATTAATAATCCAATAGATTATCCTGTGTTATATAACTGAAATAATGAACTAGATATCATCGTCTCTCTCAGGATTTTAAAAATGTGCATCATTAGTATTGACCGTAACAAGAAATTATGAAGGAATTCTGCAGAATCGGTTGGGTAATTCTGACTACTTCTAAACAAAGATACTATCAATAGCATTCATTCAGGATCTCCAATAGATAATGGAGATAATATTGAAAAGTAAAACAGTATTGCAAGGTTGAACTGAAATATTCAAAGATAAAAGCTTAAATATGAGTGTGGCACAGCCTCATCGCTGCCACATTAGTTGCAATACTTTGCGAATTAAACGTTCTGCTGAGTGATAAAAACGTTTTAATAAATCAACTGATATCCTAAATGAACACAAACTTCCTTATCAAAACAATGAATACAAGTAATTTTTGAAGCCAACGTATCTTCTAAAGAATTGTGGTACAATGAATAGAGTTTGTTGTACCTATTATCAATATCATAGCAATGAATTCGACATTGAAATTAAGACTAATGAGGTATTAGCGAGGGTATTAGTCATCTCTCATATGGGAACAACCCATGCAAAGACAAGTGTCCAACCTTTAGAAAGGTTATGTCTTAATTTTTATTGATTTTTTTGATATTTTGCAATTGTTATTGGAAATAATAGACAAATAAAACTTACGTTTAGACATTTCATACTCGATTACACTGTGAAATGTAAAATCAAGTTTTGATAGTCAAACAACAGAAATTACACAATACACTTTAATTGTAAATTGAATATCACAACTTCAAAAAAGCACAGGAGACACGATGCACCATTATAGCAATAATCACAACTTTGAGCCTAAAGAATGACTAGAAAACAAATCTAAATCACAATTTGCGAAATAGATTCACATCACATCAATAAGAAGTTGACATAACTAGCGTAATAGTTTGACAGGAGACAAGGCGGTTGCAAACCTGACGTACAGTGTTGTCAGACTGCCAAAGGATGTTTGAAGTGATGTTACAATTGAATTATTGATTGCAGAGAAACTAAATTTAAATATAAGAATACGTATACTAGTGATCACGTGTTATTAAAATCAGGATGAATTTCGTTATTCAATATAATTTTAAGCATTCTTATGCAGAAAATTTTATCTGAATTACGCCTACATCACATGAAAATTTGATAACGTGGCAAGGTTGCACGCAGACATTCCCAGAATGAATGGCTCAAAGTTTGTAAAAACAAAATTAATTCAGCTATTTTTGTGTATTTAGGCATCATTTACTACTAACTAAATCGTCCTATGCGATACTGAATGCTCAAATAAAGTATATTATGAGAAAATAAAGATATTTTTTGAATTGGTCATGTGAATAGTAACCAAATATCCCTAGATTTGAATGACGTCATGATTTATTTTGGTTTTAAATGTCAATATTAGAAACATTACCAATGTTTAAATAAAAAAATCTCTAACAATTAACATCATTAGGAACAAATATAATTTGCGGGATAATTTTTATCTCGAATTCACGACGAGCGGGTGATCTGAATAAAGCATTTATAATGAAAATTGCATTTGTGAAGTTTGTAACATATTATTTTCAGATTTAATAGAAAATTGTTGTACTTTCTTTAATGCACAATTGTTAGAAATTTTAAGAAAATAGAAAAATCTGGAAATGATTTTCATACGAAAAAGACTGATGAAAATGAAAAATAATTTCGAGGAGTTTATAGGGAAACTACTTTTCCTTGGTTGGCCAAAAGAAGTAGACATATATTGATTAAAATTAAAGGTAGTTTATTTTTGTCTGAGTCTGAGATGGTCTTCCTACGATCTTCAATTCGGCTGATCTATTTTTGTACCTATTCCTATAAGCTGTGAGTTTCGTGTGGTTTCTGTAGGATATGGCTGTTATTGAAGATCAACAATTTTGTTTGAGATGGAATAATTTTCAAGCGAATTTTACATCACAGTTTGAAACGTTAAGGGACGATGAGGATTTCACAGACGTCACTATTGCTTGTGAAGGTCAGAAATTACAAGCACATAAAGTTGTTCTTTCAGCATGCAGCCCTTACTTCAAAGAATTATTCAAAGTGAGTAACATTTGCATGAAAATTCAAAAAAAATTTATTAATCTACCCTTGGTTTTCTCCTTAGTGAGGATTAAATGATAGATTGGTCATTTGTATTTCAACAGGGAATTTTGGTGCATGTATATGGCGGCATTGGAGTCAGCACAGAAAAATTCAAAATAGTTTGATAAATTTTTAAATGATATCTGAGTGTTATTCCGAAAGAAAATAAAAATAATAGTCGAATTTGAATAACTTTGAGAAATATGTTAACAAATTTGGAATGCACTGTCATTATATGGGAGGTTTGTACATGAAAAACACCTCTGATTATTTTCATTTTCTTATAAACTTCAGTGCGCGCTATATTTTGTTAATATTTAATTCGAAATTTGAAATTGAAATAATACACTGGACCAATTGGATATTCTCAAAAGCAATACAAAATCAAAATTTATGACGAAAAGATCCTTTGCTTTGTGAACATTTTATATTTTTCCCTATTGCGATTTATAGATAGATAACTTACATATACAGGCTGTTCGAAAATAATTATATTGATTAGGTACCTACTTAGAAATACTTCATTCATTTCAAAATGACAGAAAAAACATCCCTTTTCTCACCAATACCTACATGATGGATACAACAAAAAGGCAAATGAAATTTGAAAATAATCACAAAATCAATTCACCTATTTTCTTCGGCTTTTGGGATGAGAAGTAGGTACTTAATTTGTATTTATTGTACGTTTTATATTTAATTGAAATGAAACTTACCTGCGGTTTGGTTTTAATACGAATTAACTATCTCGCTACTTCTCATGATGTAACAATCTAATTTCACTCTATTACACATTAAACAAGTCTGATCAATGATTAATATTTTTTGGCGGCAAATGCTGGTTTTTTGCTGACTAATCTCACCCTTATAACGTTCACATCATAATTCATAGAATATTATTTCTATTAGGGGTTGAATCTCAAGTAGTTTCTTCGAAAGAAACGAGATGCCCTCCTCATTAGCATAGGCAACTCACAATACATGAATAGAACAAAATAGTTTTCACTTGTATTCGTGTTTGGAATTTGGAGCCTCATTAGTTAGGTAATAAGTACCAATCCATTAGAACGTGAATTTTGAATGATTATACCCGCACTGTGGATGAACACGACATGTCAATTAATTTTTTATGGAATTCCAAACGTGAATAAAAAGTAAAAAGATATACCTACTTCAGGTGTCGCTGGTTCCAGAAAACTCTACCGATATGTAGCTTCGGAAAAAAATATGTATTTAACATAACTTCTGTATGAATTCTCCTTTACGATACCACCAAAGATGTAATATCTTATCAACTCACAAATACCTATATATTGTAATTTTTCAATAACAAAAATTATACTCAATGGTGGAGGATCCAAAACTTGTTTTTAGATATGTATCCCAAAAATATTTAGTCTAGTCTAGTAGTTTTTTCGTTGAAATTGATGACTTCGAATTTGTAAGTAAATCGAAAAAAATATATCGGCTCTCGAATTTGTAATTAGGACCCAAACTGAAAAATGAATTTGAATGACAGTTTTTCACCTTGAGCCTTGGCGGCTCAACGAACTTCTGCATAGGTATAGGGTGTCCCAAAACTCGACGTCAAACCGGAACCGGGTGAAAAGGCAAGTGATGCTGGTTATCAGAAAAATATAAAAAAATCTAAGTTGCACTATTTTAAAATAATAAGCATTCAAAAAACACGCAAAATTCCACACCCTGTGACAGTCTTCTCACTCCACAAATATCAACTTTTTCCAACTATTTTTTTTGCTGTGTAACCCTCGAATAATGCTTGTCTGAACTGTAGGTAATCAAAATTTTGATACCAGTTGCTCTAGGTTTCAAAAAAATAGGGATAACTTCTCAGAAGAAAAATTCAAAATAAAGAATAGCCTAGTTTCAATTGACTGTATTGAAAAAAAAATTCACTACGCAAATTAGGCATGTTTTGTCAAAAGTTGGCGCATTTAGTAAGGATTCCAAAATGGTATAATACTTGGTAAATTGTAGCTGCCATAGTTCAAATTCGCTTTCGATTGCCTTTGATACACTTTTTCTTTAACTGCTTCCCAGTAAAAAAAGTCCAATGGATTCAGGTCCGGTGAACGGGCCGGCCACGAGATTGGACCAAAACATCCTATCCATCTTCCGGAAAGAAATGTTTCAGAAAAAAAAATTTCCAGGAAAAATATTTTTCCAAAAAAAATTTTTTCGGAGAAATTTCTCTTGAAATTTTTTTCTGAAACATTTTTTCCGAAAGATGGATCGGACGTTTTGGTCCAATCTCGTGGCCGGTCCGTTCAGAAAAAAAATTTCCAGAGAAATTTCTCCGAAAAAATTTTTTTTGGAAAACTATTTTCTCTGGAATTTTTTTTTCTGGAAACATTTTTTTCCCGGAAGATGGATCGGACGTTCGGGTCCAATCTCGGGGCCGGCCGTTCACCGGACTTGAATCCATTGGACTTTTTTTACTGGAAGCAGTTGAAGAAAAAGTGTATTCAAAGGCAATCGTAAGCGAATTTGAACTACGGCAGCTACAATTTACCAAGTATTATACCATTTTGGAATTCCTACTAAGTGCGACAACTTTTGACAAAACATGCCAAACTTGCGTAGTACATTTTTCCTTCAATACAGTCGTTGAATCTAGGCAGTTGTTTATTTTGAATTTTTTTTCTGAGCCCTATTTTTATGAAACCGAGAGCAGTTGGTATCAAAATTTTGATTACAGTTTAGACAAGCATTATTCAGGGTTACACAGCAAAAAAAAGTTGGAAAAAGTTGATATTTGTGGCGACAGGAGTGAAAAGACTGTCACAGGGTGTGGAATTTGGCGTTTTTTTTTCAAAGCGTAGCTGTAGCCGTTTCATAAAACATACTCAGTGAGTGGAGTGCCAGCCTCAACTTGAGAGGGGGAGCTAGCACCCATGAAATGAGTATGCTTTATGAAACAGCTACAGCTACTCAAGGGCGATCTGACACTCACACTCACCCTCACTTTGAGGGATAACTATGAATACGACCCTAATATGACGCACAAAAGACCCTGACGATATAATATAATCTACCAAGCTAGAATATCAACCAAAATACACTGCCCAAAAAAATGAAAATTAACTGTACATTGACTTTATAATTTATTTTTTATGTATGTGTAGAAAA
This sequence comes from Propylea japonica, assembly GCA_013421045.1. Lineage (NCBI taxonomy): Eukaryota > Metazoa > Arthropoda > Insecta > Coleoptera > Coccinellidae > Propylea > Propylea japonica. Next base: position 11,254,979 of record CM024245.1, read on the forward strand.
TCAAACGAAAGAAAAACTGTTGATCACTAGAATTGATCGAGGACAACTGATTTCAGAATGGAGCCAATACATTCAAAATCTGATAATCTCATCTTTTTTCATTCCTGCTGGGAAAAAACATCTATATATATATTGAAGAAAAACGTTGAAAGTGGATAACATATGCATGTATAATTCTGATAAAATAATTATCATTGAGAACACCTTCAGTTGTAGAATAAATTTGAGATTATATTATAATTTATTATTATATTTTTTCCAATTCCCAGACCAACCCATGTTCACACCCGATAATCTTCATGAAAGACGTGGAAGCTCAACACATCGTGGCTCTGATGGAATTCATGTACGCCGGGGAAGTGAACGTAGCTCAAGCAAACTTGTCGGCGTTTTTAAAAACCGCAGAATCCTTAAAAATAAGAGGACTGACAGACACAAGTACTTCTTACGACAATGAACCATCCAAAGAAGACGACACGTTATATCTTAACCCACAATCTTCAAAGCACGCATCTAGCAGGCAGAAGAGCAACAAACCACATATATCGTCATCCAGTACTGTAACTTCTAGTCAAGACATACCAAAAGAACTGTCTCCTAGCCCTAGTCCACCTCCTAAAAGGCAATGCAAGTCGGAATCTGAAGTCTCACGTTTAAGATCACCAAAAGAAGACTCGATGAGTGGCGTTAACCCGTTTGCCATACAGACTGATGTGAGAAGTCAATTAGAGTTAAGTAAGTCCCCGATACAACCAAAGATAGAACTTCCGGATTATTCTAGTGATGATGAGACCAGGGATGATATTTCGAATTACTATGGAGGATCAGAACTTACTGAACTGCCAGGTAAGATGGAAGCTTTTGTAGGTTTCAGGAGTTGTCGACCTCGATTTCCTCAACAAAATATCTTTCATTCATTCAGATCTTTCAGATTATTAATTGCGCACATCAGTTAACAGAAAACAGTGTTATGTTCCTTCCTTCTCAAGTACTGTGAGCCTCAAGGAGGCTTATGTTTACCAAGGACAGTCGTGAGGACGCTGGGGTCTACTGACCTGAGAGTGCTGTAAAACCATAGAGCAACTGGCTATGAAGTTACTCTTCTATGGTGGCCAGAGCATTGTGGTGTTAAAGAAAATGAAAAAGCAGATGAACTAGCAAACAGTTCATCCTGGTTAACATTTGCCGGATCTGAGCTTTCCTGTGGGCTTGGAAAAAAACAGAATAAGGCAGCGGTTCTGCAATGGGAGTTGAACAAAAAAAAACTCTCTGGAGAAACAGCCCCTAGCTTCGGCTGATAGTGGAACTGCTGACGATACAAACAATTATTGTACTGTATGGGAAAGTTAGCAGATGAGATTTGCAGACTTTGTAGTTCAGGAGCTGAAACAGCTGAAAACGTGGTATGCACGTGTGTAGAGCTGGCATGGCCTAAGACCAATTCATATGGAGAGAAACGGTCCAGGGCACTCAAGAGGTAATGGCCAAGGTTCCTGTGGAGGTGGTCGGTTCCATCAACTCCATTGACAACCTCCTTGGGTAAGGCCTTAGCGAGGGGGCCGTCCGATCGCCCCCCCCCCAATTTTTAGAAGTACAGGATTACATGTTCCTTCAAAAATTGTCATTTTGTCCACTGTGGTACTAAAATCCGACTACGTTTTTCGGTTAGTTCATTAATTCTGAAACATAGATGGCTCTGAAAAGGATAAATTTTTCACGACAGTAAACTGTTAAAATGGGCGCCAAATTCGAATCAAATTATTCCTACGTATTACATTAAATTTAGACGTCGAGCCCAGAAAAAACATCATGATCGATGAAATGAAGCTATAGTGCTTTGCTTCGTGACAACAACAATTGAAAATAAACCACAATTTGAAGATGCAATTGAAAAGCAATGGAAATCCAAAAGGATAGTGCTTCTCTATTTGTTTTCATTTGATCTGTAGAAAAATGCTTACCGCACATTCTATAACAGCTGCTGAGATCAATATCTCTTCGTCCAGAAGACTATATCCATTTGAGAGCACTGAAATTAAAAAACAATGAGAAACAGAGATGCATGATACGTGTTTCAGTACCTTCTTTTCCATTTTCTCAGGTTCCTGCTTAAACTATTTCAATAAGTTTAGGGCCTTGCATTTGTATCTTAAGGTTTGTTCTTGGTCAGTCCAATTGCAACGAAATTGATAAATGTTATTTTCCGAATATTACCTTGAATATCTTCAAGGAAAAATATCATCACTGTTTCCACAAGAGATCTCTGGAGAGATGTACCATGCCATATGCTTCTTGCTTTAATATCCTTCTATTTGTAGATGCGATTAATTCCCTCGAAATTTGAAACGAATTTTTTTCTAGTTGAAGTCAAATGGAGCGAAATTATTGTATATTTTTTCAGGAGGAACAGAAATAATACCACAAACATCAACCTTCAGCCTTAAAGGAGCAACACCTGAACTGACACTTCAAAGTAAGTACGCTTGCTTGGAATGTAATAGCTTTTGGACACTGAAATCAGCATTTGCTCCCTAGTTTTTGAAAACACGGCTTCTATAATTTCAGCTAAATTGTATGTCACAATAATCACAACCATAAGAAAGTACCTAGCATAATTGAAATTGATGAAGATAACAGTAATCAATAAATATCACTATTTCACTTGTCAAGATTTTGCGTTCAATTCAGGAAAATCCCCCATTGAATCGATGCGGTTTTTAAAAATTGAGAATAAGAGAGTTATTTTCCGTTTACAAGAAGTCTAAATAAGAAGTACATAATGAGATTAAAGTGAATATGTGCTATCTCCTCATACCTACCTATCCAAGATGGGAACATGATGTAAATTCGAAGTCACGAGGTCATATTAAATGTCAATTACAACCATTGAGCTATGAAGATTCCGCAATATTCATTCTTAGGTAAAAGGTAAAACGACAGTATTTCATTATCAACGTTGACAATTTCTCTTGTAAACAACGTTATACAGGTTTGAAAATTCACATAGGAAACATACGAAATTCAAAGCATCAGACAGATAATTTTATCGTGCTGTTGAACACTGGTATTATCGAAAGGTTCACGTGATTTGTAACGACGTTTGGTCTCTTTCTTATCGTTGGGAGTGGCTCAATCGAGCATTGTAGTAGGGAACCTGCAGTACTCGCCACCATATTATTTGTTCATTGGAGTTATTGGACCATCCATCGCGTCATACTAAAGCGAATCATTGCACGTAAATTTGTCCAGTATACCACTGTCCAACTACACGGCAAAATACTCTCTCTAATGCATTGAATCTCTTATATTTCCGATGTTAATTTCCAAAGCTGTATAAGCTTCTGCAAGCTCATATTGGGAATACGATAACTCAAATTTGATTTTTTGTAAGGATGCCTAGAGATGGCGTTCTGTTTCGGTATTCTAACAAATAATACTCGGAGCAGTATGTCAGATCTAAATGAAGGGTCCTTGAATCAGAATAGGATTCAAAATATAGTCCGTTCACGAAAGGTTGAGCACATAGTAGGCGTTTCTTTATTTATCTGAAGTTGGCTGTATTTGCTGTCATAACGTAAAATAAAGTCAAGGTTGCCGAATGTACCCGGCCTCGTCCGACGAGCTTGCGAGTTATCAGACAACTCTATGCAATATTGACAACATTGCGTATCAATCTGACAAGAAAATAAACAACATGACCTAAAATTGTAATATACACACTACACAGTGGAATATGCCAAATTTCCATGGCCAACCGACGGCTCAACCTTTCGTGAACGGACTATAGCTCTGATTTGGCATTTTCGGGAACTAACATGGTCACTAACCCGGGTTACAAATTGACAACAATTCAACTGTTCATCTGTCAATTTTTAACTACTTATTGTTCTTTGATAGTTGAAGAGTTCAATATTGATTAATTTTAATCGATTCATTAAATTCAGTCCTTTAATTGATGATATTTTCACTTGCCTTATTCGCGCTAATCCTCATTCTTTTTGTTTCTGATGTTTGCGAATTAATTTACGATTTGGTAAATTATGTTTTCATCAAAATATTTATTATAGTGTATAGTGCATGCATTGTCAGGTTACTAGACCTGGGATCCATAAATATAGTATTCTAGGCGTGCTTGCAACTATCTATGTTGACTGATGACTTGGTTTGTTGCAGGCGCTGACTCTAGAAAGCTACATTCATTGGATCCCAGGCCATGTGAAGAATGTGGACGAGTGTACAGCAATCTGTCCAACCTGAGGCAACACATGAAACTTATACACTACCCAACCTACGTAAACTGCGATATTTGCAACAAATCCTTCAAAACTGATCTCTACCTTAGAAGGCACATGATTGGTGCCCACAATAACGTACAGAACCGAAGTTTTCCAGATACGAAACCCGTGCTTTCCTTGAATAGAGTCAAGATGGAGTTGACTGGATTCCGTTGAGACTACCTGGACTTGAAGAGAGTTTAATTTTTATATAATCGTATTTATATGATGAGCTACAATAGCGGATATAGTGCAAAATGTCGGAGAGAATAGTGAAATGAAAATAAGGAAGACTCGTTCTTCTTTTATATATTCATACATAAGTACTTCTTATTTATTCCATTGTTAGTCTCCCTAATGAAAATAAAACATAAAATCAGACTTTTTCCATTTATTTCGAATAATGATGAAAGTGTGATGCTCAATGAATTCAGGTTATTTACTATATTGAAATGAAAAGGATGGTAAAAATAGAATATTTTGATAGTGACTGGGGTATTTTCTGATTATGGTGATATTGGTTGTTCAAAATATCTAAAAATTTCCTAGTGTTGTTATAGGTATTTATATTATCATAACGCAGTGACATATTTATTAACCTAATACCTACTTCATCTTTCGGACCTACCTATAGTCCGTTCACGAAAGTTTGAGCGCAAAGTAGGCGTTTATTTATTTATCTGAAGTTGGCAGTATTTTCTGTCATAACGTAAAATAAAGTAAACGTTGCCGAATGTACCCTGGCTCGTCCGACAAGCTTGCGAGTTATCAGAGAACTATATGCAATATTGAACACATTGCGTATTGATCTGACAAGAAAATGAACAACATAACCTAAAATTTCAATATAGGTACACACTGGAAAATGTCAAGTTTCCATGGCCAATCGACGGCTCAACCTTTCGTGAACGGACTATATACGTATATTGTTTGAATGAAAAACCAGCACAGCAATTTAGTCATACAACTAATATAAAAGGATGATTATATGTTTAGATACGCTAAGATTCAGAAGGAGACCCCCAGAATCTTGGTTGAAAGACCTAGCTGAAGAAGAAGTATGTGGTTCTTGGAAAGAGGAAGAAAAGAATAATAGACTGGTGAGCTTTTTACTTTGTTTTCTTGAAATTCACAGAATAATACTACTTATTATAACTTTTTTGGATGGGAAATGTTTCCAGCAGGGCAGTTCCTACCACGGGTGTAACGTAATATGCCATTTGAACGGTGAAATTCTGAACGCTTGCTGATATCGATTCGAAAGTATTTTTTTCTGATTCAGCTACCTCGAAAACCCATAAAAAATAAAGTCCGCCATTAATTCTTTTCAAATACTGTCGGTTTATAGAATTTCCATTTTTCATTTTCGAGTTGCGTTCGAGAGCGTTTGCGTAATGCATTTCGCTTAGGGTCGATGAATTTTCTACTTCCCTCGATTCATTAGACCGAGCACAACAATTATCAGTAATAACCGTTTCTGTAGATTCTACAGGATTTTTGCACAATGCTGAAATATAGCGTTTTAGGGGGGGTCCAACCCCTTAGCCATTTTTCGTCCAAAATTTCAAAATTTTAGACTCATTTTATGTGCTCATATTGAAGGGAACTACAGGCTGAAAAAGAATGTGCAATTCATTTTCATTCCGTCTGTTCAAACGGAAATTATGAAAGTTGGAAATATGGAGTTTTGGAAAATAGGCCATTTGTACAGTGAAATTTTGAACGCTTGCTGATATCGATTCGAAAATATTTTTTTCTGATTTAGCTACCTCAGAAACCTATAAAAACATATCATATTCAATAAAGTCCCACATGCTTTTCAAATAAATTCAGTTCATAAATTTTGCATTTTTCATTTTCGAGAAGCGTTCCAGAACGTCTGCGTAATCCAGTTCGCTTCTGATCGATACATTTTCTACATCAATCGATTCATCAGACCGAACCTAACAATCATCAGTAATAACCTTTTCTGTAGGACCTACAGAATTTTTGCAAAATGCTGAAATATAACATTTAGCGGGGGTCAACCCATTAGCTATTTTTCGTTCAAAAGTTCAAAATTTTAGATGATCATTTAGTTTGCTTATACGAGTATTGAAAGGGACTAATACTGAAAAGAATGTGTATTTCATTCTTCATTTCGGCTGTTCAAACGAAATTACCTGATGAAAGTTTGAAATATCGAGTTTTGTAAAAAATTCCATTTGAACGATGAAATTCTAAACGCTTGCAGATATCGATTCGAAAGTATTTCTCTCTGATTCAGCTGTAGACCCTACAGAATTCTTGCAAAATGCGGAAATATAGCATTGTAAGGGAGTTAACCCCTTATCCACTTTTCGTTCAAAATTTTAAATGATCCTTTTATGTGCTTATATTGAAGGAGAAAATGAAACTCGGATTTGATTCCGGCATTCCATCGGTTCTCAGCTCCTATAACCATATACAGGTTTGGAAATTCACATCTGAAACATACGATATACAATGCATCAGACAGAGAATTCTTCCGTCCAGTTGCCCAGATGAATAGTCGAGACAATCACTTGCTGTAACACACTGAGTTCAGTTGTCTTACTTCTTTATTCTACTCTTGTCTCTCTCTTATCGTTTAGAGGAGCGTAATTCTTTAGTATGGTAGGCAACAGTAAATACTTGAATCGAGTATTACGGGCAGCCTGACAAATTAAAAATTCTATACGTGTAGTTCGGGTTCCCTACCATACTACGATAAGAGAGAGACGAGACTAGATTATCGCAGTAATGCTCAGTTGCAGGAACGTCCATTAAAATTTAAAGGTCCATTAAACCCTTAATCCTCCATTAGTTCCTTGTAATAATGGAGGATTAAGAGTTTAATGGACCTTTAAATTTTAATGGACGTTCCTGCAACTGACACTAAGACAGTTTAATTCATTCAGTTTCATCTGTGCAACTGGAGGGAAGAATTCTCTGTCTGATGCCTTGTATATCGTATGTTCTCGATGTGAATTTCCAAATCGGTATAGAGTCGGCAAAATTGCAAACTCACGCGGGCAGCATATACCCTAGGAACGGCCCTAGCTGGGTGTACCTGTTCCTGAAATGTTTCCTTCCTCCAACAGGTCGTTTGGTTAACAATCACCTAATCGTCATCATTTCAGATTAAATTAGGAGATGGAATAGAAGTATATGAGGACCAATTAAGAAGCGTTAAGTGGAATGACTACAGAAAATTAACAAGAGGTCTGGCCACCATTTTGTTCAGCCCAGCAGAACTGGCTACTTGTTCTGTTACTGGCCAGAGGTGGAGTAGAGCAGGAAGTGTGGAACGACCTGTGAAACCTGCTTTAGATAGAGCAAAAGTTCAAGCAATCATATGTAAGTGGTAATTGGGTCTTCAGTTATCAATATGAAGACCATTGAATTAAAAAAATTGAGAGAACATACATCAAAATGAAGTTTGAATTTTCTGCGATCTTGGATGTCGAATTTTTTTGGAAAGAGTTTCAAGTGGAACAAAGATTCTATAATATTGAGATAGACTTCCATAAAACTGATCGCAAGAAGTTCCTTTAACATTAAATGCCATCTGTGCTCCCAGTACCTTTTCACGTGTTTTCCGACAAATTCTGATTGAATGAATACAATGGTGACATTTATCTCATTAAATTAAGAGTTATATGCTTGCAGTTTTTGATGAAGAAGTCATTTCGCAATTTTCAATCGAAATGGCAATTCTTATTTTCTTATTCTTGAATGGTATGAATTTGGTCTTATGAAATTCAATTGTTTCAGCATACGTAGCGACACGTTTTCCAATGGTAGAAATAAGTAGAATAAAACAAGTACTTGCGTACAAATGCAAGGAAAATTCTACCGCATTAAGAATGAAAGCTGTACGATATTATGGGTAAGTTCAGATATAATTTCACAGGATAAAAATATCATGCAAGGATTTCATAAAGGGTTTTCCAATAAGAGGTGTCATTTTGAATAGCCCGCTATTTCGGTAGATGTCATGTTTGAAGCTGTCATTGAGATTTGACAAGTAGAGACTACGCCATTGATAAAAATGGAACGATACACGCTTCCAGATTGCATTGAAATCATTAAAATTTGGCAGAGACTCGAACATTTTTGGGTTGAAGCACCTTGTCGGACTGCAATAACGAAATTGGTGGAAAAATTCGATCTGTTGGGACAAGTTGGTGATGTGAAGAATAAAACCCGTGCATGTCGCTCAAGAACAGCCGAGAATATTGCTGTTGTAGCCGAAAGTGTTGAAGAAAACCCAGTTTTATCCATTCCTCGTCGTTCTTTGGAATAAGGCATTCCACAAACGTCATTACACCGTATTTTTCATAATTTTGGATTGTATTTTTTTTGCTGGCAAAGTTTCCAGACCGTGTTATCTTTCGAAGAGTTGATCACAATTGGCCACCGAGATCTTGTGATTTAACATCTTGTGACTTCTTCCTTTGGGGCCACGTAAAAGAAAAGCTCTTCACCAATAGCCCAGCGTCGATTCAAGACCCCAAAGGTGGACTTCGTGAGGCTATCGAGGACATAGGGCAGCCACTTTGCGATTTGGTAATGGAAAATTTCGTTAAAAGGATATGGCCTGTAAGCGTGGTCATGGTGGTCATTTGCCTGATGTTAATTTCCACTATTAACGGCATAGTTTCTCTCTTTATAATGAAATAAACATCCTATCATTTATATTGAATAATGGCGTTTTTCTTGAATATCAAAATAACACCTTTTGTTGGAAAACCCTTTATTAATTAATTATTAACTTCTTTAGTCAGATAACATGATGTATCTTATTCAGCTTCCAACTATTTCCGACATAGTAAAGTCGTAATGAGGATATGTCAAAAATTGTGATAAAAAATGTATATTTCTGTTTCAGGAATCATGTGCCAAAATAAGGCTTCGAAAATGGGCCTAATCTGCCAAATACAATTGTTCACATATCAGAGTTATCGAATCATGATTATTGTTTTCCACCAGATGGTTTGTTATAGAATTTTATCGTTAGATATTTAGATACATTTTACTCAGTAATTCACTTATGATTAACTCAGTCTTACCTTATCAATGAAGATTGTTATCAAATACAGATTTGAATGACTTTCGGTGGGATAAAGGTGCCTGTTAAGCTGATATCTCTCATAATAGAATTGAGTTATTATATTTAAAATGATTTTTTTTTGTGTTAATTTTGTTTCTAGTCGTACAAGATTGTTAGGAAATTTTTATTCATATACCTAGGTTCTTGTTGATTGTTTGTTTAGGGAAGTGCAATAATTTATTTGAAGAAATTGATTTGGATTCACTTGTAGGAAACCAATTACGAAAATTATATTACTGTTGAGTTTGAATGATTTTGAGTTAATAAATTTTTCGAAATATGTTAATATATTTTTATCTCCTCGTATTTTTTTAATTGTAATTGGAATAGTTGACTTTTAAAACTGTTCCTCAATTACCTACTCTGGATAACATGGAGGAAATTCTCCATTGCAAAATTAACAAAAGCAATTTGAACTCAGACTAATATTTTTCACCTCTTGTGTCAATTTTCTAATAAAAAAATTATAGTCCGTTCACGAAAGATTGAGCTGTCGGTTGGCCATGGAAATTTGGCATATTCCACTGTGTATATTAAAATTTAAGGTAATATTAATCATTTTCCTGTCATATTGATACGTAATGTTGTCAATATTGCATAGAGTTCTCGTAAGCTCGTCGGAAGAGTCTGGGTACATTCGGCAACGTTGACTTTATTTTACGTTATGACAGCAAATACTGCCAACTTCAGATAAATAAACAAACGCTTACTATGCGCTCAAACTTTCGTGAACGGACTATATGCAAGTTTTGAAATTGTGTCATCAAGTAAAAAATCTTGAATATTAATCAAAATTTCATTCGAATTATTCCATGGACTTAATTTCACAATATTTTCTCGATCGCTCTACTCAACATACTCGTACAACTGTAATAACACAGAAATATTATAACAAATGAGAATCTAATGATTTGTTTCACCTCAAAAAACCTTATGTGACTATAAAAATTTTTCCTGAGTTTTTTTATAAGTTAATATTAAGTAAGTTGAGATTCGAACAAACGAACTCTTCACATTCTCTTCGAAAAGTTTGAAATCAATAAAAAACAATATAAAACACATCATACAAAAACATACATAGTACTTGCAAATTAAAATAAAAATGTACCTAATACACTTTTCAAAGTTGTTCAAATTGAAAAATGCAAAATTAGTTGACATCAATTTGTTGTATAGGTTTAAGATTATCAGAAACTGCAAAATCACATCCTGTGGATGCTTTCAAATCATCAACGCTCAATCCTTCTGCTATTTCTATCAAAGTTAGTCCTTTTTCTTTGTCAACCGTAAACACTCCTTTTTCTGTGATGATGAGGTCGACACATTGCTTTCCAGTAAGTGGTAAACTGCAAGTATCCAAAATTTTTGGATCACCTTTTTTCGAATTGTGTTCCATGCACACTACCACTTTGGTTCCTGGAGCGGCTACTAAGTCCATCGCACCTCCCATTCCCTTTACTAGTTTTCCCTAAAAAAGTAAATTTTGTATTTTTCAGATGGTTCCATTTTTTGATATCAGATTTCATTATTTACATGTTTACTCCAAATCTCAGAGAATTTTCTGAGGTTAAAATTTTTCGATCAATTTTCAATTTTGTTATCTTTCACCCTTTCACGAAATATAAAAGAAATAATTTGCCGTTAAGCACCTAAATACAATTAAATTTGAGCATGATTAGGTACTAGTTACGAAATATAGGAATATAAAATTTCAAATCTCTATAATTCAACCGATATATGAACCATTAATAAACTCAACTGACATATTATGACCCTTCATTACTCTCCTGTATTAGATATACAGAGTGTCCCAAGATTTTCGATACAGTTAATATCCCTACTTTCAGATAAGGTACAAAGTTCAAACGAAAAGTATTTCGAATAACATCAGAATCTACCGTTAAAATTTTGTTTCTGATTACCCTCCTTGAAAAACTACACCCAGATAATTTTTTATTGCATCCTTATATTCTTCTCTTCAAACGATTTCGTTGAATAAGAACAATATTATGTTAAGTTAATTTTTCATCGTTTACCGTGAATTCAACCTTTAAGCTATAAGTTGTGATGCATTCACCATTTTGCGATTAACAAATGTATAAAACAATATAATTGATTGGTAGATTATCTTGTGATAAATAAACTAAATTTCTAAAAAACTCTGAGATTTGTGATCTATTTTTGATGTTGTTCTTATGTACCCGTTTTCTCATCTCTAAAGGTCTTGATGTTTCTCTTGTATTATTATTATTATTATTATCTTATACATGAGAGACATCAAGACCTTTAGAGATAATAAAACGGGAACATAAGAACAACATCAAAAATAGATCACAAATCTCAGAGAGTTTTTTAGAAATTTTGTTTATTTATCACAAGATAATCTACCAATCAATTAAATTGTGTTACTTTTGTTAATTTGTAGTAAAATCGCAAAATGGTGAATGCGCCACAATTTATAGCTTATAGGTTGAATTCACGATAAACGATGAAAAATCAATGTAACATTACAAGATCACATAATGTATGTTCAAATAGCGGAGATCATATGATGAACAACTAAAAATTAAAATGACGGAACCTGATAATTATAATAGGAAAATTTAGGAATCCACATGTATTTTGTTAGATGAAGTAGATAATTTGGCCAATGGTTTTGTTGAAATAGATCGTATTTGGATTGATTTTTTCAAGAAAGAGATGACATCAGGAAATTTCAAAATTCAATAAATCAACATCTGTATGTGTTGACAACTTTCAATGTCAATTAAAACTGCAAATGAAAAAACGTACAATTTCGAAGATTTCACAAATTTGTCTGAAGAAGGTGTCTGATATAGACACCAAAACGTTACATTATTCTTTCCATTTATTTCCTTCTTTCATTTTACTATTAGGCAACAATTTTTTCAAAACCAATTTGCTACTGACAAATAAATGCAAGGAGCACTTCATCTTTATTAAATTTTTTTTTCAAGTATTTCTGTTCAAGAGACTGAGATTGAAAACCTAAAAAGTTTTTTAGAAATGCAGAATCCTCCCAGATTATATTTCATCGATAAATAAACTGAAGTCGCACAGTGACAATATTGCAAAACAATAAGAGTATTGAAATTCAACTTACAGGTATCATCCAGTTGGCTAAATCTCCATATTTTGATACTTCCATCGCTCCCAACATTGTTAAATCCACATGTCCTCTGAAACAATTTTTCCAATGAATTAATGAATTATATGCTGAGATTGCTCAGCAAGTAAAACTTACCCTCTGATCATGGCAAAGCTATCATCGCTACTAAAGAATGAAGCGCCTGGAAGAACAGAAACTGTTTCCTTTCCGGCATTTATCAGATCTGGATCAACTTCGGAGAAGACTGGAAAAGGTCCTAAGCCAAGAATACCATTCTCAGATTGTAGGGATAGCCTCAAATTTTTTGGAATGTAGTTAGAGGCCAACATCGGCATGCCTATACCTAAATTTGCTAAGAAAATTTGTTAAGAAAACTTCAACATCAGGTAATTATAATAAACGAATATTTGCAATAAGCATTAGATACTCTGGATGAAAAGATATTTTCTGTTATCCACTGATATGTGCAAAAAAAAGGATACCGTACATTCCATCCTTGAACTCCAATGCTGCTCTCCTAATGATTCTTTCTCTAAGTACATCTGATTTACCTTTGGACGCTTTTGAATCACTTATATCATGGTTCGTTGTCTTCAATCTCTGTAATGAAAATTCGGTCATGTAAGTTCTTTATCACCAAGAGAAATTTGGACTTTTGGGATATCTAATGTGTTAGCAATCGAAGTATCCTATGCCAGTTGATTGACAGATAAACTGTTATTTATTTGTCTATTGAACTTTCGCTGAGAACAGAGAATAAGTAATGACCGAAAAGGTTTTCGAAAAAGCCTGTCTAATAAATATCACTCTGAAAATACATGATGGAAGCATTTTAGGCCCCAAACTTCTCACAATTTTCGCCAATGGTTTCGATACAGAATATACATTGTTGATATAGCGAAGGTGCTATTTCAACCTATCTCTGAAACATGATAATTATGGTTATTGGTATATAACCAGTGGTTTAGAACAAATCATTTTCATCTCAATAGCAAGAAAACTCTATCTCTCAGCCATTCTGGATGTAACACACCGGACAAAATAGGTTTGGAGGATTCTCTAATAGCACTAGATATTAATTTTACATTTAGTCGAACTGTATTTTTCATAATTCATTTAAGCTGTTCGTGTAGAACTTGATGATTGTGACCTCCTGTAGAGGGTAAGCATAATTCGTTGTCTACTGAAGGGACCTCGAAAAATATAGCAGCTAAAAGAGAACTGATAACACATATATTGATTGAAAAATAATCTGGAAGGATTCTGCATTTCTAAAAAACTTTTCAGGTTTTCACTCCCAGTCTCTGAAACAGAAATAATTAAAATTTTTTCAATCAAGATGAAATGCTCCTGAGAGTAAATGGGTACTTAATTGAAATGGGTATTGAAAAAATTGTTGCCTAACAGTAAAACTAAAAAGAAATAAATGAAAAGGACTACGTCTAATTGACAACTTTCAATGTCAATTAGACTGCAAACGAAAAAACACACAATTCTGAATATGACACTGAAACGTTACATTATCCTTTTAATTTTTTTTAGTTTTACTATTAGACAACAATTTTTTTAATACCTATTTGCTCCTGACAGATTAGTGCAAATATTGTCGCAGGAGCATTTCATCTTAATTGAAATTTTTTCAATTATTTCTGATTCAGAGACTGGGAGTGAAAACCCAAAAAGTTTTTCAGAAATGATAACACATTCTTGAACTTTTTTTTCCTGGCTGATTCCAATATGAAAACAGATTTTGCTTTGTGTTATCAGTTTTTTTCTAGATGCAGTTCTCGAGATCCCATCAGTAGACAACGAATTTTGCATGAATATTAACATTTATGGTGCTTATGAACATAAAGGAACAGTTTGAAAAAATTCTTACCTCTATCCTTTTTTCATACGAATCTCCCCGAACTATTCTATCCACAAATATCCCTGGCACGTGAACTTGATCAGGCGTTATATCCCCAATTTGAACGATTTCTTCGACTTCGGCAATTGTAGTTTTAGCCGCTTTGGCCATCGTTGGATTGAAGTTTCTGGCAGACTTGCTATAAATAAATTGTGCAGCGATTATATATGGGCGCTATGTCTCGACATTCGAATACTTATTTCATTCATGCAATACTTGAAGCTGATCTAAATTCGATTGTATGCAGTGGTCGTCATACATAGAGCATATAGACACGTGGCTTTGAAAATGCAAAAAAAACGAAAGAAGAAATTATGAACAAATGAATCCCTTTGGAAAAAGCAGAGAATACAACGAAAATGAGGGGAAAAAATAAACATTTTGAGCACTTGTTGTACTTCAACGAGTGCTATATATCGTTTGCCCAAAGGTATGTTATTTAGAATTTTGAGCCGAAAATGGTCTCAAACTATAGGGTCCGACTCCTTGATGACGAATTCGTGGTAAAATTCAATTGTGGCGTTAGTACGATACTTTCGAAGGGATTGTCCTAGAGACTTGAGATTTCCAGGATGAGTTAAGTTTGTTAACCTGACAAATCGTACAGGGTGTTCCATAAAATATGGTCATTTATAGTTCTTGTTCCAATATATATCTCAGACAAAACGAAACCAATCGAAATGAAATATTGCAGCTATATACAAGATATACAAGATAATATTAAGAGATATCCAAATCGATTATTTTGTGAATAAACATTGAATACTGAGTGTTTATGGGAAATTTCAAATTGATCACATCATCAGAACCATATATTTAATTTTTCCAAATGTCAAGTTTTTACATATTTCAGTTTTTGAATAATTTCCAGAATATTATTCCGATCGTCCTGAGATTTTGCATTTATATCAATGTATCAATCTCAAGTCCTAAACAGAATTGAGGTAATAGCCAATGAACGAAGGTTCAAAACCACCTGGTCAGGACTTTTTAAAATTTTTTTCGCCTTGTATTGACTCAAAATCCAAAAATCATAGTATCAAAAATACACATTATCTAGTATGATGAATGTTTCCAGAAAATGCTAAGAACTTTGCTGCAGCTGTGAAACTGGATGTATTGTTTTGAAAGTCTGCCAAATCATGGTTTAAAATGCACTATTTCATGTTCAGATTATCAGATTGTTATTCCCCTACTTTCCACATTTCTCAGAACTATGACGTTTTGAGCATTTCTGCATTTTAATCCATGTTTTTGGCAGCCAACTTTCAAAATGTGACATTCAGTTTTACAGCTGCAGGAAAGATTTCTGCATTTTCTAATAATTATTTAATCAACTAGGAACTAGGTTATTAAAGACAGCAACTAATGGCCAAGATATTTTAAAGCGTAAGCAGAGCGAACACTTTAATAGTTCGAGACCATTAGTTGCCCGATTAATAACCGAGTTGATTACAAGATTTTTCTGACGATCTCAATATGAATTGCGTATGAATTCTTGATTGAAATGATTTTTCATTCTGCACAAGACATACATTTGTCATAGTGAAATGTCTATGTATCTATGTTCCAGTAGAGTTTTGACATTTATCGTAGTGCTTCTGAATACTTTGTCTATGGTTGCCATGAGGATTGCACATCAGAATGGCTAAAAAAATTGAGCATTCAAATGGGTCATTAATGCTCGATTCCGTACAGATTAAAATCACCTTTTATTTCGAGGTCGGCGGAAAAAAACATTTAATGTGTAATTTTTATACTGCAAGAAATTATAAGGAAAAAAATCACAAAGACCTTTTCAGAAATGCTGATATTTTACCGAGAGAAATTTCGATTGATAATTAATGTGATTTATGAAGTAAATTGACATTTTATGAAATATGTAATTTGAACAACTTTTCTGTATTACTGACAACTTGGCTTTGGTTGTCTGACAGGAAATTTACATCGCAAATATTTATCCGATATATCAGGATATTTGTGCCAGACTACGCGACAACCCTAGGATTATACCCGTACATGTGATGTTCATTCAACCTCCAGTAATTCATTCAATACCCTATGACACTGGAGGTGCGATTTATCATTCAAACTGAAAATCTGATTTACAACATACTTGAATATCAAGTTACCGAGAGGATCGGCTTTCCAAGCTTTTATGAGGCATAATCTCCAACAATGGCTTCTTCCATGATATATGGTTTTCCTTTGAACACTTCTGACCTCCGCGGTTGACTGGATATTTCCACTTTGCCATCTTTGGTATATTTTATTGGCGTTCCGCCCTCATGTACCAGCGTACCGTAAGCGGTTGGAGTGAAAAAAGCTGGTATTCCTGCTCCACCTGCTCTTATTCTTTCTGCAAGAGTTCCCTGGAAGATAATGAGAATATTTTATGAGATTCTCGTGGAATCGAAAGGAAATCATTTTGCGCCGTTAATCATATGGACGCAATCGTTTTTAACACATCGCCTGAAGTGTTGCTTTCTGAATTACACATTTTTTTGGCAAAATAAGAATTAAAAGGTTTTCCAATAAGATGTGTTATTTTGAATAGCCCGCTATTTCGGTAGATGTCGCATTTGAAGCTGTCATTTTTTGACATTTCACAAATAGAAACTATGACATTATTAAAAATGGAACGATGTACGCTTCAAGAGTGCATTGATATTATTAAAATTCACTATAAAAATGATGAAAATTTGGCAGAGACGGTAAGTAAAACTCGAAAATTTTTGGGTCATCTTGAAGCACCTTGTCGGACCGCAATAAAGAAATTGGTGCAAAAATTCGAGCTGTTGGGACAAGTTAGTGATGTGAAGAATAAAACCCGTACACGTCGTTCAAGAACAGCCGAAAAAATTGCTGATGTAGCCGAAAGTGGAGCAATAGTGTATCAACAGTGTATCAGAAGGCTTTTCTTTGCTGAACTGTAAGGCTATGGAATACCCTACCTCAAGATGTATTCCCCTTTGGTTACAACTTACAGCACAAATCGATTTCTTCTTAATTCATCTCGGGGCGCTTGAAAGGGCGCTATAAGCTCAGTCTTTTCCCGTGAGATGCGTAAAGAAACAGTTACGGTGAATGGATTGCTCTATCGAGAGATGATAAATAATTTTTTGGCCGAAATTGGATTGTATTGATCTGAACAACGTTTACTTTCAACAAGACGGCGCTACGTGCCACACAAGCAACGAAACCATTTATATTTTGCAGGAAAAGTTTCCGGGTCGAGATCTTGTGATTTAACCTTGCGACTTCTTCCTTGGGGGCCACTTTGCGATTTGGTTATGGACAATTTTATTAAAAGGATATGGTCATGTAAGCGTGGTCGTGGTGGTCATTTGCATGATGTTATTTTGCACAATTAACGACATAGTTTCTTCTTTATGATGAAATAAACATCCGATCATTTATTTTGAAAAATGATATTTTTCTTTGAATATCAAAATAACACCTCTTATTGGAAAGCACTTCACAACTCACCTAAAATGAATGAGAGAGCTTTCTGATTTGATGTGAGTACCATTTTTTAAGGTATTAAACAATATCAGTACTTATCTGAATGTTTCTTCCGAATAAATTACAGGTTTTCAGTGAGAGAACAATGGCATGATGTTTATTGCCTAAATACCTGTGGTGTGAGCTCCAACTCTAGTTCTCCAGTCAGGTATTGCCTTTCGAATTCAGCATTTTCTCCTACGTACGAGGCAATCATTCTTCTTATTTTACGCTGCGAAAGTAGCAACCCCAGCCCAAAATCATCCACGCCTGCGTTGTTTGAAACTACTGTCAGTTCTTTAACTTTGTGTCTCAGCAAGCCCTTGATCAGATTTTCTGGAATTCCGCATAAGCCAAACCCTACAAAATAGCAAATAAATTTCTAAACTTATGAATGAAAATTATCTTCTATCAATATTTGAATTATTATATGCCAAAGTAAAAAGCTAAACAAAACAATTGACCTTGAATATTATAAAAAGTATGTAAATAATCCAACAATGGGTTTGCCCATAATCTTTTTCGAAAGAATAATTACTGCGCCTACCTGATTAAACTTTTATCAAAAAGAATTGTTACTTACCACCGACAAGAAGTGTTGATCCATCTTTGATATCCTTCAGAGCATCATCAACGTTATGAAAAATTTTATCCGTGCTGTTATTTACATTAGACGACGTTGAATATTTATTATTAGCTATCTGGAAATTAAAGACAATTGAGAATAGGTATTTATTGAAAAAAACCTCGATTTCTCGTTGTATACACATGTTTATGCTTCAAAATATGAACATAAATAATTTAGTGAGGATCACAATCAAATGCGTACCGTCTATCATTAAATTAATTAATTTGATCGTTGTGCTTGATTCAGAATTGGTTTGAAATTCCGGAAGAAAAATTCAAAAAGGCAGAAAACCTGAAAATTTGTCGATTTTTTTTGCAATGCATTTTCATAACTTAACTTAATTTTTTCACAATAAAGTTGCACCAAATAAAGACAGCAGAAACCCAATTATTATTATATTTCAATTAAATAACCGTTAATAGACAATAGGCTCAATAATTACAATGAATGAACAGCTATCTCAATACATAGATAGGTACACTGTAGAATCGGCAAAAATTGTTCGGGGCCAAGAACAAATTGTTGCAATGCCACGCAAATTTGGGGCCATAATTTCTTGAGATGCAGAATTCACTGTTTGAGTAAAACTAAAATAGGTAAACACTGCTCTTTTGAAAATAATGACAATGAGTAATTAAAATTTTTAATTGGGCTGACGTCCGGAAATTTTGGCACGCTTGTTTATATTGGAAAACGGTAACTCATATTTGAACATCCTGAAAACTATAGTCCGTTCACGAAAGGTTGAGCACATAGTAGGCGTTTCTTTATTTATCTGAAGTTGGCAGTATTTACTGTCATAGGATAAAATAAAGTCGTCGTCCGACGAGCTTGCGAGTTATCAGAGAACTCTATGCAATATTGACAACATTGCATATCAATCTGACAAGAAAATAAAGAACATAACCTCAAATTTTAATATACACAGTGGAATATGCCAAATTTCCATGGCCAATTGACGGCTCAACCTTTCGTGAACGGAGTATAGATCTTGTTTCCTTCATTCATCATTCCTTTTCAAATTTCTAATTATTCCTCGAGAATATATCATATGTTCACGATTTGTTTTCTGGTAGAATCAACACAAATAACATATATAGGTAAGGTGTTTCCTAATTGAATGTCAATATTTATAGGGATGATTATAGCCCCAAATATTATTTAGACAGCCACTGACTGCAGAAGACAAATTTCATGTATTGTTATGATCAAACAGAGAAACGGTTTTTATTTTTAAGCGAAAACCTTGCATCGGATTGAAAAAGTAAAGAAATCAACTTTGGTTAGAAACGATTGGGAATTCAAAAATGATTTTTATTTCAGGAAAAGTCTGTGGCGTACCATCAATGTCTGCCAAAATAGGAAGGTCAAACTACGTACGAACGCCACTGGTGGAAATTAAAAAAAAGTGATGCATTAAAAAATGCCTCTCGATTCATAGTAGATGTACGACCAATCTAATTAAAATATCTTAATAGTATTGTAGATATGAATAAAAAATGATTTATTTTTGAAAACTTTAGCATTCTCTAACTCAAAAGGTAAGACGTTTAGGACTATGTTCATATGAAGTTTTTTTATTAAAATGAGCCCAAAAATCAACCCCAAAAATATTGACATTAAATTAGGAAACACCCTGTATAACACATAGGTACATAGGTATTATGATTTTCACATATGGATAGAAAAAAATTATTTTTCAATATAAAATTGCTTATGAAATCAATCCCTGCATTTCATTTCCAATTATGTATGCAGCTGGGCGAAAATTCTCTTTTTCCATTAATTCACTGGAAAATTGTCAACGTCGCATTTTCGGTTGTTGACATCGACCGTCCGGCCGACAAGAGTGAAAGTATATAAGCGTGCTATTTCGCTATTTGGCTATTTCTAATTCCATTTACCTGATAAGAAAGCCTTTGTATCAATTCCAATTTCCTTATCACAATTCGCATTTTCCTTTCACAGTTCAAATTCATCAACTTAGACATATTGCTCTATTCACTATTTCAGATTCTCACGAGTATAACCTCAAATCACCAGCTTTCTGGAGATGATCCCCACTGTTGACGTTCAACTGAATCGAAACTTCATTGTCGATCCATAACAAGGTTATCGGCAGTAATTAAATATTGTTTCGACACAGGACAATAATTTGGAGATATCGATTATTCAAGAACTAATATTTCGAGATGAATTGCATCAAATGATCGTGCATTTGGTAATTATTTATGCCAGTGTTTCGTTAATGTTATGACAGAGAATGGGAAAATATTTATGAAGCTCTTATGCGTCAAGAATCCCCAGCAAGTCAGTCCATTTTTCTACAGGGTGTCCCGGAAAATGTGGGAAATCTCTCGGATTCAGATTCGGAACATAAAAAATGAAGATGATAAATTCCCATAATTTTTTTCCTAGCGGCCTTCCCTACGAAGATATGAGTGATATGACCTCCTAAATAGCGCCACTGGAAATCCATCTAAGTGAAAATATTTTCAAACTACTCGATATAACTTGATGAAAGTTTGATATGATTAATAGTACCTCTTAAATCACCGCACTCAAATTTCAATTAGCTTGTTCAGTTTACCAGGGGCAGACTGGGTTGTACATTTTAATGCTTGCCTTTTTTAACATCCTGTATGATAAGGTGCTAAAAAACAAATTTGGAATTTTGGATGCCTTGAACATAAAGCTAAAGAGAAGGTACTCTTGTTTAGTGTCGATAGAAAAAATAATGAAGGATGTAATTGAAATTTATTCCACTGAAATGAAGTTCCAGTGGCGTCATTTAGATTTAGGAGGTCGTATCTTCGTAGGGAGCGCCGCTAGGAAAAAAAATATGGAAACTTGTCATCTTATTTTTTTATGTTCTATCTGAATCCAAGAGATTTCCCACGTTTTACGGGATACCTGTATACATACAGATGTAAGAGGTCCTGTTCAGAAAAAGTATGTTCTTCATATTATGTTGGCATTAATTCGAATTAGTTGTTTGTTATCAACAATTGAAAAAGTCAGTCACTTATTCGCGTGTTCTTCTGTTTTGAACTTTTGAAAAGAATGGATAAAATAATCTGTATTACATTGTGGTTTAAAAATGGAATCAAGTGCTTCAAGACCCTTGGAATTTTGATTCGTGATTCAGGGAGTCTACTTCTCTTCAAAAATGTCTCTATAAGTGGCACAAGCGCTTTTTAGAAGGGCGAAAATATGTTGATATGTCCTGGACTTACAACCAATTCAAAAAAACCAGGGAAGTTGCAGATGATGTTGGCATATAAATCGGCAGATGCCATGCCATTTTCTCGAATATTTTGGGCATGAAACGTGTGGTTTAGTGCACCAACTCACAATAATGCCCCAAGTCACACATCAATACTTGTTCTCGTTTTTTTGGCCAAAACAACACCGTAATTATGCCTTAACCACCCTATTCACCAAATTTGGCGCCATGTCACTTCTTCCTATTCCCAAAACTTAAGCGACAAGGCTTGAATGACTTAAGATTAAATGGGGTTGTCAATCAGAGCACTGAATAGTTAAAGATAAAATATCAGAAAAAATATTTCTTTGAATGCCTAGATATTCGAAACGAGTAGGAATAGAGCATGAGGATTTTTTGACAGCTTGAGAATTGAGAGAGAGAGATAGAGAGAGAATTTCAGTTCTTTTCGTCACTGATGATCTGTGTTAATACTTACCTTATAAATTTGTTTGAGAATTCCCCTTATCAAAAAATGCATCGTTATCGTTTTGGACTGTCAAGAGTTCTAAGTTGACGACTTGCGTTGATTCCATCACGTCGGCCAGTTATATCATGTAGTAATATAACAAAAAGCATTCTTTACATTCATAATTGTATATGAATGAGCGAAATAGATTTCATTTGGATTCCACAATAATGTCGAGATCAAATGACATTGTCATTTTAGCTTGACAGCTCCATATTTGTTTTATTTTGTGATGTTCATGCATATTGGTCAAGGAAATTAGTATATTATGCAACGAGCTTATAATGATAGCTATTATTCGCGAGGTGAAGTTTAGGCCACGAGCCGTAGGCCCAAATCACCGAGCGAATAATAGCCATTATACGCGAGTAGCCTAGTAAGTATGCTTTATCAACGACTACTGAATATATTTCTTGAAGATTTTAACATTTGGTGACCGAGGCAAGACCCTTCTATGACAAGCGTGGAAAAAATCAAGTTGACACAAATTGACAGAAATTTTTACCAATTAACTGAATATATTTTATCAAAGCTTAATCTATGAAGCATCTGACAACAGTTAATTATAATCTCGTTATTCCCTTGTGATTGATGGGTATTATTAAGACCGAGCACAGAGAAGTACAATGGACGGATTTTACAATAGTCTTGAATAAAAAGTATTATGATCTCGGTGTATAAATGTATGCTAACGAAAGAGGGAAGTTTTTCCAAACATTTGTACACCAAGTTCATAGGTAATACTTTTTTTCGAGTTATTCTCAATTCTTTTATCAAGGTTTCATGAGGAAAACTGATGCAGTAATTTATGTACTGTATATCTCGGGTTATCTAAATTTTTAGTGAATAATTTTTTCGGAAGAAATGAGGACCATCTCCTCTGCTTCGAACAAAATATTCATTGAATAAAAACAGGAATTCTTAAAAAAGTTCGTTATTTTTGTTAACGAAGCAGAAATAGTTGAAAAATCGCTATATACTCGTTACATATATTTTCGGAAAATGCTTCACTCGACACAACTCGCTGGAAATGATGTCTAGTATATATGCCTTTCCAAGAATCATGTCAAATTACCAATTCCTATATAATGAAATGAATATTATCATGTAACTAGTAATGTTTACATGTTATCATAGGATATCCCCTTTTAATCCTCTCCGTTTCGACACTCTTAATCAAATTCGTCAAAAGTGAGTCGAAAGTTCCCAGAAAAATAATAATAATTATCTCGTGGGTAGTTTGAAACACCTTATACAAACTGAGTGAAAGAGCGATTCAACATCAATGCAAATAAAATCCAAATGCCAGTTTATAATGATGATCCTAAAATTTCAAGTGTTCCTTGATCTGCAATGAATATAATTGAAATTTGATAATCGAACGGTAGTTTTTCCTCTTAATAATCTCGTTTAACTGTAATACATCAGTGTATTGAAAAATTCAATATTTTCATGATCATTTTGTACAGCTAAGGACCTACTGAAAAAGTTGTTCACATAAAACATATTAATTTAGAATATATTTATTTATCGGAAGTATTTACATTTCATTTTGTTCTATTCAAAAATGAATAACAAACTCATTTTACGTATAGTAAATTATCTTACGAAATAATATTGACAAGAAGTATATCCAATATTAATTCAAAATAATCTGAAGACAAGTTAACAGAAATCATGGAAAAATTAGCAGGCAGAATTCTTTCTTCAACAAAAATGCATAAATTTCCATTACTATACGAATAATTCCCGGATGGATCGTCTCTTTCAGTTCTATAGTATTTTTGGAAAAACAACATCCGATCACTTTTTTATTCTGGCACTTTTTTATGTAAGTCGACCATCTCTGGCATCCGTGACAGCACCCCAAAGTTCGATTATCAGGTCGTCTGAAAAACCGAAGGCCTCCAAATCCGAATTGTCGATGGCTTCCGCAAAGTCCATGGAGTTTGATTTGTCGATTGCACATTCCCAAATTTGCGTCGCGAGCTCCGAATCGTTTATTCCTAGGAAACTCTCCAGGATCGAGTTGATTTTGTCTACCCCTGCATCCATCATGTCATCCTGGAAACAAAATTTAGTTATTAGCAAGGATTACATAAAGAATTTACTGTTAGTCATTTTTGGCCTCAGAGTAAGAAATATGTTTATTTCTTACTCTGAGTTTTTGGCCATCTTGAGAACCACTACTGCTAAAGGGTTTTACATTGAGGTGTTATTTTGAATAGTCCGCTATTTCGATAGAAGTCACGTTTGAAGCTGTCATTTTTTGACATTTGACGAGTAGAAACTACGCCATTATTAGAAATGAAACGAAAAACGCTACAAGAACGCATTTTTGGTTCGTCGTGAAGTACCTTGTCGGACCGCAATAAAGAAATTGGTGGAAAAATTCGAGCTGTTGGGACAAGCTAGTGATGTGAAGAATAAAACCCATGCTCGTCGCTCCAGAACAGCCGAGAATATTGCTGCTGTAGCCAAAAGTGTTGAGGAAAATCCAGGTTTGTCCATTCCTAGTCGTTCTTTGGAATAAGGCATTCCACAAACGTCATTACAGCATATTTTCCATAAAGAAAGACCTCATTTTTGAGTGATATTCTAATCACTATATCGATTGAAATATATTCTGGGAGGATTCTGCATTTCTTAAAAACTTTAAAGGTTTTCACTCCCAGTCTCTGAAATATAAATAATTAAAAAAATGTAATTAAGATGAAGTGCTCCTGCGAGATTCTTTGCACTCATTTGTCAGGAGCGAATTGGTCTTGAAAAAATTTGTTGCCTAACAGTAAAACTGAAAAAAAATTGAATGAAAAGTACATACATATAATGTAACGTTTCAATGTCTATATCTGACACCTTCTTCAGATTGCAAATAAAAAAACACACAATTCTGAAGATTTTACAAGTTTGTCTGAAGAAGGTGTCTAATATAGGCACCGAAACGTTACATTATCTTTTTCATTTAATTCCTTTTTCAGTTTTACTGTTACGCAACAATTTTTTCGAGATCAATTTGCTCCTGACAAATAAGTGCAAAGATTCTCGCAGGAGCACTTCATCTTAATTAAAATTTTTTAATTATTTATGTTTCAGAGACTGGGAATGAAAACCTATATAGTTTTAAAGAATCCTAATCACTGATGAGTCATCGTTTTCCTTGAATAGAAAACATATCCCATCAGTAGTAGGATATCGGTCTATAGGTAATCAGCAAGCATCTGAGCGTACCCAGTATCCTAAAAAATTCAATGTTTGTCATGGAATACTACAGCATTACATCATTAGGCCATTTTCATCGACGGTAACCTAAACGATGCAACAGATTTGAGAGCAGTCACACAAAATATCAGGAAAACTTTTTCTGACCCTGTCATTTCTACAAATTGTACGATCAAATGGCCGCCCAGGTCACCAGATTTATCTCCTAATGGCTTTTTTTGAAACATCTGAAAAATTTTTTTAATGAGCAGGAAATTGATAGAGAGAAAAATCTTGTTGAATTGAGGTATTAAGTAATCCAAGTTTGTGCCAAAATAGCAACAATGCCGAATCTGCTCAAAGTGAGATTATCTCTTTGTAATAGATTTATTTACTGTTTGGATTAACGAAGTAGATTATTGAATTTATTGATCTTATGTATCTCAGTTTTAATAATTAATAACTTCTTCATTTTGTAATTTCGTAGTTGTGACGAAAAATAACCTTAATACTCATTTTCACCGAGGATATGATTCGTTGATGATTTTTTCTGAAAAACCCCATTGTTCGATATTTTCTGTTCAATATCGAAGTAGTAAAAGTTCAATTATCGAAGTCAACCTCAATTTAACCTGTGATATAGGGACAAAGAAAAAATAATATTTTTATCATTCAACCATAGCTTATGACTAAATATGATGAGGGTCTTTAAGTTCATAATTACCTGTTCTTCAATTTCAGCTTTTCCACCAGCTTTGAACCTGAGGGTACCCTTACCATTACCGATACCCTTTTTACTCGATCTCACATTACTTTTAGGTGCAATACTACTGAAACCAGTCTTCAGGGGTTCAACTAATCGTATTGTGAATGTCGATCCTTTTGGGATTCTTTCAGGAACTTTGCAACTTCGAAATGACGTTTGCCAACCATGTTCATACCGTCCAGTTTTTCTATGTGATCGCCAACCTACGAAAAAAATCAATACTTGAACTCTAACAATTTATTACAAATGATATACATAAAGACAATTTCAATATGAAAGTATCATGACAAAGAAACTGCAAGACCCAGAAGAAGTTGATTATAAATTTAAATTTTTTTGGTAAAACTTAGATAGTATAGCAGGCAGTAATTTTTTTGATATATTTGTCAATAATAATTATGATAACTGATCTTAAACTAGTAAGTATCAAAGGCAATCGACCGTGGTCCAATTTTTTTCGATTTGTAATTGTACCGGGTGTCCTAAATTCGTTGTCTTGTGAGGGGATCTCAGAAACAGCTAGACAAAATGTAATGAAGAAAAAATTGATTACTTCAATGAATTCTACTGAAAAAAGTGCCTGTATAATGTTTTAATTTCATGTTTAAAACTTCAGTAATAAGGAAGTTATGAGAACTTTTCATTTGACGCCATTTTCCAATTTTCTCTAAAAGCTCGAAAGTGGTTTGACTTGGAAGGTTGCGGTTTTCACCAAATGAATTCTCTCAAAAATCGAGCCCGAAAATGTGCCACTCATTTTGTTCTAGCTCATCGGGTTTATGAGATCCCATCACTAGACAACGAATTTAGGCCACCCGGTACTTCTCGTGAAACAATTTTACGAAAATCATGAATGTACTAGGAAAAAATATGTATTTAAGACTGTTAAAAAAACCAAAAAGTTTCGAACCAATTTGGGCTCTTCTTCATGACATTTTAGTTTCAGTGTATGAAACAAGGACGAGATTGGTTAACAAAATATAATCTTTTCTTTGCTATGTTTCAAAAACGCATAAAACAAAACAATATCACCAATACAAACAACAAAAGCTATCAATATAAATGAAAAACATTTATTAAAACCTCCATTAGCAGACGGAATGAAATGGAGCAAGAACTGTATTATAATTTAACACAGTTGATCGAATAAACTATATCGAAGTTGTTGCGTCACGGAGGTATAAAATTCGTGCCGTAAAATTATAGCGCAGGTATCAATTATAGCATTATAGGTATCGTTCGATGATTTCAACATTGACCTTGTTTATCATCTTGAAGGTAGTTCTTATTGAACCGAGAAACGAAGATCAATTTGTTCAGCTTTACAAACGTGTCACAGGAAGTTCTAGGTACATTTTATCGAGGAAGTATAAAAACTGTATCTTCAAGACGAGAGTTTTCGAGATGAATTAGTCGCAAGCCAAGAGTTTCTTCAGTTCCTACTGATGGATATTCTACAGTAAGCAATCAAATAAGAATTTATGAGAACTTTTTATTAGAGAAACATCGTTCAATTGACAAATGCCTGTAAGTTCGACTTTTCAGCCACGAATTATCTTGAACCTGTTAGACTAACTCATGACGAATATGAGATTAGAAAAGAAACTAGAAATTTTCAAATCTATTATATTTTTTGAATAGGTATTTTTGAGAGGAGGATACGGATCGGGTACAAATTCTATAATTAGGTGCTCAGTAAGGAATAAAGGTTAGTAAGAAATTTCGCTAGGGTTCCTTAGGGGAAAAATGTGAGAACATTTTTTATAAGATCAGCTACGACTTGAAATTTCTGGATATATGTGTACGTGTAGTCGGAATTTCTCTACCCAGTGCGTTAATGGAACAAAACTGCTCGAATAGTTTCGAGTTTCAAGATTTAAATTTTTTATTTCGAATTATTTCTGAACTAGAAATCCCACAGGGTCAAAATGTTATATTTTGATGCACAATATTGTTATGATGAGGATAATGAGATGTGGTATTACAGTTGAACCGATTTATCAATTCACAGCTTCAGAACCACAAGTATTCTTCATTCAAGTTGCTAATGAATTTTTTAGACTTTTTCGCAGCTTCTAGATGATACTTCTGAATCGAGGTCAAGCATAGGAATTTGTTCCGTTTCATTTATATAGATTATCTTTCAAAGTGCTTCAAAGTCAATCTAGAAAATTCATTTATGGCCATTCTCCAATCTTCGCAAAGGACAAATTAACCAACCCTAGCTATCCGTAATCCGTAATATTTGAAAGTAGCACAAGCTGTTTGCATCACGATTCTGTCTGAACTATTTCGGCTGCATAAAATCTCAATCATGATCTATGGTTCATGGTCAAATACCGAACGAAGGGAAGGCAAGCTGTGCCCCGATGTTTACTTACTTTTGAAGATGCAAGTTTGGTCGAGGTTGTTAAGAATACTATTTTTATTGAACAACAGAATTAATCCATTTACTTCGTGGCCAGTAATAATAATTCGGCTGAATATATTTTTCTGTTTCGAAAACAGGAGCCGCGTCTTCCAGCCTCCACTGATCGGTGGAGATTTTATGCTCATAATAAAACCCTAATAACTTATCGTTTAGAATCACTTTTATGTTTAATAAACCAAACAATGCATGCAGAACATCCTCGAAATGCAGAAGAAATGATAAGCTGCGAATACTTCGAATCGTAAAAGTATTCTCAAAAATACCCATCATACTGCTGTAAATTCTCATCGACTTAACAAAATGCAGTTTTAAATGCACGGTTGCATTGGTCGTTCCATCGAAGGAGACACTGTTAATTGAACTTGACAGTGATAAAATTACGATTAATCGAGGAAACTGGTTACGGGCATTTCTTGTACATCTACTACGCCATCGGTCAGTCATGATTTGAAGCCATACGAAACGATTCTTGGTTGCTGAAAACCGTAGAGTCTTGTTCTCACCTGTATGTGAGGTATGTTGTGTATACCGGAACCCTCTTTTATTCTCTTTATGAAGGCATAGCCGGCGCCATTGTCTGTTATCGTGAGACCAAGTGCATCTTCAGTCTTCTGGAGTTCTACTTCTTTTGGACGGCCTGAACATCAATGAAAAATTGTCAAAATGCACTAAGCATAACTTTCGTGAAAAAAATCATCAAAATGAAAATGATTTATCATTTCGTTATTCCGTGTTTTCAGGAGAAAGGCCGGCATTTTCCTTGAAAACATCCTTGTCTAGACATATAGACTGGCAAGTTTCCAAATTGTCAGCACCTGTAACACTTCAAGGACTCAATGAAAATTTGAAAATTAGCATTCATGTAACGGGACAAGTTATCTTTCAAATGAGGTATAGCTCACCCCCTAGGATTAGGGGTGTTATCCCTACACCAAGGGTTGAGAAGATTTCGGCTTACAACTTTGCTTGAAATATGTCCCCCTAAAAATAGAAATTGACCTATTTCGGCATTTTTTCTGAAATCATTCTTGTCGTTACATAACTGTCACCAATACATAAAGAAGAAATAAAATATAGAC